>CM055894.1:16639631-17209131 GCA_029582155.1 Panopea generosa | reverse complement strand
CGCCGTAAACTTGAAAATAAATCTAAATACAGAGTTGCAGATGGGAAAACGGACGCCAACAGAACATACTGTAACTTTAATCTTAATAATTATAGTCTAGGAAAAAAAATGTAAATAAAAAAACGTGATTGATAATTTAAACATAATATCAGTATAGAAGCCAACAATGATTCAACAGAGCCAAACAGAATTGATAAAATAATAGAATATTATTCAATAAGATGTTAACACTGTTCATAAATTCTGGACACTATCGCAAGTTAGTGATATCTAATATTTAATAATAAAAGGAAATTAAGAACATTTAGCTACATGTACTTAGGCATGACACACCCGAGTAGAACACTAACAGCTTTTCAGTAAACATTCAAGCTAAACTTGTTTCATAGCGGTTCTATGTGGACTTATAATAATATTTAACATTATCATATTTCAACGTAACATTTGGTTTTCTTACATACAAAATAGTAGAAAAGACATCTGTATTAGCCTGGATGTTGGTTTCTGTCGAATGACTAGCGCACTTTAATACGAGAAAATGATTTAGAATGTGTATTAATTCTAACACGCAATACTTATGTCTGTTGATAACATCTGAAATATGTTAAACATTAACTAATACTATCACTTTTATTCTAATAGTGGTTTAAAGTATATAAACCAAATACAAACTATGAATAAAACAGAAACAAATACTCCATAATTCAAATGGAATATTAAAATATACTTTGTATACGAAAGCAGTTTGTTTGATGATACTATGTGAACTATAATATGTGTGTTAACGAGTATAGTTATGTGAGCATAATGGCGGACATGGGTCGCTATAGTTTGTTGATATATATATCTAAATACAAAAAAAACATATATATCACCTAAGAAATGATTTAAAGTTCTTATAACACATCGTTACATAGCCTACCTTATTTTGACGATTGACTATTAAAGCTCCTAAAGAATGTTCTCACACATTGAATTTTGTCTACCTTGTACGTATGATATGGAAGTGACATAATGAGGACACTCTAAGTCGATACAATTCGTAAAATAAGTTAAAGCTATATATTTCATATTTAAAGTGGCGCATCTTCAGAAAGAATAATCGTAGTGCTGGTAAAATGACCGTGTCATAAATATATTTAGACAATTTTTTATAAAACATTTTCATTTATTGAACGTTGTTGAAAAAACAAATTAACGTTCATATTGTAAACTTGTATTTAGACTTTACAGATCTCTGGTCAGATCAAACTTAAACTACGTCTCTTATGTACACGTATATTGATCAGTTCGCAAGTCTTATTTAGTGATCATACATTTTCATATATAAAAACGTATAACTTTCTACAGTAATCCAGCTGTAGACCAAATTCCCATCGCTGGAAATGATTCCACTAATATACAAATCGACACAAGACGAACTGCATTGCATAACTCTGCACCAACGACTACTACATTTAATGGTGTTGATGTAACCTTAAACGTGACCATGGCGATTCTTAGTGTAACAAACGTTGTAGAAAATGACTTCACAAACTACAGGTTGACGTTAATAGTGTTGGAAAATGTGAACACCAATTAGTACTTATGCGCGAAGATGAGCTTTATTACTAAATCGTTCACCTGTGGCTTAGAGGATACCATGCCAAAATAAAGCGATCTGTTCAAACCATTATCTAAGACTTTATCAAAATACCACTGTGTAAGATAAGTGTACAATTTAAATGAAACAGTTGATGACTTAAATGTCTTCCAACACTAATTGCCAGTTGCCGTATGTTGTTTAGCGTCGTTTTTATCAATATTTCAGTCATATTACGACGATATCTACTTAAGACAGTATTCTAAGTGTGGCCACACTGGAGTAGCCTATTGAACACACATGATATGATAACCCACCCAGTGTCGTTATACTGACACCCGGCCGAACAGACTTAAATGCTGAGCGCCAAGCAAAGACGATTCTAGTATAGTTTTCAAGTCTTTGGTATGGCTGGCCAGAGTTCGAAACCACGATCTTCCGCTTGTGAGGCGAACGCTCTCCCACTATACTACTTCTGCGATTTACTAATACACTTTTTTTTATAGATATGTTTATATATATTCAGTATTTTAGTTTTAGGTGAATCCAATAATAATTCGGGTACTACATTAGAAACAATGTCAAATAACACAGTTAGTTTACGATTAAATGTCATAACTCAGTCGTTAAGTTTCCGAGTTTGCCAGTTCAAGGACTTGTCAGCGCACAACCGTTATGATTAATGAAACACAAACGGGGATTTTAATTAAATTGGAATGACAACGATATATAGATAAAACAAGTTATAGCGAACATCATAAAATGACGAATACAAATTGGGTTTCAATCAACATAAATTATCATTTTCATACCAAGTAAAATCGTATTATCAACACTATCATATGTACAGTTGTTAAGATTAACACTATTGTAGAATGTGTGAACAACGTACATATAACAAAGACATATTGGAATAAAGTATTTTACAACACCCCCTGCATGGTCGAGATTTAGGCAAATCGATATTGCCGTTGCTTTGCAGGGTTTACTTGATTGTGCACAATGAACCCAATCCGTTTAAGTGCAATATCTGCTTGTCTAATTACGAACAAATACTGGTATCGTTCAAGGAAGAATCTTTAAACAAATAAAATAGATGTGTGTACGTAATTTACTTGTCGGGTTAAATGTATTACACTCATTTCTTAGAAAATATGGTTGTAATTTATGCCAATTTTGTTATATTTTGCTTGTATGCATTATTGTTTAAACACACACACATGACGCACGCACGCACGCACGCACGCACACACACACACACACATTCACTTATATGCATTTAAAAGCGAATATCCAACAACTATCAAACCCAGTACACCATGTACTGCTAGTCAAGACGTACGGTATCAAATCATGCATTCTAGTGGGTTTGACGGGGGAGTGGGATTATCATTTACTCCAACAGTATTTGACTTTAAAACTCTTTTATACAAAAAAACACACACTTTCAAGAAACCTAGACTAAACCATAAGATTTATTAAAAAGTGAACCTCAGTTGAGTTTTACTCCCAGTGCTACTAGCCAAGACGCAGTGGAAAGTGTCCACCTCTACTGCAAATGAAAGTAGGTGGTGTGTGTATGGCAGGAGCATAACTTGGTCAAAGTAAACCTACAAGCCCAGACATTTTGAGGGGTCTCTGGCGGTACTCCGCCGTATATTTTAATGGAAATGACCAATAATATAATCAGTGGTTCTGTGTGTATTTTTTCTTTTTAAAACATATATCAAGTAAGTACTTAGGGACTTTTATTTTCTGGGAAAAGTGCATGCCCCGGCCTACAGTGCCTACGTATAGCTACGCCGGTGTGTGTGTGGTGGGGGGGGGGGAGGTTGGGCGTAAAATTGTAATATTTAAGACATCAATTTCGGCATTCTACGTACCAGTAAGTATTAAGGATAAAACAAACTTTCAAGACAGGTACCTCTCATGCAATTAAAAAATCCATAAAAAACTGTGCACGAACATCTGATTAGCATCTCATTGTATAGATATACCATCAATTTAGAATATGTCACACTGTAAAACCATTCCAGTTAATGAATGACTGTCTGAAATTCATTCAAACATAATTGTTTACAATATCCCGTGTAATGTAGGTCACTGCAATATAACAAACACTGGATTCTCTGGCTACAGGAATAATAAGTGTTTCGTATATATACCCAGTTAAATATGTTTGATCAAAATACATGATACATGTTGGGACAATGTTTATGCTGAGCCCGCTCACCTCACCCAAGCTGAACAATGTGGTAGGGGTCATCTTGCCACGGCTACTACGCATGTGAACAGAAAATAATGTTTATTAACAGTGTAACCAAATTTTATATTCTAAATATAACGATACGTTTTAAACGTTTTACCCCCAAAAATATTAAATAATAAAGTAAGACCAAATAATCCGTTACCAAGTAAATGATAAAATTAGAGTCACGGTATCCAACCTAAAGTATATAAAAATGGACTAACCCTTCATTAATATTTATTTGATAAATTGGAATTTGGCGTGACAATAGCAAGACAAGTCCATAAAGGAAGGCGATAACAGTCATGGCATATCAAATTATGTTATGAAGTAAACAACAAATCCGTTATGTATATGCATAGATCATAAAATGTAGACTGTTCCGTTAGGTATTTTCATTGATCGTCAGTTGATGACTGATCCGTTATGTATATGCACAGATCATAAAATGTAGACTGTTCCGTTAGGTATTTTCATTGATCGTCAATGTTATGTAAATCATACCTTAATAAAATCAATACTCTTTTGTCGGTTGTTGAAATAGCACAAAGAATAAGAAAAAACGGTGTTATTCGTCATAAATATTAAATGCAGTAGTGAAATCTCACAATCATAGCAGAAGTGCCCTAAATCGGTGAAATATATTATACTCGTACTACAATTACCGTAAACAGGTTTATGAAATTACCAAATCAATGAAATACATTTTCATTTCATAATATATTACAGTAATGGGGGTTAGATATTTTGTCGTTTGGCAATTATTAGGTTAAAATCTAATGTATTTCTGACTTGTTTAATGTTGACAGTCTTAAGCAATGCATTTTTAAAAGAGTGATAAAACCACGAGTCAATAAGATTCGGATTGAAAATACATATGGTTAAATAGTACGAAAATAATTGGTAAAAGTTAATATAATATATAAATGATACAAATGAGTTATACGTTTATCATAATATGAATAAATTCAGGAAAAACACTATGTTGTAGTTTAATATAGACGGATCTGATTACAAATATGTAAATCATATAACATATAACATACAACTACTATACAAGTAGCGAAGCACGTGAAGCGCGTGATCCGTGGTAGAGCATCAAACCTGGATCGAAGGGCCATGGGTTGGATCTTCCGCCAATACTATGCGTAATATCCTTTAGCAAGACATTTTAGTCACATAAGCTCAGTACTTGTTCCATCCAAGAATACCACGAACGTAATTTGTCTAAGCTATGAGAACATGTTTAACTTGATGTAAAATAAAGAAATTTAAATCAAGGCCATTTATGCAATCATAAAATAAATTACGACAGTATGTATGTGTACCCTTGATTTTGTGTCTGATTTAGATTTAATATTGGTCATGGTTATAAATAGTTGGCCACACACGTGTGTATATCAAGAATTCCTGTTTAATTACTAGTTCAGTTAATACTTCACCATGGACAAATACAATCTTAAAATAAAAGTGCTTAAAATGAAAGATTGGATAAAATATTTGGGAAAAAAGTTACGAAATACCGTACAGATAAACATAAATATTACATTAGCTATAAAATGATATAAGTCGACGTTAAGTAAACTTGTGCAATATGAATATACGTGACATACACTGAAGAGCTAAACATTGATGCATAAAATATAGTATGCGCTATTGTAAATGAACGTGGTGGAGTTATGGTAGCAGGTAGTTTAGTTATGCTGGATAATCAGATCGATAACTGTACTGACGACGTACCTCCACCACACTGTTCTCTTTTATGCCATTATATTCTCTAATTTTAAAAATTATACTAATTATCTGGTCTGATTCTCTTCCTACCCCGTCTCTACCACAAGCTATTCTGAGCCATTCTCTCCCAACTGCCTCTACATCTGCAGATGTAATTGATTTTATATGTCTCTACTCTGTTCCTGTGATATACAAACATATGTTTTCACAAATTATGCTGTATGTGAGGTTTAAGTAATGTATCAAAGAATATATGATGATAATTCTTTGGTTGAAATTGCTCACCCAGTTATACTATATCGATGATGAAATTGAAAAATCCGTTAAAGGTTATAATATATACCTTAATCTATTATACTTTTAAATGTAAACATTCGAGATTGCATTGACGAAGACAGTTTTTCATCCATTTCCCACCTGTTTTTATATCTTATATGATATGGAAAAATAGGCAAAATACAGATTAGTTTAGATAGTTTACAGACATTATTTTAAACAAAGTAGAAAGTGACAGTCACAGATGCATTCATTCTCCAACCGCCAAATAGAATTTTACTTTAAACTGATTATACAAGCGGGAAATCTATTTCAGTCTAATCCAGGTGCGTAGCCCAAATTCGGAACACCCTTTTCACCCTTTTCAATATTATTTTGTCGTGGTAAAATACGATACCAGACAATACGGGGTATGGTATATTGAAAAACAACAACACTCAGTATGGTTCCATCAAGAGAACGGACTCGAGAGCATTCCACATAAGCTCTGAGTTTGTTTCGCAACATGCCGCAATCCAATAGAAAACCAGACATGTATACACCAGCAAAATATTTGTTTACATATATTTTTACTGGAAAAGGAAAACTATATTGCTGTAAAGAACAAGTTTCAGTTATGGTCGGCACAATGTCAGTATAGGTCTCACTTAAAAAGTACTTCCTTTGCATGACGAGTGCAAGTTTCTCATGCCCAAGAAATTAGAGCTGTGTTAAAATATTGGGCAATATTTTTGTTGAAAATGCATACCATTTTCATATTTCTTTGTGCATATGAGGAAACTGGAACATTTCATGATTTTCGTTTGGATGCCATCGGGAAGTGTTAGATGAATCTGTAACTGTTTAAAGATGTGCAGTGATACACTGCAACAAATTAGCAGAATTGTCAAAAATGCAAGGGTACCATCAAACCATCGAAATTGTGAAAAAGTAACCGGTAAACTCCATGCTTTTTATATTTGTTCTCAAAATTATGAACAGGTTAATGTTTTTTCTCTTTGTTCATTTGTGTTGGCTGGTAAAATATAACCGAAGAAACGATATGACTGAAAAAACAAATTTATAAACAACAAAGCGCAGGATTGTGCGTTTAACATCATTCAGTGATGACACACTGACTACTGTGTGTTAAATTCAAGACACAGAATTAAGTGTGTTCAAATTTAAACAAATTTTGTATGACACAGAATGAAGTGTGCTGAAACTTCGAAATAGTGCCGACACAAAGTTGGATAGTTAAAACCACCAACAAAAGTCATTATGCATATCATGAAAAGTAAAACAGAAAAATATTTGAAAATAATTTGAAAAACAATCGCTTCATTTAACACATTATTCACAGTGGTTGTTATTTTAACGAAAAAGTAATAGCGTAATCCCAAACATTAAAATGTTTAAACTGTTTTAACCCACATTCTTAGATATAATTATCAGGAGAGACACGCATTGTAATTAGTATTTAGCATTTACAATTGAATATCAAACACTCTATTATTAAAAGCTATACTATGAAGTCAATGTTTTACCACTTAAGGTCTAGGGAAGGATAATAAAGACACACATTAGGCAAAGCGTCTCCTTAATGATGTCCCTTCATTAAATATGTTCGAGGGTCATTCAATATGTTATCATTTGATGTTGCTGCAACACCACAACATTTGTATTAAAACATGAACTAAAATTAAATAGTAGAGTCCATGATAAACAAATGTTATTCAAATAGTGATTTTATTCGTATATGGCTTTTTCAAACATTTTATGTATCCCTTTATATTTGATTTTGTTTACTTTTTCTTTCATTGGGAACTTATTTACTCATTATTATTTTTCTTAATATTTTAATCATGTCATATTTTTGTTGCCGCTACTGGCAATTAATTCCATAATGACACAATTTATTTTGTATACTGTTTAAGTTCATTTAGATGTGTTTGGTTTATTGTTCGCCTTCTATTTCGATTCAACATATTTCTTTGGCATATAGTATACACATTTTGTTTCCTTGAAAATTGTTTTATGGCATGCATGTTTGTAATATGTATGGATACTACGAAAAGTATTGTATTTACTTTGCTATGGTCAGACAATACTTTAGATCTCAAACTGCACTGTTTTGATACAAACATTTCTCTTTTCCAATAGTATTCATATGTAAATGTTCGCTTACAGGGCACCACTACAACACCCCCTTTTTTTTAATAGTTAATTCTTTGCTGATGTTATAATAACTAAATAATGTATAATAAAGTTGAGGGATCGGTTTTTTTTGTGAACAAGATTGTTTAAATTTCACAATATTAATCAGTTTTGGGCATATTGATTTGATTTGACGAAACACTGCTTCAGATATTATGAATCAAATGGATGAGATCATGATAAGTTTCCATTTTCCACAGTCTTGATATGTAAAACTTAAATCGCCTTGCAAAGCTCCTATATACATAGAATAGCACCTTGCCTTGTGAAAACTTCGAATCCCCAAGCATAGGGAAAATCTTAGTCCCGTAGGGAAACTTACTTCTCCCTGTTGAACTAAAACTGATTTAGACAATGCTTTGAATCTCAAATAGAACATTATATTTGCACAAAAAAATGTTCAAATGAGGTTTTTCCGTCTTCACACAGTATTCCTATATAACACTTTAATACCACTCACAGGATTATACAACGAAGATCTGTAAACCCCTACTCATAGGGAAGATTTGTATACCACTAACAGGACTCTATACACCCCAGATCTGTAAACCCCTACTCATAGGGAAGATTTGTATCAAATTTAAACAAATTTTATAGAATTTTTTGTTGGGAGTAGATTAACAAATTTATCAATTTTAACTATTTTTGGACCCAAACTAACCCCTTATTGAAATTCAATCCTGCTTATTGGTGCAAAACTTATTAGTCTAGTAGTCATGACCAGATGATGTATTTAAAAGATCTCAAACTGAGATTAATGTTTTCATGAATATTTTCCATGTTCCATAGGGAAACTCAATAGGGAAGTCCACTTACAGCACCCATATCAGTACTAATTTCTTAAAAAATGTCAATTCCTACTCAATGGGAGTATTTATGCCAAATATGATTGATTGATTGATTGACTGATTGATAGAATATTTAGCGTCATTTTTATGCCATCGAGAGCTAACAGACGATCAGTTATCCTAACCACTGTTTCCTTGGATTAACCAGTACTCGAGCACAACCCATCTCCGCAAGTAACTGATAACTTTCCCACTAGAATCAGTGGTGAGAGACGAATGATAATGAGACACAATGTCGTATATCAATCATCACGGAGACTGTTGCCGGGCGGTTCTTTAGAAAAAAATAATGAAAAGTAACATTGAGATATCTAGTAAAACAGTATTTTACAATCTCTTAAAGGGACAATAATTTAGTGTTCAAAACCTAAATACAATGTAAACATGTCTGTAATTTGTTAATATAAGTCTTTGATCTTCACACATAATTACAAATTGTATAAATGTAATGAAAGTGTTATATTGTTAAATGTTGAATGGTTTATAGTAGACCTGTGGTACAGATACATTGCACATTTTAATTCGTTTCAGTTCAATATACTATTATAGTGTATTTGCTTGAGCTTTTTTTCTCCCATATGTAAGAAATCATTTAATTTAAGATTTTAAAACACATATAATTTCTTGCACAATATATCATTGACAAAAAATGTAATTCTCGTTAAGTTTTTACTTAAATCCGTATACATGTCTGCAGGCTATATGAGACTCAATGCTGTTGTTGTATGGTGTTTAGCGTCTCTTTCAAAAGTTTTTTTAAATATCGCGACTGTGTCTACTTACACTTCTCTAAGAGCTGCCACACTTGAGTATCATACCGCAGACACATGGTATGGTATCTCATCTAGTCACATTATACTGACACCGCACCGACCAGACCTAGAACTATCCTCTAAACGCTGAGTTGCAAACGAGAAAGCTTCTAGTAACATTTTTCATGTTTTTTGGTATGACCCGGCCGGAGATCGAACAGCATGCGAGGTGAACGCTCTACTTCTGTGGTTTCAGATGCAATAAAGCCCGATCTGGTATTTCGTTATATTATGTTGCTTTATGTATTTCAACCGTCGTATGTGCATCGTAACAGCTTTAAAACAACACTCTGTAATTTGAATCAGTGTTGTTATTAGTACTGATTATTAGAATCAGTGGCTCATGCAGGTTGTTTGAGAATGGAAGTAAACCGTGTTTGTAGCTGAGAGGTGTTGTATATTTCAACAGATTAATAAAATCGAATTTGATGGGGTTTTTTTGGGGGTTTTTTGTGGGTTTTTTTGGCTTTGTGTTCTTTGTTTCCAAGCGATTAACATAAATTATTATACGTATAAAGGTACGAGTTGTTGCCAATGATATATGTATAAGTATGTTATGACTTATTCAATTGCCCTTGTTTGAAATTATGTTCAAGGACAATTACTCTAGCAAGGTATTGTATGAATCTAGTCAGACTTACCTTTCCATTGAGAATAAAAATCAATAGGTACATAGATTGTATATCTTTGTACCGGTGTACTTTGGATTTGCTTATTTTTTTTGCAATAGCTATGTGCATTGAACTAGAATGGGCTAATGCATTATATTGTAAAGAAAGGGTAAACATTTATTTAAATCACGTCACCAACTGTCTTCCTTTGTAGTCCACATTATTCTTAAACGCAAATAAATACAATGCGTAGATGTAATCTTAAAAGGTGAATTGCATGTTGAAAATCAAGATTATCCAGGGCCATTCACTACCGTCCCTGCCGCCAAGCAGATAGTTAGTTATCATGAATAAACCCTTGCGATGACATGAACAGGCGTAGCGGAAGTAGCACGGACATAATAAAGGGCTGTAGTTCAGTAGATGGTGTTGACCGATCACGCAAGGTTCGACCTAATGATATCTGAAACAACACCAAGTGCTGGTTCTATCTAGAAAACTGACTCTAGAGTGATTCATAAAGACTATGATCTTACTTCCTAATTGAGCTTAATACATTGGCATCATCAACAGGAACATCAGTAATGATAGAGTAGCATCAATAGAAAAGACAGCTAGTATCATATGAAATACATAATCGAGTGATAAAGTATCAGACCCAGGATTGAGGGTCGAAGGTTTGAACCTCCGCCGCGGCTATGTAAAGTGTCCTTGATCAAGCTACTTTATTCGCATAGTTATGCTTTGTACTGGTTCTACCCAGTGTAACAAATTAACATTATATATATATACTTATAGGCAGGTATACCATGTTGAATACATGTAAACACCGATAACAGTAATTATAGTGAGTGAACTAAAATGTGCATGACAGCATGACAAAGAACATACATGTTAAGGCAGTGTAGATTTTAAAGTTGAAGTGGACAGATGTATAGAAAGATAATGGTAGATTTAAGTATGAAATGTTGAGACAAAAGGTGGCTCGTGAGTAAAGCATATTTATTAAGTAGTGACGTGCACTTTTGAAATACTGCTAATATATAAAATATTTGTCATTGTCCGTGTTAAGTATATATACATGTTTTGGAAAATACTTAGAAATATCTTGAAATATTATAGGGTTACAATCTCCTCCTTTTTCGTTGTTGCATACTGACCAGCCGATACCTGAGCATCTAAGATGTATATTCAAGACCACATATACAATATATAAATAAAGATGATACCCGCATAGTCTGTATGATACACACAGATGCGAACACAATGCCAGTGATTCAGAAGCATAGTGGTGATACATGGTGGATGCATTAGTGATTATAGAAAGAACTGTTATAACCGAAAAAGCCTAGTGATGATGCATAGTTGATATACATGTGATAATAGAATGAAATGTTATTGTAGTGGAGCCTAGTGAATGCACATGTAGTTGTAATAATAAGTATTACCTTGGAGAAACTTAGTGATGGTACATAGTGGATATGATGAAATAACTATATATATGTATAACAAGAATCTTTTAAGAAAAGATGTTTAGTGAAACTGATGAAAAAGAAAGCAGTGGCGTAGTGCTAAAACCCATGAGATATAACAGTGAAGAAATGAGATATGTTTTAATGATTTAGTACAGGTCTAATGACAAGTGAATAATTGACTTTAGTTACTTGATTATTTGTAACAATGTATGTAAATTCAGTAATATTGTAATTACCTATGTTGTTTCTTTCTTTCTTTATCTATCTAACTATCTCACTATCTTCTATATTTAATTATATTAAAATAAACATTAATTAATAGAATATCATTTATCTGTTTATCTATAATGGGTGTTTTAAACAAATTTGTTGGATTTTACTTAAAAAGCGTCACACCCAGACAGTTGTAATATGCATTACAATTGCAAGAGACACATGGGTAGTATCTATTGTTAAACATGTTGCTATTATGTAAGAGATGGTTAATGAAATGGTGTATGAAAGGCAAACATATGTCATGAAGGAAGAAAGTTGGAGGCATGGATTTTAGAAGACGAGTAAAGTGGAAAAAACACTCTTGCGAATGTACCAAGATGTAATTATACGTATGAAAATACAACTAAAACGGTGCACCATGGGCAACCTCCTCGGAACAATTATTAACACGTCACTGAGAAATTAAACCTGGTTTACGATGCTCCCTCGCTCTGTCCTCTATTTGTTTGTCTAACCAATCAAGAAACGTTAGAAGACTCCTTGATAAAATCGACTATTTCTGCATTGTACATTGTATATTGCACCCTCTGATACATGTTTAGATACATTTTAGCGTATATATCGGGTGCATGTTCCACATATCTATTATTTACAATAACTTGGCCAGAAGGATTACAACGATTATTTATTTCAAAGACTTTGATTAATTTAGAACTATATCATGTTAAATATAATGTTAAAATCAATCTTTTTGGTGGAGATCCTCTATATAATTGTAATGACTAATTGTAATGATAAAAAAACTCCCCATTTATATAGCTTGTATAATATGCATTGTTTTTTTTGTGGTTTTTATATGCTCCATGTTATAATACATACTTACAAAATATATATGTAAAAATGCATGTAAATTATTTGTACGGTTTGTTGGGGGATGGCCCACCCCGACCCCTCAGACCTATTACGGGGTGATTAAATGGGTCACCATATTTTTGGTGACTGAAATTAAAAAAATAAGATTATTTATTTTGCAAATAAAGTAATTTGGGTCGAGAAATAATATTCCGTAACTTGATAGTTTGTTACTTGTCTTACACGGAGATAACTTTAAGAGTTTAATTGTTGTCATTGTTGTTGTTGCTTATGCTACTTCTCTGATGATAATAGTAACATATTTTCTGCAATTTTACTTTTTTAATTTATCGGTATACATTCTAGATATTTAGTGAATAAATAAATGAAATTATTAAAATGGCAAAAAAAAAACACTGTATAATACTGGTGGGTGGGGTAATTTATTATGGTCAATTTCAATAACATAGCTTTATGTCAATATTTTGTAGATTTAGTTGATTTTTTTTCTTTAAAGGGAGTATCATTAACACTTATTTCAACAGTATAAACTTAAAAAGTAATATTATCCAAACAAGTATTGCAGATTAATAAACTATTATATTTGATCAAATTATCGTCAAATACCAACATTTTCACTCATTTTTTATCTTCAAATTTATACATCTCAGACTTTGGTAAGCTTCCTGTATGTTTTATAACACATCATTCCTAAATCCACCAAAAGAAATTCTGTTACAGTTATGTCCGGGTGATGTGGTACATTTCAACGGATGAGTGATCAAGTTTTAACATTGAAAATTGACCCCGACCGTTACATAATGACCCACACATGAAAAATTTACCCTCGTTAAAATCTGATCACCAACAGTGTGAAACTGACCGAATAGTCGGTCAGACCACATTTCAACAGTGAAAACTGCTATTTTAAATTTGGATGTTCTCGTGGATATAAAGTGTGAATTAAAACCGGAAAATGTTGAGCCCCGGCTGCTACGCCTTTGCTCTCATACGTTCAGAAAAAATAAAATTTATTAACGGTGTGACCCACTTTCATCGAAGAAAAATCACCATTATTACGACTCGTTCAAACATCATTTCAACGATAACCTATATGTAGTGTTCTAAATATCTGGGTATCTTTTAAACGTTTTTCCCCAAATATATTAAATTATAGGCTACCCTAAGACCAACGAATCGGTTACTAAGTAAATGAAATTGTGGTAACGGTATCCAACCTATATAATTGGTTCATTCATTAATATTTATTAGATAATATGGCAGTTTGGCGGGAAAATAACAAGACTAGTCTATTAAGTAAGGAGAATTTATTTGCATCAGTCATAGCATATTTAAAAATGTGATAAATTGAAATAAATAACAAAAGTACAGTCGGCCCCTACAAATAAAAAAACAACAGGTCTTAACAAGTTTGTCTATATCTTTTTACATAGAAGATGTTTTTATTCGCTCAACGATGATACCCTGTGTATTAAAATAGACTAGTCCGCATAGCTTTCGTAGTCTTTATCATCACCGACACTTGCTTTTCTATAAGATAAACGTCCACTTACGATCGTTAAAAAGTGCCAACTGATATCACTGTACATGAACTGTTAAGGGACAGTACAACGACCTATTTATAAAAACAAATTTAATGATTTGATAAACTGAGATAAACAGATCTTTAAGAAAACAATCATAGGAGATGGCAAAGACAAGTAAGAGTTACTAGACCAAACTAGTATTCCGTACTCATTGTTTTCAGTGCGTATAAATAATAAAATGCATACTTCATTCGATACAGTTTTACTGCAGACACCAATATATTTAAAACAAGAGTTGTCAGAAGACAACAAAGCTCGCCGATGGGATAAAACTCACCATAAATGCAAAGATTGAGATTGGAGGCAAACACCAAAACGCATCTAAACGCAAAAGTTTAACCTGGATGTCTACAGACGAAAAATTAAGTCTTAAAGGGTCATAACTCTGCCAAAATGCAACCCAGAGTTACAGGTATTGTCTCTGTTTGTTTCAATGATGATGGTGAACACACATGCGAAGTTTCATTCATATCCAATGAGTGGTTGCATATATATCTTACATGATAAAAAACTTTAACATGGAAAATTAAGTAAAAAAGGGCCTTAACTGTGCCAAAATGCAACCCAGAGTTATGTTTTTTGTCTCTGTGTGTTTCAATGATGATGGTGAACACACATGCAATGTTTCATTCATATCCAGAACACACTTGTGAAGGTTCATTCACATCCAATGAGTGGTTGCATAGATATCTTAAAACTTAAGTCCAAATAGGGTCATAACTGTGCCAAAATGCAACCCAGAGCTATGGTTCTTATCTCTGTGTGTTCCAATGATGATGGTGAATACACATGTGAAGTTTCATTCACATCCAATGCGTGGTTGCATAGATATCTAAAACTTAAACGCAACTAAATGCGAAGTTTAACCTGGGGGTCTGAGACCAAAAAGGGCCATAACTGTGCCAAAATGCAATCCAGAGTTATGGTTCGTATCTCTGTGTGTTCCATTGATGATGGTAAACACACATGCAAAGTTTCATTGACATCCAATGAGTGGTTGGATAGATAACTGAAACTTAAACGCAAAAGATTAACCTGGGTGTCTACAGACGACGCCGACGACGCCGGGGTCATGACAACAGCTCTCCTTGGACTTCGTCCCGGCAAGCTAAAAAAGAAAACCAAATAACAATACATAATATTAGTGAAGCCATAACTTTTCTAATCTTGTTAATGAACCCCTTATTTAATGGTCTTATTCATTTTTTTAGCTTTTTAAAAAACAGTCACTAAGGGGTGTACAGGAATGTTTTTAGTAATACTATAAATACATTTAATTACAATCATTTTTGTTATTATCAAAAAGTTCCATTTCGTAAATTTAATGAGGCTTTAAAAGGACATTTTTTTACTGAAATAAAAACAGTATCTGGCATTTTTGTGTGTAATAAATGGATAATAGATGGATGTTGTGTATTTAATGTCGATTGAATAGCTTACCAGGGCTTATGTTTAATTGTTTCAACATGCCACATCAGTTATGTGATGTTTTGCTCATATTTAACAAACCATTAAAAAATGACCCCATGTCTGATCATAATTTAACACTGATCAGTTTCCAACGACTGTTTTGATCAGAATTTAATGTTGAAATGTGACCCTGGTCAATTTTAACATAGAAAAATGACACTTTGGGTCATTATTCAACGGAGTCAAAATTTAATGTTACACCGGCAATATTACATTTGCTTCAGGGACTATTTTCATTGTTCTTATGCGATATGCTAATTAGTTTAAACACTCCTACATTTCAGCCTTCGTAGTAAATAGCAATCGTGTGCAGTTATCAAATATCGAAAGTAAAGACTCAAACAAGTTTTAACGTCTCAGTTTTATTTTTCATACATTGAAAAGTTACTTTCATCCGACAGATACATAAACAAGAGGCCCAAGAGGGCATGAGGACGCTCTACTGAATTAATAGTGGCCATAGCGTTTTTTGAAATTCTACTATGCAATAGAAACATCGGCCATCTTGAATTTAAGATAGAAAAAATAAATCTTTTGTATAGTCTCCTATGCAATAGAAACACCCATGTGAAGTTTCAGTTTAATTGGCCTAGTGGTTTCTGAGAAAGTGCTGCTAACAGACGACATACGTCAGACGTCAGACGACAGATGACAGACAACGCGCCATCGCATAAGCACTTCTGGCCAAAGGCCAGTAGAGCTAAAAATCAATTACTACTTTCTCTTGAGCAGTAAGAGGTGCATATGAAATGAGCTAAATTATACAACTACCAACATCCTACAATACTTATGAGACCATGTTTCTCCCAAATTGTCCTACTTGTACCAGTTAGTCCTTCAAGTATAAAGGGTTATGTGTCTACCCAAATTGTCCCACTTGTACACGTTAGTCCTTCAAGTATAAAGGGTTATGTGTCTACCCAAATTGTCCCACTTGTACCCGTTAGTCCTTCAAGTATAAAGGGTAATGTGTGTACCTAAATTGTCCCACTTGAACCTGTTAGTCCTTCACGTAGAATGGGTCATATTTCTCAAAGACTTTCCAACTTATACACGTAAGTCCTTCAAGTATAAACGGCAATGTTTCTACCCAAACTGTCCCTATTGTACCCGTTAGTCCTTCAAGTATAAAAGGCCATGTTTCTACCCAGATTGTCCCACGTGTACCCATTAGTCCTTCAAGTATAAAGGGTAATGTTTCGACCCAAATTGTCCAATTTGTACCCATTAGTTCTTCGAGTATAAAGGGCCATGTTTCTACCAAAATTGTCCCACTTGTACCCGTAAGTCCTTCAAGTATAAAGAGCCATGTTTCTACCCAAATTGTCCCACTTCTATCCGTTAGTCCTCCAAGTACATAGGGTCATCTGTACCACTTGTACCCATTATTCCTTAAAGTATAAAGAGCCATGTTTCTCCTAGATTGTCCCATTTGTACCCGTAAGTCCTTCAAGTATAAAGAGCCATGTTTCTACTTAAATTGTCCCACTTGTACCCATTAGTCCTTCAAGCACAAAGAGCCATGTTTCTACCCAAATTGTCCCACTTGTACCCGTAAGTCCTTCAAGTATATAAGGTCATATTTGTACACAAATTATCCTACTTGTACCCGTAAGTCCCTCAAGTATATAAGGTCATATTTGTACACAAATTATCCCACTTGTACCCGTAAGTCCCTCAAGTATATAAGGTCATATTTCTACACAAATTGTCCCACATGTACCCGTTAGTCCTTCAAGTATAAAGGGCCATGTTTCTACACAAATTGTCCCACTTATATCGGTTAGTCCTTCAAGTATAAAGGGTCATGTTTCAACCCAAATTGTCCCACTTGTACCCGTTAGTCCTTCAAGTATAACGGGTCATGTGTACCACTTGTACTCATTATTCCTTCAAGTATAAAGGGTCATGTTTCAACCCAAATTGTCCCACTTGTACTCATTGGTCCTTCAAGTATAAAGGACCATGTTTCTCCCAGATTGTCCCACTTGTACCCATTAGTCCTTCAAGTATAAAGGACTATGTTTCTCCAAGATTGTCCTACTTGTACCCATTAGTCTTTCAAGTATAAAGGGCCATGTTTCAACCCAAATTGTCCCGTTTGTACCCGTAAGTCCTTCAAGTATAAAGGGCCATGTTTCTCCCAGATTGTCCCATCGTACCCATTAGTCCTTCATGTATAAAGGGCCATGTTTCTTCCCAAATTGTCCCACTTGCACCTGTTAGTCCTTTTTATTGTAGTGAAGCTGGGAAATTTCATTGGTGTAAGGGTAGTAAGTAATGAGATATAATCTTTCTTCAAAATCTTTTAAACAAATTACACCAGTACACCAGGAGTACAATACTTCCCATTTTCTTCAATTGTTGAGATAAAAGTAATAATAGGAACTCTGCCATGGTACAAGTACAACTCAAAATCGATGTCATTTATATTTTATCATTTTGGTTAATTGTGTGGTTGCAGAGAGATGGCAAAAATATGATCACAGTAGCTCATGCATTTCATATAAAGTGACCATATTATACATGTATCAAGGTATAATTCTGCAATTATACACATATCAAGGCATAACTCTGTAATAATACACATATCAAGGCAGAACCCTGCAATTATACACATATCAAGGAATAACTCTGCAATTATACACATATCAAGGCAGAACCCTGCAATTATATAAATATCAAGGCAGAACTCTGCAATTTTACACATATCAAGGCATAACTCTGCAACTATACACATATCAAGGTATAACTCTGCAATTAAACACATATCAAGGAATAACTCTGCAATAATACACATGTCAAGACAAAACCCTGCAATTATACAAATATCAAGGCAGAACTCTGCAATTTTACATGTATCAAGGCTTATTCGGACTTATCTTTATGTCATTCTGTGCGATAGTTTGTTGTGTTTGTACATGGAAAGTTAGCCTGGAATGTTCCTTCATGTGGGTACATCTCATAACCTTGAAGTAAGGTAGTCTCTATCTTTTATATAAGTATGTTGTTAAAGTTTGATTGAATATTTAGCGTCATTTTTATGCTATCAAGGGCTAACAGACGATCAGTTAATCTAGCCAATGTTTCCTGGGATCCTGGAAGATTAACTAGTATGCAAGCACTCCCAATCACCGCAAATAACTGATAACTTTCCCACTTGAATCAGCAGTGAGAGACAAATGATGAGACGCAATTTCATATATCAACCACCACGGAGATTGTGGCCGGACGGGGATTAAAATTCCGACCCCAGGATTGATAATCAGATGCGCTTATGACTGAGCTAATCCGGCCTGGCACATTGTTAAAAAACTATAGGAGCTTACATTGTAGTAAGGACAGTGCACAATCCTCTTTAGTTTATTTTGTTTGTACATGGAGAGTGAGCCCAGAATGTTGCTTTATGTGGGTACATCTTATAAGTTTGAGGCAAGATAGTCTTTCTTCCAAATAAGTATTATAATGTTAAAGAACTGTCTGATTTTACATTGTAGTAAGGTCAGTGCACAATTCTTCTTTATTTCTGTATATTACCTTTCTCTGGGAAAACTGTACAGAACATACCAGTTTTAATTGTCTTTAGAAAAAAATTCACACAAAATAAGTCACTAGCACATAAAAACTGTACATACAAGCTCTAATATCAAACAGTTTATCTATGTGTAACTTTTTTTCACAATCAGACACGGAGTGAATAAACATTATGTAAAATTTATAAGCAAAATTAACACAACCATGAACACCAGGAAAATTGAATTCAATCCTTATTCTAAAATTCAGACAAAATAAAGCAAAAGGAAAACTTGATTTAAGCACAGTTAGTATAAACAAATTTCTTACTGATTGCTAAGTTAGCCCCTGATCTTATATGAACCACAATTGAGCCAACTCACTTCCTGGGTAGAACCTGAACTATGTGTTGATTTTTTGAGAAGTCACTTTTTCAAGCTGAGGTTCAAACTCGCCATCTCTAGCATAAGCAGGCAACAATCTATCTTCTACTGCACTACTGCCCTGCTTGATCACAGGTATACATAACTAACTACCGGTAGTCATATAGGTCTCACTACACAGTTGAATTTTGTTCTTTGTTCTATATAAAATAAGGTCTAGGATTTCAATGGTAAAAAAAGAATTCCACATAGAATTTTTTTCTAGTTTTTTTTTTCATAGCAGCACTGTATACCAGCATAAAAATGCACAATTACTGGTAGGGTGACCAGGTTGTTGTTTTTTTTTAAAGAGGGTGCAGTGACACCTTGAGATTTTTTGAAAAAAAAAAGTCCTCAAATGCTTATAAATACATGCATATGTTTGAATCCTATAAAAGTCACTTTTTAACACCAGTGAGGTCTTATTGCAGTATATGCTATGTCAACTTTTGATTTATTTATCTGCAGCCAGAAATCACAACCACTATGAACCATTTTAAAAATATTTCATAACCAAAGTACATAGGCCTATTTTTTAAGCTTAAGAATCATGTTACCGTGGAAAAATTGGGGCATAACTGTGTAGTGAGACATTAATATATAACCATGCAATCACAAAGTGATTATTACATTGTACTGAAACTTTTCCATTATAGGGAGTTCAGTTTTATTATTGGTCCAAAATTTTGCTTGATGAGGTGTTTCATTGACAAATGACATCCAACCATTTTCATGACAAAGAATTTTATTTCATAAATTTCCTATCAGTTTGTGTATATTTCTACTAGTTTATAACACAATATATAAAAAGTCCAGAGAATGAGCCTGGCATGTAACACAGCCATTACTGGACATTCTGTTTACAATAACAGGTTTTATTTTACAACAATATAGGTTGTTCTCTTGTTCTGGATTTAACATCTTATATGAACTATATTCCATTACTCAGAATGAATGACTCAGCACAAAGCTGATGAAGACTGTGCGATACAGTCTAAATATTCTGTAAGTCAAAATTTCAACACTTTCAACATATTTCAGGTTATTTATGGCACATAGTTTCATTGTTAGAGGAAGACTCAGAATGAATCTGAGTAAAACTACCGTCCTTTCGTAAGTTACTGGCAAACTTTCTCACAAGTATTCGGAGCGAGACTCGTACCTACAATCATAGCTGTGAGAGGTAAGTGATCATGACATGGTGCCTTAGTCCACTTGACCATGAAGGACCCTCTACAGTATCAGTCATTCGATAGTTATTGAAACTTGTTTTAATACATGTATAAATTTGCATTTTAAGGTCTTAAAGTGGTATTTCATAGAAATAATTATAAATATTTATGAACAAAAATAGACAAAAGAACAATATTAGCTAGAAATCTCTCACCCGTGCAAGGAAAACAAAGCAAAATTAGGCAAGTTTGAAAATTCAAGGGCCATACCCAATTTGGCCTTACAATAATAAACACAAATTTGCAGTGATTTTGTCCAATGGAAAATCAGTTTACATTCTCAACGATGATTTACATGATTTACTTGACTGCTTTCAAAAATGAAACATTTTTATTTACCATAAAAAAATACAATTTCCCCAATACCTGATCTGCTAATAAGACAATAATAATAAAGCCAACCCAATCATTTGACTGAAATGTACCCCTTGACTTATATGCTTCGAATTGATTCTGAACATTATTTTATAGACAGTACATACAGCCGTGGTGCAGGATCGAACCCCGATGTTGGGTCTGATGCTCTACCACTTGATCATGTGCTCCATATTGAATATGTACATGAACATTATTTTACAGACACTACTAAATAGTGTTAAAGGAGGCTCACATATGATTAACTGAAACTGTTTTATAAATTTAGGGCTTGACCTCATTTCATATTTAGCCCCATTTGTGCAAAAAGGTACCAAATGCCTTCTTATTTCATATACACTTGGTACCTTATTGCACCAATGGGACGAATTTTATAAAGCATCAGGAGCAAAAATATTCACCAAACTCAGAATGTAAGATTCTCTTATCATTTCATTTTTAAAGGAAGTATAATCAAAATGTTTTGAATTTTTAAAATTGGCTAGAAGCATTTTATTAAGCAATATATCACACCCATGTAACTATACTCAATGAACCCTTATTGCATTAGGATATCTATTTACATAAGCTAAATTAATAAAATGAAAAGGGAATTCCTAACTTGGCATACATGCCCCAAGACTAAAAAATATAAAAAGCTTAAAATTCCAATATAATTTTTTTATGTTGTGACAAAATAAATAAATGAATCTCACGATTTATTTTTTATTGTGATTTGATTCATCTTAATTGTCACATATTGATAAAGCTGGTTAATCTAAGAAATGGTCTGAATGGTGAGGTGAAAATCAGCATGTTGCAGTCTAATTTTTCAAGACATTTATAGCAATTTTTTTTGGATATACATGTATTGCCTTTAAAACCAATAATTATTGTTTTTTAATAAATCCCTTTTCAATATATCATTTTGGCAAGTTTAAATATATGCCCTTTTGGCAATATGTGGTCAGTGAGTATATATAGTCATGATGAACTGGAAAAAAAAATGTTTATTAGACAATTTGAAAATTTTGGAATTTTTTCGATATATTCCCTTAAAGAAAGAAGAAGATTTCTGAATATGGGTCAAATGTCCTAGGACATCTTCATTCTTAAAGTTAATTTTATAAGTATTTTGTCCAATGGACAAATATATTTTAAAGTGTGACAGTGATATAATATTTCAGTATTATACAGTAATATTGAAACTAATGATGAGCATGACATTAGGACATTATGCAGGTAAAAATGCCAAATGTTGGACATAATGTTAAACCTGCATGGTTCTACATGTATTTAGTAGTTTACATTAAACATATGTTTAACATGCGTAGCATTTTTACCAGTGTAGACATGTATAAAAACCTATTACATATATACACCAATTATGTAATACGATAAAACAAAGAAATGCCCTGTTGTAATTTCAGCCATTAATTTACTAGTACAATATAAAATAGACAAGCATTTTTTTTCTGTAAACAATATTTCCAGTTTAGCTGATGAATGTACTGTAGTACACACATAATCTGTAAACAATATTTCCAGTTTCACTAATGAATTTCCAGTTTAGCTGATGAATGTACTGTAGTACACACATAATCTGTAAACAACATTTCCAGTTTCACTAATGAATGTACTGTAGTACACACATAATCTGTTAACAATATTTCAAGTTTAGCTGATGAATGTACTGTAGTGCACACATGATCCGACTCAAGACTCAAATCTTATCTTTTTGTAAAACCCTGTAAACATACAATTACAGGTAGAAATCTGATTATGTATCATTTTCTGTTAAATAATCATGAAAACTGCTTGTTTTGCAAATAAATATAGCAAATTGCTTGTTAAACACATGCTATTTGGATATGAAATTTTTAACAATTTCAATCCAAGTCTAAATCTTAGACTAAAAATATTGATGAATTTAGGTCATGTACTAAGTTTGCCACTCAAATTTTTCATTATGTACAGTATATTCAATGGTATAAAAATATTTACAAATGATTCACCTTTAAGGCCAACTAAAATCTACATCTATAACATTCTGTGAAGTCTTCTCAGAAAACCACAAATAAAATCTTGATACCTAATCAATAATTAAAATATACACATAATTGTGCGTTTACTATGCGACATCATCTATGAATAGCACATTTTAATGTCACATTAGCCTTAATAATGTCAGGTTCTCTTCTGACATTAACAAAGTATCAATTAATACATTATTTAGGTAGAAATACTTTCACGCTGTTTCTATCATCCATTAAAGTATAAGCCATTTATTTACTCAAAACAGTTAGATGACAGTAGACATTTTTAAACTGCTGTGCATACAACTACATGTATAAGGTTTTCTGCATGTCCGATTCATCAATTTTTGACTTCCCTCCATAAATAATTTCAATATTTTTTTCAATTAAATTACAAAGTTTCTCGGTATCAAATTGATCAATGACCAATATCAACACTTAAAATACTTTAATTCTTAGAAAAAATTACTGCAAAATTCTCAATTTTTATTTTTTAAAGGTTACCAGTATCGAACTGATGGTGTTAAGCAAAAAACTTACATATAATCTTTGTTCTTGACTTTTTGATTTTGCTTTAGTACCACTTGAGCATCAATATGTTTTAGCACCATATCATACCACAAGATAAAACTTTTATCATGTTAAAATTTATAACATGTTTTATTGTCAAGATATATGTTGAGATGCACACCACTTCATGTTTTTAGTGGCAAAATTTCATGTTGAGATGTACATTTACAATGATAGATAAATTAATTATACTGTATATGATATGAGATACATTTGTCTCAATAATACTCAGAGATACACTTATCTCAAATATACCGAGATACAACTGTCTCAATTATACTGAGATACACTTATCTCAAATACACAGAGATTCAACTGTCTCAATTATACTGAGATACACTTATCTCAAATATACAGAGATACAACTGTGTCAATAATACTCAGAGATACACTTATCTCAATTATACTGAGATACACTTATCTCAATTATACCAAGATACAACTGTCTCAATTATACTGAGATACACTTGTCTCAATTATACCGAGATACACTTGTCACAATTATACTATGATAAACTTGTCCAAATAAAACCGAGATACACTTATCTCAATTATGCTGAGATACATTTGTCTCAATTCACCTGACACAAGAAATACTACTGCTCCACCCAGGGGCCAGGTGGCAGTGTTTAATCAACAGTCGGCATAGATCAATTACACTGAGATACACTTGTCTCAATTATACTGAGATACATGTCTCAATCACACCAAGATAGCCTTGTATAAATCAATTGGTGATAGACCTTGCTCTAATTATGTCCATATTCCCATGTACTGCATTGTTACCATAAAAAACACAAATTTCAACATATAGACAAAGCAATGACATATGTACTATATCCATCAAAATATTTGGAGAGAATATTAACAGAATAACTGTAACCATCTGCGGAAGCTGATCAGATGCAAGACAACCATAGCAGGGTTTTTTTTGTCCTCAGTAAAAACGTTGTTCTCAGACAGACAGGCATATGGTAAGACATTATTTAAAACTACTTTGTTGAGCTAGCCACTCATTGAGTTTATTAAAGTCAAGATCTTCCTGTGTGAAGTCAGTGGCTGACATAGGCATCCCGCTATTTTCTTCATTCTCCATAATGGCATCCATTGCTCTGAAAAATATCCAGAAATAAACAACCAAACAGTATTGGAATATATATTTTTATTAAAGGGTATTTAAAGAGTTTAGACTAAAGGCTGTTCCATATAAGGTAGTTTGCGGAATTCTTATTAAATTTTTTTGACATCTGGTGTAATTAATCAAAAATCTGTACAAATGATGTATCAGCTTTTTTAAGCTGTTTCTTTTTGTAATATAGATCCACAGTTCCTCGTTAACAGCACATCCATGACAATTCAACTTTAGAAGTGAAATGCATTTTAATCCCACCCAGTTTAAATTTCTTTTTTTTTTTTAAAAATACCCTTCCATTTGTTAAGTTTATTTCTTTTTTTTTTTGTTGCAAAGCAGCTTGTGACCAATGTCTCCAAAGTGGTCTCTGATGGTAAAAACTATGCTTCGTTACTTTATTATATGAAAAAGTTGACCTTGATATATTCATTTTGGTCATGGGTATAACATGTTATCACGACATGGTGATGTTTTGTGTCAAATTATTTAGAACACCCACAATGAATGATAAACTTACAACATGATGCCTCTTTTTATGTATTTTTTATCATGTTTGACCTCTGTGTGTGACCTTGATCTTTGAGCTACTGACCTATGTCTTGCACATGACATAGTATCAGGTGGTCATGGAAGAATGAATGGACTGACACTGAGATTTCTATATGCCACCCTTTGGGGGCATAAAATATATCATAGGATTATAAGTCTCCTGCACCAGTAAGTCATGTGATAAAATACAATATCCATGTACTTTTAAAGCAGTATCTATTGTGTAGTAGTGGTGACAGCACCTGGTCATACTTACGAAACAGTGGGCGTCATGGGTTGTGTGGTGAACGACTGTGCTGGGGAACTAGGTCCTGTGTAGGGCTGTGGCGTCTGAGGATTGTCAATATTTAGGACCCCAGCATTGGGAGGGTCTATCACATTGATGAGGGTTGTCTTCACATACCCACCCTGTGTCATACCTTGCATGGGCTCTGTACAAAATATAAAAAATGTGGATAAAAAATCTCAATTCATACCTCCATTCAGTAAAACACAGCTAACATATCTAGTTTATTGGTTCCCCCTTTTGGGATGTATCAGCGAAAATTGGAGGGTGAAATAAACACATAAACCCCCTAAACAGAAGCTTTTTTTTTAAATGGGATTTAATGCCATTTTCAACACACTTCAGGTTATATATGGCATATCCAGTTTTACTGGTGGAGGAAGACCTCAGACTGTGTCATACTGAGTAGAACCACCGTCCTTCCGCAAGTAACTTGAAACTTTTTCACATAATGTTTTTGAAACAAGCGGGACTCAAACCTACCACTTTAGCCATGAGAGGTAAGTGATCTTGAGACAACGTCTAAGACTATGGAAAACCTTACACCAGAAGCTCTGTTGATGTGCAATCAGTCTAAGAGCATAAAGTTATACAATGAAAAAGAAGAAAACAAATTATCTAGATTCGACCTGGAAAGAACTTTATTATTTTTCTCTCATTTGTTGTGAGGATTGCAAAATAACAGAAGTTGTCAGAAGACAACAAAGCTCGCCTCTGGGTGTCTAAGTCCAAAAAGGGCCATAACGTGCCAAAATGCAGATGACGCCAGGGTCATGGCAATAGTTCTCCTTGGACTTCGTCCTGGCGAGCTTAAAATACCATCACAATAACCTGAGGAAACTGAGTAGGGTGGTGAGTACAGAAAATATTCAACCTGTAACCAGATTTATTGCAATAATGTTTATATTCCATGCCGTAGCAATTCAAATAAGGTTTACACATGTATTATATTGTATTAATTATATTAGATACAGGTGGTCCCTTCAAATACTTAAAACACAGCTGCTGGTGGTCTACCATGCTGTCGTCTAATGGCCACTTACCTCTCACCGTTGAGGTCATCGGTTTGAGCCCAACAATCCCAGCTCAGTCCCAAAACTTCATGTAAGAAATCTTTTCAAACATTTTCATTTCTAAAGGAATGAAGGAATGAAGAAGATGCACAACAAACAGGTACATGTATAAAAAGTTAACTATTGATACGCATGTGAAGAGGGTATGAAGACGATATCGTACCTGACACAGGTGAGTAGTATTTAGAGAAGGCTGCATCCTTAGGAATGTCAGGATAGAGAGTTGATAATGCCACCAAGTCTTTAACCCGGTCCGCTAAACCACGGATGGAAAAATCTTTGATTGTGAAAGGAGCTAGATTCCACACCTGTCTTTCACCTACAAGGATGAAAATTTCATGTTGATCAGTAGCTGCAGTAGATCAAATATCCAATATAGATACAAAGCTGCATATAAATATAGAATACACAAATTTGATGTAGAAACAAGATATTCAGATCCACACGAATAATATAGAATAATTTTTATTATGGACTTACAGAATCTTGTAAATATGCAAAAGGGGCATAAATATTTCAACTAAATATTCAACTCCAATGAAAAGAAAGCTGGCACATCTCAAGATGATGTCTGTAATGTTCACAAAATTGAATCATACAGAAAAAGGGGCATAACTCTTGAGAAAAAATAGTTTTATAAACATGAAATAACTCTTACATGTCTTACGATGTACAAATCACACATTAATGTGATTTTTTATAAATTCAAGGGCAACAACTCTGGAGATAATACTGATTCTGGCCATAATTTGACAGGCATCACATTATAGAGATGCTTTTTTTTAAAATCCAGCCAACATGCCTTGGATGAACAAGTATGATGCAAAATCTACATCCCTTCATCTTTAGCAGGGTCACACAACTAAATTATAAATTTTATATTCTGAAAGCATGTATTTATTTCTATCTGTGATGAAATCTTACATATCAGATAGAAAAATATCATACTGAAAGTTCAATTAGCTCTTATTTACTAACAAATGTTCCTTTTTTTTTATTTTGTAGTTTTGACTAAAGCATCTATAAAGTTACATGTATTGAAAGTATGATAATATAGAAAATCAAATATAATTATAACAACCAAATTCAGCTTTAAAAAAAAAATTTGCTTTGCTTTTCTGCTAAACAAAAAGTAACTAAGAACATCTTTTTTGCACATTGATACTATGCATCTTTCCTTATTGAATTAATTAGTGTTTAATTTTCTTTTCTTACCAATCCGACTGCTTAAAATACAAAATATTTACATTCTGTTAAATAAAGCACTGTTTTATTGAAATAGTTTGTGGAGTATGGACAAGTTCCTGCATGACGAACACTGCCAGTCAGATCAGACATCAACCTGGACATCACAAAACATCACAGAATGGAAGAAGCATTGTGAGCTGGAGTGAATCATTTGCATACTAATGCACAGAATGATGCAATTTTCAGTGACTGGGTAAATCTTTAAGTGGAAAACTCTACTTATTAAACACTCATATCTCATAATTATTTTTAACTCATTAAATTATTATTATTTTGAATCTGTAAATGAGCAATAGTTCAATATAAAAGTTGGTAAATTATTACTATGAGATTATTTTAAGTCGTTTTCATTTTATTTAAATCGTAACATTTTAAATATAAGTTCATCATGTAAAAATTTTATTTTAACTGAAATTTGAATATAATTATCATACCAATATTAGTGCGTTAGTTAAGGCGTAAGCTGTTCTACCATACTTACTGAAATTACTTTTAACTAAAACACATGTTCGAGAAAGCAATACCCAGTGAATATATTAAAATATATTGTGGTGTTGATGTTTTTTTTTCAGGAGAAAAAATTAATTCTCTACCCCTCATACCATTGTGAGAATTATCTTAAATTTATGGACTGGTGATGGGGCTACAAGAAAAACTGGAATGGCGCAGAAAAGCAAAGTTAATATGCATATGGACACCTCACATCAATCATCCACAGCAAATTTTGTCAAAATGTGGCTGCTGGTTGTGGAGAAGAAGTATGAGCGAGGCCTTTCATTCGTAGTAATCAAAAGATCATTCATAAAGATCATTCATAAAGATCATTCATAAAGATCATTCTCAAAATCATGAACCTCTCACCAGAGGTTGTGGGTTCAAGCCATCTTAGTTTAAATACTTTATGTAAGAGACAATGCCAGCTACTAGCAGAAGAACAGTGGTGCCATACAGATTCATATAATTATATACATCTTTGGATTTACCTTCACACATACAACGTGTTGTCATAAGTTACTATAACGGGGTATATATTGAAAGATAGACTTTAACCACATCATAAAATAAATATATAATGTGTAAGGAGGCAAGTGTCTGTTTTTTAAGTGCTATACCAGGTTTGTCTTGCTGGTCTGCCACCCAGGCTATGGTGATTCCGCCACTCGTGCCGTCACTGAATCGTAATAAGAAAGTACCATTTGGCTGAGTCATCAATATATCCTGGGATTCTGTCTTGTCCATAAAGCCAACTATAGATCTGTTTTAGAACAAGGACAAACATACAGATCTACATATACTAAATGCATTTATCGTATTAACCCTATGTATTGGGACACCCTATGTTTTGGGACATCCTAATTTTTCAGGAAAATTATTTATTTTTTTGATAATGAAAGTTGAAGTCTTGTATTACAATGACTTCTATATTGAATTCTATATAGTCTGGTGTTAGAACAAGGACTTATTTATAGAGATGAGATCTATATAGACCTGTGTTAGATTAATGTCACATATGAAGTTCTATATATGCCTCTTTGTTTGAACTAGGGCTTCAATATGTGTTATAACAAGGCCTGATATAGGGTTCTATATAGACCTGTGCTGGAACATTGTCTTCTATATAGGGTTCTATATAGACCTGTGTTATAACAAGGCCTTATATAAATTCTATTTAGACCTGTGTTTGGAACATTGTCTTCTATACAGGGTTCTATATAGACCTGTGTTATAACAAGGTCTTTTATAGTTCTACATAGACCTGTGTTGGAACAATGTTTTTTATACAGGGTTCTATATAGACATGTGTTATAACAAGGCCTGATATAGTTCTATATAGACCTGTGTTGGAACAATGTCTTCTATACAGGGTTCTATATAGACCTGTGTTATAACAAGGTTTTATATAGTTCTATATAGACCTGTGTTGGAACAATGTCTTCTATATAGGGTTCTATATAGACCTGTGTTATAACAAGGTCTTATATAGTTCTATATAGATCTGTGTTGGAATAATGTCTTCTATATTGGGTTCTATACAAACCTGTGTTATAACAAGGCCTGATATAGTTCTATATAGACCTGTGTTTGAACAATGTCTTCTATATAGGGTTCTATATAGACCTGTGTTATAACAAGGCATGATATAGTTCATATAGACCTGTGTTGGAACAATGTCTTCTATATTGGGTTCTATACAAACCTGTGTTATAACAAGGCCTGATATAATTAAACATAAGTAACTAGCTTGAAAAGAACACACACACATATTAAATAAACACATTTGAAAGAACAATGTACACTCTTTGCCAATCTAATATATCCCACTTGCCTGAAGGGTCTCATTTGTAAAAGTTAAAACGGAAAGCAATAACGTTTTTTGTATACTGCATTATTTCTTTTTTTCTTTGAAAAAAAAACAGCAAGCACTTTCTTTGAATTGTTTATTATTATGCTGTTGTTTTTATTCGATGCAATATTTGGAGATAAAAACCCTGTTTAGACACATGATGTGTACATGTAAAGATGTGTATTGTTCTTTCATTACATGACACCTCCACCTGCATTCATAACACATTTTGTAAAAAATCTCATATGTGTAAATCACGACTTCTGGTAGGATTCATAAATCAGGGACTCAGGTAAGATTTGTAAATCAGAGAATCTTGTAAGATTTGTAAATCAGTGGCTCAGGTAAGATTTGTAAATCAGAGACTCTGGTAAGATTTGTAAATCAGAGACTCTGGTCAGATTCTTAAATCAGTGGCTCAGGTAATATTTGTAATCAGAGACTCAGGTAAGATTTGTAAATCAGGAACTCTGGTAAGATTTGTAAATCAGACTCTGGTAAGATTTGTAAATCAGAGACTCTGGTAAGATTTGTAAATCAGTGGCTTAGTTAAAATTTGTAAATCAGAGACTCTTGTAAGATTTGTAAATCAGGAACTCTGGTAAGATTCTTAAATCAGTGGCTCAGGTAAGATTTGTAAATCAGAGACTCTGGCAAGATTTGTAAATCAGAGACTCAGGTAAGATTTGTAAATCAGAGAGTCTGGTAAGATTTGTAAATCAGGAACTCTGGTAAGATTTGTAAATCAGAAACCGGTAAGATTTGTAAATCAGAGACTCTGGTAAGATTTGTAAATCAGGAACTCTGGTAAGATTTGTAAATCAGTGGCTTAGGTAAGATTTGTAAATCAGAGACTCTGGTAAGATTTGTAAATCAGAGACTCTGGTTAGATTCTTAAATCAGTGACTCAGGTAAGATTTGTTAATCAGAGACTCTGGTAAGATTTGTAAATCAGAGACTCTGGTAAAATTTGTAAATCAGTGGCTTAGGTAAGATTTGTAAATCAGGAACTCTGGTAAGATTCTTAAATCAGTGGCTCAGGTAAGATTTGTAAATCAGAGACTCTGGTAAGATTTGTAAATCAGGAACTCTGGTAAGATTTGTAAATCAGTGGCTTAGGTAAGATTTGTAAATCAGAGACTCTGGTAAGATTTGTAAATCAGAGACTCTGGTAAGATTCTTAAATCAGTGACTCAGGTAAGATTTGTTAATCAGAGACTCTGGTAAGATTTGTAAATCAGAGACTCTGGTAAAATTTGTAAATCAGTGGCTTAGGTAAGATTTGTAAATCAGGAACTCTGGTAAGATTCTTAAATCAGTGGCTCAGGTAAGATTTGTAAATCAGAGACTCTGGTAAGATTTGTAAATCAGAGACTCAGGTAAGATTTGTAAATCAGTGGCTCAGGTAAGATTTGTAAATCAGAGACTCTGGTCAGATTTGTAAATCAGAAACTCTGGTAAGATTAGTAAATCAGGAACTCTGGTAAGATTTGTAAATCAGAAACTCTGGTCAGATTTGTAAATCAGAGACTCTGGTAAGATTTGTAAATCAGGAACTCTAGTAAGATTTGTAAATCAGAAACTCAGGTAAGATTCTTAAATCAGTGGCTCAGGTAAGATTTGTAAATCAGAGACTCTGGTAAGATTTGTAAATCAGAGACTCTGGTAAGATTTGTAAATCAGTGGCTTAGGTAAGATTTGTAAATCAGAGACTCTGGTAATATTTGTAAATCAGGAACTCTGGTAAGATTTGTAAATCAGAAACTCACATAAGATTTGTAAATCAGGAACTCTGGTAAGATTTGTAAATCAGAAACTCACGTAAGATTTGTAAATCAGGAACTCTGGTAAGATTTGAAAATCAGAAACTCTAGTAAGATTTGTAAATCAGGAACTCTGGTAAGATTCTTAAATCAGTGGCTCAGGTAAGATTTGTAAATCAGAGACTCTGGTAAGATTTGTAAATCACAAACTCAGGTAAGATTTGTAAATCAGGAACTAAAATAAGATTTGTAAATCAGAGACTCTGGTAAGATTTGCAAATCAGTGGCTCAGGTCAGATTTGTAAATCAGAGACTCTGGTAAGATTTGTAAATCAGGAACTCTGGTAAGATTTGTAAATCAGAAACTCTGTTAAGATTTGTAAATCATAGACTCAGGTAAAATTTGTAAATCAGGAACTCTAATAAGATTTGTAAATCAGACACTCTGGTAAGATTTGTAAATCAGAGACTCTGGTAAGATTTGTAAATCAGGAACTCTGGTAAGATTTGTAAATCAGTGGCTCAGGTAAGATTTGTAAATCAGGAACTCTGGTAAGATTTTTAAATCAGTGGCTCAGGTAAGATTTGTAAATCAGAGACTCTGTTAAGATTTGTAAATCAGAGACTCTGGTGTAAATCAGGAACTCTAGTAGGATTTGTAAATCAGAGACTCTGGTAAGATTTGTAAATCAGAGACTCTGGTAAGATTTGTAAATCAGGAACTCTGGTAAGATTTGTAAATCAATTGCTAAGGTAAGATTTGTAAATCAGAGACTCTGTTAAGATTTGTAAATCAGAGACTCTGGTAAGATTCTTAAATCAGTGGCTCAGTTAAGATTTGTAAATCATAGACTCTGGTAAGATTTGTAAATCAGAGACTCTGATAAGATTTGTAAATCAGGAACTTTGGTAAGATTTTTAAATCAGTGGCTCAGGTAAGATTTGTAAATCAGAAACTCTGGTAAGATTTGTAAATCAGACACTCTGGTTAGATTTGTAAATCAGAGACTCTGATAAGATTTGTAAATCAGGAACTCTGGTAAGATTTGTAAATCAGTGGCTCAGGTAAGATTTGTAAATCAGACACTTTGGTAAGATTTGTAAATCAGAGACTCTGATAAGATTTGCAAATAAGGAACTTTGGTAAGATTTTTAAATCAGTGGCTCAGGTAAGATTTGTAAATCAGAGACTCTGGTAAGATTTGTAAATCAGGAACTCTAGTAAGATTTGTAAATCAGAAACTCAGGTAAGATTCTTAAATCAGTGGCTCAGGTAAGATTTGTAAATCAGAGACTCTGGTAAGATTTGTAAATCAGAGACTCTGGCAAGATTTGTTAATCAGTGGCTTAGGTAAGATTTGTAAATCAGAGACTCTGGTAACATTCTTAAATCAGTGGCTCAGGTAAGATTTGTTAATCAGAGACTCTGGTAAGATTTGTAAATCAGAGACTCTGGTAAGATTTGTAAATCAGTGGCTTAGGTAAGATTTGTAAATCAGGAACTCTGGTAAGATTCTTCAATCAGTGGCTCAGGTGAGATTTGTAAATCAGAGACTCTGGTAAGATTTGTAAATCAGAGACTCAGGTAAGATTTGTAAATCAGTGGCTCAGGTAAGATTTGTAAATCAGAGACTCTGGTAAGATTTGTAAATCAGGAACTCTGGTAAGATTTGTAAATCAGAAACTCTAGTAAGATTTGTAAATCAGGAACTCTGGTCAGATTTGTAAATCAGAAACTCTGGTCAGATTTGTAAATCAGAGACTCTGGTAAGATTTGTAAATCAGGAACTCTAGTAAGATTTGTAAATCAGGAACTCTGGTCAGATTTGTAAATCAGAAACTCTAGTCAGATTTGTAAATCAGAGACTCATGTAAGATTTGTAAATCAGGAACTCTGGTAAGATTTGTAAATCAGAAACTCTAGTAAGATTTGTAAATCAGGAACTCTGGTAAGATTCTTAAATCATTGGCTCAGGTAAGATTTGTAAATCAGAGACTCTGGTAAGATTTGTAAATCACAGACTCAGGTAAGATTTGTAAATCAGGAACTCTAATAAGATTTGTAAATCAGAGACTCTGGTAAGATTTGTAAATCAGTGGCTCAGGTCAGATTTGTAAATCAGAGACTCTGGTAAGATTTGTAAATCAGGAACTCTGGTAAGATTTGTAAATCAGAAACTCTGGTAAGATTTGTAAATCATAGACTCAGGTAAGATTTGTAAATCAGGAACTCTAATAAGATTTGTAAATCAGAGACTCTGGTAAGATTTTTAAATCAGTGGCTCAGGTAAGATTTGTAAATCAGAGACTCTTGTAAGATTTGTAAATCAGAGACTCTGGTAAAATTTGTACATCAGTGGCTCAGGTAAGATTTGTAAATCAGAGACTCCAGTAAGATTTGTAAATCAGAGACTCTGGTAAAATTTGTAAATCAGTGGCTCAGGTAAGATTTGTAAATCAGACACTCTGGTAAGATTTGTAAATCAGAGACTCTGGTAAGATTTGTAAATCAGGAACTCTGGTAAGATTTGTAAATCAGTAGCTCAGGTAAGATTTGTAAATCAGGAACTCTGGTAAGATTTGTAAATCAGTGGCTCAGATAAGATTTGTAAATCAGAGACTCTGTTAAGATTTGTAAATCAGAGACTCTGGTAAAATTTGTAAATCAGGAACTCTAGTAAGATTTGTAAATCAGAGACTCTGGTAAGATTTGTAAATCAGGAACTCTGGTAAGGTTTTTAAATTAGTGGCTCAGATAAGATTTGTAAATCAGAGACTCTGTTAAGATTTGTAAATCAGAGACTCTGGAAAAATTTGTAAATCAGGAACTCTAGTAAGATTTGTAAATCAGAGACTCTGGTAAGATTTGTAAATCAGAGACTCTGGTAAGATTTGTAAATCAGGAACTCTGGTAAGATTTGTAAATCAATTGCTCAGGTAAGATTTGTAAATCAGAGACTCTGGTAAGATTTGTAAATCAGAGACTCTGGTAAGATCCATAAATCAGTGGCTCAGTTAAGATTTGTAAATCATAGACTCTGGTAAGATTTGTTAATCAGAGACTCTGATAAGATTTGTAAATCAGGAACTTTGGTAAGATTTTTAAATCAGTGGCTCAGGTAAGATTTATAGATCAGAGACTCTGGTAAGATTTGTAAATCAGACACTCTGGTTAGATTTGTAAATCAGAGACTCTGATAAGATTTGTAAATCAGGAACTCTGGTAAGATTTGTAAATCAGTGGCTCAGGTAAGATTTGTAAATCAGACACTTTGGTAAGATTTGTAAATCAGAGACTCTGATAAGATTTGTTAATCAGGAACTTTGGTAAGATTTTTAAATCAGTGGCTCAGGTAAGATTTGTAAATCAGATACTCTGGTAAGATTTGTAAATCAGGAACTCTGTTAAGATTTGTAAATCAGAGACTCTGGTAAGATTTTTAAATCAGGGACTCTGATAAGATTTGTAAATCAGGAACTCTGGTAATATTTGTAAATCAGTGGCTCAGGTAAGATTTGTAAATCAGACACTTTGGTAAGATTTGTAAATCAGAGACTCTGATAAGATTTGTAAATCAGGAACTTTGGTAAGATTTGTAAATCAGTGGCTCAGGTAAGATTTGTCAATCAGAGACTCTGATAAGATTTGTAAATCAGGAACTCTGGTAAGATTTTTAAATCAGTTGCTCAGGTAAGATTTGTAAATCAGAGACTCTGGTTAGATTTTTAAATCAGTGGTCAGGTAAAATTTGTAAATCAGAGACTCTGGTAAGATTTGTAAATCAGAGACTCTGTTAAGATTTGTAAATCAGAGACTCAGGTAAGATTCTTAAATCAGTGGCTCAGGTAAGATTTGTAAATCAGAGACACTGGTAAGATTTGTAAATCAGAGACTCAGGTAAGATTCTTAAATCAGTGGCTCAGGTAAGATTTGTAAATCATAGACTTTGGTAAGATTTGTAAATAAGGAACTCTGGTAAGATTTGTAAATCAGAGACTCTGGTTAGATTTGTAAATTAGAAACTCTGGTAAGATTTTTGTAAATCAGGAATTCTGCTAAGATTTGTAAATCAGAGACTCTGGTAAGATTCTTAAATCAGTGGCTCAGGTAAGATTTGTAAATCAGAAACTCTGGTAAGATTTGTAAATCAGGAACTCTGGTAAGATTTGTAAATCAGAGACTCTGGTAAGATTTGTAAATCAGACACTCTGGTAAGATTTGTAAATCAGAGACTCTGGTAAGATTTGTAAATCAGAGACTCTGGTAAGATTTGTAAATCAGTGGCTCAGGTAAGATTTGTAAATCAGAAACTCTGGTAAGATTTGTAAATCAGTGGCTCAGGTAAGATTTGTAAATCAGGAACTCTGGTAAGATTTGTAAATCAGGAACTCCTGTATGATTTCATAAATCTTACGTTGAATGGCAACTCTGGTAAGATTTATAAAACTTATAATGTGTGGTGACTCACATATGATTCTTTCAATATAATTATGGTCATGAAAACTAATCATATTCATTTTTAAGCCAATAGCATATACCAGTATATTCATCATTTTCTCAGATGTTTGTTTAGTATAGATATAGATAAACCAAATTAAAATCAATAGCTGATACAGCATCTGGTAAATCCTTGGAAAGTAAAGAACACAAGCAAAACATGAAAACTGTAGACTCCATTATATTGAGTCAGTTCATAAAAGGTAAAGTTATATACAACAAACACCCCTACTGCTTTAGTAATTCTATTCTAGGTCAGTTACCACCATTGCTTTTTCCATCAAGATGTACATTATAACCACTGACCTTATGGTCACTATTTCTAAGTTGATGAAAAAAAAAAATATATTTTTTTTTAAAAGTAGTATCCTAGAATCAAATGAAAGTCATAAAGTGGGGTCAAATGTATCACTTTTTGTCACCTAATGTCTGAGACCTTAACTTCCGAGGAAATATAAATTTCACCAATTTTTCATACAGTTACTTTAAAAAGATGAAATAAATAAATCATAAAAAACACAAACTTAGTTTTCGTTTGACACAAAAATAATGAATGTACATTTTATTGTGATGATTTGCCAGATTGACATTTTCATCCAACCAGAAATATGCTTTCTATCAAAATTTATGCACTGAACATATACTTTTTCAGCCAATCAGAGTCATCTCAATGGTGGTAGCTGACAGACTCACAAAACCAAACAAATCACACATTACAGACCGTAATCCGTTCAAGTACACCAAAAATGCATTTCAATTGCGTTCGTTTTGCGTGTCAAACGCGTTTGTTTTGCGTTTGAAATGCATTTTAGTTTTGTTAATGGTTTGCATTTTTTATGATTAAAGTTAGAGAAAATACGAAAATGCAGTTCAAAACGCTACTGAACGCATTTTAGCCTACGTATGCGTTCGAATCGTTTAGGGTGTATCGTTTACCGCGTATCTTTTACCATTTAACGTTTAAGCGACTTGTTCACAAGTCATCTCTGGTTGTCCAATTGTAACACCGCAGTAGAATAATTAATTAGAACTAGATATTTAAAGAAATCCCAGGGTTTTATATGATAACATTAATTAAATAAATTAAAATAATATGGATTAAAATCTTTCTGAAATTATGATTAAAATCATTCTGTAATATTGCTAACTAAGCCACCCTATGTTAGATATGGTCTACAATATAGTTGATGGTTTGTAGCGTGACAGCAGATTAATGTTTCATAAAACTCAATCATTGAAATTTAATACACATGGTACGGAGCATGTCAATTACATCAGATAAACATGTTACGGTCATGTAACCATTAGATTGGCCAAACATTGCCAGACTGGTTTACACTAACGTTAACATTACAGTATCGAAAAAGTATATAGTAAATAAATCTGCAGTGTTGTATAATCTGCTATTATGCAAGAAACAGAGTATAGACGCCTCAGCAAGTATCTATTTTATTTACAGGAATAATGCATTATTTACAGGTATTTTTCCAATTTTAATTCCAGTTATGAATTTCGATAGATTGTCATGTTAAATAATTATAACAATTCGTGAAACAAAATAATTTATATAATCCGCAAAGATAAATATATTTACAAATACACATGCCTTAATTTATGTAGCAAACGCACAAACTTTATGTCTATAACTCCGACACAATTTATTTTTGACCTCGTGGCAATGTGCAATGTCGTCACTCTGACAGTTTCTTGCGTCATTTAACGTTGCGTTCTATTTCACTACGGTAAATGCATGGGGGAGGCGGGGATGTTTCCATAAAAAAGATGCCTTTAAGCATAAAAGTTTTATGTCTTGTGGCATGGCTTCTAAAATCGCTGGTACATGTACTTCCATCTGAGACTTTCAAGGACTTTTATGTATATTACATCGATAGAATTTCTCTGATATCCTTCCATCAAAAATGTCAAAGATACCCACTTAGTGAATAAAATGTTTGTTTCACTGGTGACGTCATCGGACATTGGCACAAGGTGATAGTGAAAGGGACAGTGTGTTCATTCTGTACACAAATTTAGGTATGTGTAGTTATTAACAACTCTATCAGCTTAATAGTATTTTTTTTTAACAAATGCCTATATTGAAAACAAACATTTTGGAAGACACCCAGTTACAAACAAACACCAACCCTTTACGTGTGTTATATATATATGAACTATTTTTATATACAATTCTGGAAAAGCCCTTAGTGGAAAGGTTTTGGTGTAACAAACAGATTTTCTAAAATTGCGTGAAAACTTTTCCTGATTGGCAATCATATAACAGAACAGCAACATAAATCGGTGTTCAGATAATTTAATCAGTTAATTGGGGTAGTTGTGTAAGCAGGTCATGCGTCATCTGGTTGTTTTATCACACTTTTACAAGTAAAGAAACGATGCCCGAGGCAATGTTTTTCATGGATAATTCGGGATTAAAACTTATAACAAAGAAATTAAGTTACAGGTATAGCAATTTAAAGATTTTAAATGACAAAGAGAGCAATCATTTGTTTAATTATTTATTTCATTGTCAATAAAACTACGACAATATTAGAGGATGTACATTTAAAGTTTGCATTATCGTTTTGTATCATTCATGGATCTTACGCCCTTTTGCGTCTGTGTATCGTTTCGTTTATCCTTCATTTATCGTTTCATTTATCGTTTCGTTTCGTTTATCATTTCGTTCGCATTTTTAGTCCGTTTGTATATCGTTTAAAACGCGTTTGATATTCATTTCGTTTGCGTCTGTTTGGTGTACTTGAATGAATTACGGTCTGTACCGATTAGAGTGACAGATTTCATTGGATGGTCTACGGTAATGCCACCTTACACAGACTCACAATACCAAACAATTCACACATTATTGGTTAGAGTGTTCTTCCTTACCAGATTTCTCTGGATGGTCTACTACCCATGCTATGGTAATGCCACCTTACACAGACTCACAATACCAAACAATTCACACATTATTTGTTAGAGGTTAGAGTGTTCTCCCTTACCAGATTTCTCTGGATGGTCTACTACCCATGCTATGGTAATGCCACCCAATTCAGACTCACTAAAGCGCAGCAAGAAAGTTCCATTGGATTTTGGTAACAACATTTTCTGAGATTCCGATTTTCCAACAAAACCTAAAACTATCCTAAAAACAATGGTACATGAGGATCATATTATACAGGTCTATACCTATATAGAAGAAGAACATGGCATAATCACCTGCTGATGCTTTAGACTACATATTTTGTACTAACTCACTAATCACAGTAAAACAATGCTGACCTTTCAATCAGACTACCACTGTTTAGCAGTAAAACAAAGCTGACCTTCTAATATGTCTACCACTGCCCACCAGTAAAACAATGAAGACCTTCCAATCAGACTACTACTGCCTTGAAGTAAAACAATACTGACCTTCCAATCTGTCTACCACTGCCTAGCAGTAAAACAATACTGACCTTCCAATCAGACTACCACTGCCCAGCAGTAAAACAATGCTGACCTTCCAATCAGACTAACACTGCCCAGCAGTAAAACAATGCTGACCTTCCAATCAGACTACCACTGCCTAGCAGTAAAACAATACTGACCGTCCAATCTGTCTACAACTGCCTAGCAATAAAACAATGCTGACCTTCCAATCTGTCTACCACTGCATAGCAGTAAAACAATGCTAACCTTCCAATCTGACTACCAATGCCTAGCAGTAAAACAATACTGACATTACAATCTGTCTACCACTTCCTAGCAGTAAAATAAATCTGACCTTCAAATCAGACTACCACTGCCTAACAGTAAAACAATACTGACCTTCCAATCTGTGTACCACTGCCTAGCAGTAAAACAATACTGACCTTCCAATCAGACAATCACTGCCCAGCAGTAAAACAATGCTGACCTTCCAATCTGTCTACCACTGCCTAGCAGTAAAACAATACTGACCTTCCAATCTGTCTACCACTTCCTAGCAGCAAAACAATGCTGACCTTCCAATCTGACTACCACAGCCCAGCAGTAAAACGATGCTGACCTTCCAATCTGTCTACCACTGTCTAGCAGTAAAACAATGCTGACCTTCCAATCTGTCTACCACTGCCTAGCAGTAAAACAGAGCTGACCTTCCAATCAGACTAACACTGCTCAGCAGCAAAACAATGCTGACCTTCCAATCTGACTACTACTGCCTAGCAGGAAAACAATGCTGACCTTCCAATCTCTCTACCATTGCCTAGCAGTAAAACAAAGCTGACCTTCCAATCAAACTACCACTGCCTAGCAGCAAAACAATGCTGACCTTCCAATCTGACTACCACTGCCTAGCAGTAAAACAAAGCTGACCTTCCAATCAGACTACCACTGCCTAGCAGTAAAACAATGCTGACCTTCCAATCTGACTACCACAGCCCAGCAGTAAAACGATGCTGACCTTCAAATCTGTCTACCACTGTCTAGCAGTAAAACAATGCTGACCTTCCAATCTGTCTACCACTGCCAAGCAGTAAAACAGAGCTGACCTTCCAATCAGACTAACACTGCTCAGCAGCAAAACAATGCTGACCTTCCAATCTGACTACTACTGCCTAGCAGGAAAACAATGCTGACCTTCCAATCTCTCTACCATTGCCTAGCAGTAAAACAAAGCTGACCTTCCAATCAAACTACCACTGCCTAGCAGCAAAACAATGCTGACCTTCCAATCTGACTACCACTGCCTAGCAGCAAAACAATACTGACCTATCGTTCTGTCTTCCACTGCATAGCAGTAAAACAAAGCTGACCTTCCAATTAGACATCCACTGCCTAGCATTAAACAATACTGACCTTCCAATCAGACTACCACTGCCCAGCAGTAAAACAATGCTAACCTTCCAATCTGTCTACCACTGCCTAGCAGTAAAACAAAGCTGACCTTCCAATCAGACTACCACTGCCTAGCAGTAAAACAATGCTGACCTTCCAATCTGTCTACCACTGCCTAACAGTAAAACAAACCTGACATTTCAATCAGACTAACACTGCCCAGCAGCAAAACAATGCTGACCTTCCAATCTGTCTACCACTGCCTAGCAGTAAAACAAAACTGACCTTCCAATCTGACTACAACTGCCCAGCAGTAAAACAATACTGACCTTCCAATCTATATACCACTGCCTAGCAGTAAAACAAAGCTGACCTTCCAATCTGTTTACCGCTGCCTAGCAGTAAAACAAAGCTGACCTTCCAATCTGTCTACCACTGCTTAGCAGTAAAACAATACTGACCTTCCAATCAGACTACCACTGCACAGCAGTAAAACAATACTGACTTTCCAATCTGTCTACCACTGCCTAGCAGTAAAACAATGCTGACCTTCCAATCAGACTTCCACTGCCCAGCAGCAAAACAATGCTGACCTTCCAATCAGACTACCACTGCCCAGCAGTAAAACAATGCTGACCTTCCAATCAGACTACCACTGCCTAGCAGTAAAACAATGCTGACCTTCCAATCAGACAACCACTGCCCAGCAGTAAAACAATGCTGACCTTCCAATCTGTCTACCACTGCCTAGCAGTAAAACAATACTGACCTTCCAATCTGTCTACCACTTCCTAGCAGCAAAACAATGCTGACCTTCCAATCTGACTACCACAGCCCAGCAGTAAAACGATGCTGACCTTCCAATCTGTCTACCACTGTCTAGCAGTAAAACAATGCTGACCTTCCAATCTGTCTACCACTGCCTAGCAGTAAAACAGAGCTGACCTTCCAATCAGACTAACACTGCTCAGCAGCAAAACAATGCTGACCTTCCAATCTGACTACTACTGCCTAGCAGGAAAACAATGCTGACCTTCCAATCTCTCTACCATTGCCTAGCAGTAAAACAAAGCTGAACTTCCAATCAAACTACCACTGCCTAGCAGCAAAACAATGCTGACCTTCCAATCTGACTACCACTGCCTAGCAGCAAAACAATACTGACCTATCGTTCTGTCTTCCACTGCCTAGCAGTAAAACATAGCTGACCTTCCAATTAGACATCCACTGCCTAGCATTAAACAATACTGACCTTCCAATCAGACTACCACTGCCCAGCAGTAAAACAATGCTAACCTTCCAATCTGTCTACCACTGCCTAGCAGTAAAACAAAGCTGACCTTCCAATCAGACTACCACTGCCTAGCAGTAAAACAATGCTGACCTTCCAATCTGTCTACCACTGCCTAACAGTAAAACAAACCTGACATTTCAATCAGACTAACACTGCCCAGCAGCAAAACAATGCTGACCTTCCAATCTGTCTACCACTGCCTAGCAGTAAAACAATACTGACCTTCCAATCTGACTACAACTGCCCAGCAGTAAAACAATACTGACCTTCCAATCTATATACCACTGCCTAGCAGTTAAACAAAGCTGACCTTCCAATCTGTCTACCACTGCCTAGCAGTAAAACAATACTGACCTTCCAATCAGACTACCACTGCACAGCAGTAAAACAATACTGACTTTCCAATCCGTCTACCACTGCCTAGCAGTAAAACAATGCTGACCTTCCAATCAGACTTCCACTGCCCAGCAGCAAAACAATGCTGACCTTCCAATCAGACTACCACTGCCCAGCAGTAAAACAATGCTGACCTTCCAATCAGACTACCACTGCCTAGTAGTAAAACAATGCTGACCTTCCAATCAGACTTCCACTGCCTAGCAGTAAAACAATGCCGACCTTCCAATCAGACTACCACTGCCAAGCAGTAAAACAATGCTGGCCTTCCAATCAGACTACCACTGCCCAGCAGTAAAACAATGTTGACCATCCAATCAAGACTGCGACTGCCCAGCAGTAAAACAATGCTGACCTTCCAATCAAACTACCACTGCACAGCAGTAAAACAATGCTGATCTTCCAATCTGACTACCACTGCCCAGCAGCAAAACAATTTTGACCTTCCAATCTGACTACCACTGTCCAGCAGTAAAACAATGCGTACCTTCCAGTCTGTTTACCACTGCCCACCAGTAAAACGATGCTGACCTTCCAATCTGTCTACCACTGCCCAGCAGTAAAACAAAGCTGACCTTCCAATCTGTCTACCACTGCCTAGCAGTAAAACAAAGCTGACCTTCCAATCAGACAATCACTTCCCAGCAGTAAAACAATGCTGACCTTCCAATCAGACTACACTGCCCAGCAGTAAAACAATGTTGACCTTCCAATTAGACTATCACTGATCAGCAGTAAAACAATACTGACCTTCCAATCAGACTACCACTGCCCTGCAGCAAAACAATGTTGACCATCCAATCAGACTGCGACTGTCCAGCAGTAAAACAATGCTGACCTTCGGGTTCCAATCAGACAATCACTGCCCAGCAGTAAAACAATGCTGACCTTCCAATCTGTCTACCACTGCCCAGCAGTAAAACAATGCTGACCTTCCAATCTGACTACTACTGCCCAGCAGTAAAACAATGCTGACCTTCCAATCTGACTACCACTGCCCAGCAGTAAAACGATGCTGACCTTCCAATCTGACTACCACTGCTCAGCAGCAAAACAATTTTGACCTTCCAATCTGACTACCACTGCCCAGCAGCAAAACAATGCTGCCTTCCAATCTGACTACCACTGCCCAGCAGTAAAACGATGCTGACCTTCCAATCTGTCTACCACTGCCTAGCAGTAAAACAAAGCTGACCTTCCAATCTGTCTACCACTGCCTAGCAGTAAAACAAAGCTGACCTTCCAATCTGTCTACTGCTGCCTAGCAGTAAAACAATGCTGGTCTTCCAGTCTGACTACCACTGCACAGCAGAAAAACAATGCTGACCTTCCAATCAGACAATCACTGCCCAGCAATAAAACAATGCTGACCTTCCAATCAGACTACACTGCCCAGCAGTAAAACAATGCTGACCTTCCAATCAGACTATCACTGATCAGCAGTAAAACAATGCTGACCTTCCAATCAGACTACCACTGCCCAGCAGTAAAACAATGTTGACCATCCAATCAGAGTGGACTGCTCTGCAGTAAAACAATGCTAACCTTCCAATCAGACAATCACTGCCCAGCAGTAAAACAATGCTGACCTTCCAATCTGACAACCACTGCCCAGCAGTAAAACAATGCTGACCTTCCAATCTGTCTACCACTGCCTAGCAGTAAAACAATACTGACCTTCCAATCTGTCTACCACTTCCTAGCAGCAAAACAATGCTGACCTTCCAATCTGACTACCACTGCCCAGCAGTAAAACGATGCTGACCTTCCAATCTGACTACCACTGCCCAGCAGAAAAACAATGCTGACCTTCCAATCAGACAATCACTGCCCAGCAGCAAAACAAAGCTGACCTTCCAATCAGACTATCACTGATCAGCAGTAAAACAATGCTGACCTTCCAATCAGACTACCACTGCCCTGCAGTAAAACAATGCTGATCATCCAATGAGACTGCCACTGCCCAGCAGCAAAACAAAGCTGACCTTCCAATAAGACTTCCACTGCCCAGCAGAAAAACAATGCTGACCTTCCAATCAGACAATCACTGCCAAGCAGTAAAACAATGCTGACCTTCCAATAAGACTACCACTGCTTTGCAGTAAAACAATGCTGACCTTCCAATCAGACTATCACTGCCCAGCAGTAAAAAATGCTGACCTTCCAATCAGATTACCACTACTTAGCACCCAAACAATGTTTATCTCGTATCAGACTAATACTGCGTAGCAGCTAAACAATGTTGACCACCCGATCAGATTACCACTGCTTAGCAGCAATACAATGTTGATCCCCTGATCAAACAACCATTGTCTAGCAGCTTAACAATATAGACCTCCAATCAGACTTCCACTGCCTACCAGCAAAACAATGTTGACACCCTAATCAGACTACCCTTGTCAAGCAGCTAAACAATATTGACCTCCAATCAGACTACCACTACCTAGCAGCAAAACAATGTTAATCCCCTGATCTAAATACCATTGTCAAGCAGCCAAACAACATTGACCTCCAATCAGACTATCACTGCCTAGCAGCAAAACAATGCTGACCTTCCAATCAGACTATCACTGCCTAGCAGCAAAACAAAGTTAACCCTGATCAGATTACTACTCTCTAACAGCCAAATAATGTTAACCCCCAATCATATTACCACTGTCTAGCAGCAAAACAGTGTTGATCTCCCAATAAGACAAACACTACCTCACAGCAAAATAATATTAACCTAAAATCAGATTACCACTAGCTAGCAGCAACAAAATATTGACCCCACATCAGACTTCAATTGTATAGCAGCATCACAATGTTGACCCATGATTAGACTACAACAGTATGTCTAGCAGCAACACAATGTTAACCCCCACCAACACTACATCCGACTTCCACTGTTTAGCAGCAACACAATGTTAACCCCCCCCCCCCACCAACACCACATCAGACTTCCACTGTTTAGCAGCAATACAATGTTAACCCCCATCAGACTACCATTGTCCAGCAGCAACACGATGTTGACCCTCAAGCAGACTACCACTGTCTATCAGCAACAATGCTGACCTCTGATTAGACTACAACTGTCAAGCAGCAACACAATGTTGACCCCTGATTAGACTACAACCTGGCCGGGCAAGCAGCAACACACTGTTGACCACTGATTAGACTACAACTTGCTAGAGCAACACAATGTTGATGCCTGATTAGACTACAGTTGCCTAGCCGCAACACAATGCTTATCCCTAATTGGCCAACAACTGTCTAGTAGCAACACAATTATAATCCTTAATTAGACTACCATTGTCTAGCAGAAACACCATGTTAACCTGTCAACAGACTACCATTGTCTGGCAATAACACCATGTTAACCTGTAATTAGACTACCATTGTCTGGCAATAACAACATATTAACCTGTCATCAGACTATCATTGTCTGGCAGCAACACCATGTTAACCTGTCATCAGACTACCATTGTCTGGCAATAACAGCATGTTACACTGTCATCTGACTACCAATGTCTGGCAAAAACACCATTTACCCTGTCATCAGACTACCATTGTCTGGCAGCAACACCATGTAAACCTGTCATCAGACTACCATTGTCTGGCAATAACACCATGTTAACCTGTCATCAGACTACCATTGTCTGGTAACAACACCATGTTAACCTGTCATCAGACTATCATTGTCTGGCAGCAACACCATATAAACCTGTCATCAGACTATCATTGTCTGGCAGCAACACCATGTTAACCTGTCATCAGATTATCATTGTCTGGCAGCAACACCATGTAAACCTGTTATCAGACTACCATTGTCTGGCAGCAACACAATGTTAACCTGTTATCAGACTACTTTTGTCTGGCAGCAGCACCATGTTAACCTGTTATCAGACTACTATTGTCTGGCATCAACACCATGTTAACCTGTCATCAGACTATCATTGTCTGGCAGCAACACCATGTTAACATGTTATCAGATTACAATTGTCTGGCAGCAACACAATGTTAATCTGTTATCAAACTACTATTGTCTGGCAGCAACACCATGTTAGACTACTATTGTCTGGCAGCAACACCATGTCAACCTGTTATCAGACTACCATTGTCTGGCAGCAACACCATGTTAACCTGTTATCAGATTACTATTGTCTGACAGCAACACAATGTTAACCTGTTATCAGACTACCATTGTCTGGCAGCAACACCATGTTAACCTGTTATCAGACTATTATTGTCTGGCAGCAACACCATGTTAACCTGTTATCAGACTACCATTGTCTGGCAGCAACACAATGTTAACCTGTTATCAGACTACCATTGTCTGGCAGCAACACCATGTTAACCTGTCATCAGACTACTATTGTCTGGCAGCAACACCATGTTAACCTGTCATCTGACTACCATTGTCTAGCAGCAACACCATGTAAACCTGTCATCAGACTACTATTGTCTGGCAGCAACACCATGTTAACTTGCCATCAGACTACCATTGTCTGGCAGCAACACCATGTTAATATGTCATCTGACTACCATTGTCTAGCAGCAACACCATGTTAACCTGTCATCAGACTATCATTGTCAAGCAGCAACACAATGTTAACCTGTCATCAGACTATCATTGTCTGGCAGCAACACCATGTTCACCTGTCATCAGACTACCATTGTCTGGCAGCAGCACCATGTAAACCTGTTATCAGACTACCATTGTCTGGCAGCAACACCATGTTAACCTGTCATCAGACTATCATTGTCTAGCAGCAACACCAGGTTAACCTGTCATCAGACTACCATTGTCTGGCAGCAACACCATGTTCACCTGTCATCAGACTACCATTGTCTAGCAGCAGCACCATGTAAACCTGTTATCAGACTACCATTGTCTGGCAGCAACACCATGTTAACCTGTCATCAGACTATCATTGTCTAGCAGCAACACCATGTTAACTTGTCATCAGACTACCATTGTCTGGCAGCAACACCATGTTAACCTGTCATCAGACTACTATTGTCTGGCAGCAACACCATGTTAATCTGTTATCAGATTATCACTGTCTGGCAGCAACACCATGTTAACCTGTTAACAGATTACTATTGTCTAGCAGCAACACCATGTTAACCTGTCGTCAGACTATCATTGTCTAGCAGCAACACCATGTTAACCTGTCATGAGACTATCATTGTCTAGCAGCAACACTATGTTAACCTGTCACCAGACTATCATTGTCTAGCAGCAACACCATGTTAACCTGTTATCAGACTACCATTGTCTGGCAGCAACACCATGTTAACCTGTCATCAGACTATCATTGTCTAGCAGCAACATCATGTTAACCTGTCATCAGACTATCATTGTCTGGCAGCAACACCATGTTCACCTGTCATCAGACTACCATTGTCTGGCAGCAACACCATGTAAACCTGTTATCAGACTACTATTGTCTGGCAGCAATACCATATTAACCTGTCATCAGACTATCATTGTCTAGCAGCAACACCATGTTAACATGTTATCAGACTACTATTGTCTGGCAGCAACACCATGTTAACCTGTCATCAGACTATCATTGTCTAGCAGCAACACCATGTTAACATGTCATCAGACTATCATTGTTTAGCAGCAACACAATGTTAACCTGTCATCAGACTATCTTTGTCTAGCAGCAATACCATGTTAACCTGTCACCAGACTATCATTTTCTGGCAGCAACACCATGTTAACCTGTTATCAGACTACTATTGTCTGGCAGCAACACCATGTTAACCTGTAACCAGACTACTATTGTTTGGCAGCAACATCATGTTAACCTGTAATCAGACTACTATTGTCTAGCAGCAACATCATGTTAACCTGTCATCAGACTATCATTGTCTGGCAGCAACACCATGTTAACCTGTCATCAGACTACCATTGTCTGGTAGCAACACCATGTTAACCTGTCATCAGACTATCATTGTCTAGCAGCAACACCATGTTAACCTGTCATCAGACTATCACTGTCTAGCAGCAACATCATGTTAACCTGTTATCAGACTACTATTGTCTGGCAGCAACACCATGTTAACCTGTTAACAGACTACTATTGTCTAGCAGCAACACCATGTTAACCTGTCATCAGACTATCATTGTCTAGCAGCAACACCATGTTAACCTGTCATCAGACTATTATTGTCTGGCAGCAACACCATGTTAACCTGTTATCAGACTACTATTGTCTGGCAGCAACACCATGTTAACCTGTAACCAGACTACTATTGTTTGGCAGCAACACCATGTTAACCTGTTATCAGACTACTATTGTCTAGCAGCAACACCATGTTCACCTGTCATCAGACTATCATTGTCTGGCAGCAACATCATGTAAACCTGTTAACAGATTACTATTGTCTGGCAGCAACACCATGTTCACCTGTCATCAGACTACCATTGTCTGGCAGCAGCACCATGTAAACCTGTTATCAGACTACCATTGTCTGGCAGCAACACCATGTTAACCTGTCATCAGACTCTCATTGTCTAGTAGCAACACCATGTAAACTTGTCATCAGACTATCATTGTCTAGCAGCAACACAATGTTAACCTGTTAACAGACTACTATTGTCTAGCAGCAACACCATGTTAACCTGTCATCAGACTATCATTGTCTAGCAGCAACACCATGTAAACCTGTCATCAGACTATCATTGTCTGGCAGCAAAACCATGTTAACCTGTCATCAGACTATCATTGTCTAGCAGCAACACCATGTTAACCTGTCATCAGACTACTATTGTCTAGCAGCAACACCATGTTAACCTGTCATCAGACTATCATTGTCTGGCAGCAACACAATGTTAACCTGTTAACAGACTACTATTGTCTAGCAGCAACACCATGTTAACCTGTCATCAGACTATCATGTCTGGCAGCAACACAATGTTAACCTGTTAACAGACTACTATTGTCTAGCAGCAACACCATGTTAACCTGTCGTCAGACTATTATTGTCTGGCAGCAACACCATGTTAACTTGTTAACAGACTACTATTGTCTAGCAGCAACACCATGTTAACCTGTCATCAGACTATCATTGTCTGACAGCAACACCATGTAAACCTGTTAACAGATTACTATTGTCTGGCAGCAACACCATGTAAACCTGTTACCAGACTAGTATTGTCTAGCAGCAACACAATGTAAACCTGTCATCAGACTATCATTGTCTGGCAGCAACACCATGTTAACCTGTTACCAGACTAGTATTGTCTAGCAGCAACACCATGTAAACCTGTCATCAGACTAGTATTGTCAAGCAGCAACACCATGTAAACCTGTTACCAGACTAGTATTGTCTAGCAGCAACACCATGTAAACCTGTCATCAGACTAGTATTGTCTAGCAGCAACACCATGTAAACCTGTTACCAGACTAGTATTGTCAAGCAGCAACACCATGTTAACCTGTTACCAGACTAGTATTGTCTAGCAGCAACACCATGTAAACCTGTCATCAGACTAGTATTGTCTAGCAGCAACACCATGTAAACCTGTCACCAGACTAGTATTGTCTAGCAGCAACACCATGTAAACCTGTCACCAGACTAGTATTGTCTAGCAGCAACACCATGTAAACCTGTCACCAGACTAGTATTGTCTAGCAGCAACACCATGTAAACCTGTCACCAGACTAGTATTGTCAAGCAGCAACACCATGTTAACCTGTTACCAGACTAGTATTGTCTAGCAGCAACACCATGTAAACCTGTCATCAGACTAGTATTGTCTAGCAGCAACACCATGTAAACCTGTCACCAGACTAGTATTGTCTAGCAGCAACACCATGTAAACCTGTTACCAGACTAGTATTGTCAAGCAGCAACACCATGTTAACCTGTTACCAAACTAGTATTGTCTAGCAGCAACACCATGTAAACCTGTCATCAGACTAGTATTGTCTAGCAGCAACACCATGTAAACCTGTCACCAGACTAGTATTGTCAAGCAGCAACACCATGTTAACCTGTTACCAGACTAGTATTGTCTAGCAGCAACACCATGTAAACCTGTCACCAGACTAGTATTGTCTAGCAGCAACACCATGTAAACCTGTCACCAGACTAGTATTGTCTAGCAGCAACACCATGTAAACCTGTTACCAGACTAGTATTGTCAAGCAGCAACACCATGTTAACCTGTTACCAGACTAGTATTGTCTAGCAGCAACACCATGTAAACCTGTCATCAGACTAGTATTGTCTAGCAGCAACACCATGTAAACCTGTCACCAGACTAGTATTGTCAAGCAGCAACACCATGTAAACCTGTTACCAGACTAGTATTGTCTAGCAGCAACACCATGTAAACCTGTCACCAGACTAGTATTGTCTAGCAGCAACACCATGTAAACCTGTTACCAGACTAGTATTGTCAAGCAGCAACACCATGTTAACCTGTTACCAGACTAGTATTGTCTAGCAGCAACACCATGTAAACCTGTCATCAGACTAGTATTGTCTAGCAGCAACACCATGTAAACCTGTTACCAGACTAGTATTGTCAAGCAGCAACACCATGTAAACCTGTTACCAGACTACTATTGTCTGGCAGCAACACCATGTAAACCTGTTACCAGACTAGTATTGTCTAACAGTAACACCATGTTAACCTGTCATCAGACTATCATTGTCTGGCAGCAACACCATGTTAACCTGTTACCAGACTAGTATTGTCTAGCAGCAACACCATGTTAACCTGTTACCAGACTCATATTGTCTAGCAGCAACACCATGTTAACCTGTCATCAGACTATCATTGTCTGGCAGCAATACCATGTTAACCTGTTACCAGACTAGTATTGTCTAGCAGCAACACCATGTTAACCTGTAATCAGACTATCATTGTCTGGCAGCAATACCATGTTAACCTGTTACCAGACTAGTATTGTCTAACAGTAACACCATGTTAACCTGTCATCAGACTATCATTGTCTGGCAGCAACACCATGTTAACCTGTTACCAGACTAGTATTGTCTAGCAGCAACACCATGTTAACCTGTTACCAGACTCATATTGTCTAGCAGCAACACCATGTTAACCTGTCATCAGACTATCATTGTCTGGCAGCAACACCATGTTAACCTGTTACCAGACTATCATTGTCTGGCAGCAACACTATGTAAACCTGTTACCAGACTAGTATTGTCTGGCAGCAACACCATGTAAACCTGTTACCAGACTAGTACTGTCTGGCAGTAACACCATGTAAACCTGTTACCAGACTAGTATTGTCTGGCACCAACACCATGTAAACCTGTTACCAGACTAATATTGTCTGGCAGCAACACCATGTAAACCTGTTACCAGACTATCATTGTCTGGCAGCAACACCATGTAAACCTGTTACCAGACTATCATTGTCTGGCAGCAACACCATGTAAACCTGTTACCAGACTATCATTGTCTGGCAGCAACACCACTTTAACCTGTTACCAGACTAGTATTGTCTAGCAGCAACACAATGTTTACCCTCAAACAGACTACCATTGTCTTAGTGAACATTCTATTACAGAGCCACCTAACTGCTATTACGGCAACTTATAAATGTAAGGTAGATCACTACACAACATTTTGTTTTCATTTATAATCCCAGTTGTATTTTTGGCAATAATTTGTAATGTAAGAGTTCATACTATTTTACAAATACAGCCATTAATTAAAGGCTATTTTCACCAAGGCCAACGTAAAGCTGTGAATGAAATATAATGAAGACTAATAAAACAACATACCCATCATTCCAAGGATGTCTCAAATGTTCTTTAACAAGTTTACCCACAGACCAAAACCAGTCCCAAAATGTGAAATTTCTCCCAGGTAAGTTTTCCTGCAAGACAGAACATTGGTTTAAAAATTTATATACAATCCAACCTGTCTTAAGCAGCCAGTCAAGGAAATGAGCAAAAGTGGCCTTTTAAGACAGGTTGTTGCTAAATACAGGTTAATTTTCTCTAAAAGCATAGAACGGGGAAATAGCAAATGTGACTGTTTAAGACAAGTGGCTGCTTAATAGAGGTGGCCACTTACACAGGTTTGACTGTACTGCATAACGAAAAGCACATTCAATTTTTCTAGTTTTCCGTATCCCTATGTGATGTTGTCCGCTTAGACTCCAGTGAATGTCTGGCTCATTTATTAATGAAATGTATAGTCAGGTAATAAAGTTAAAGGCTAATTAAATGTCTAATTTATTAATTATCATTAAGTACAGTAATGTTGCTTTCAAACTACTACTGACTGGTCAATGTTTTAAGTTTAGCCCAAGCAAATTAGCAGGGGTGTAAATTAGTTTGTTGGCTACTCACCCTGTAGGACTAGTGACCTAAAAAAGCTACTCTTACTTACATTTTATGGCCTTTTCATTGGTCCAGCCAAATTCATCAAGGCATGATTATTTTACTGTTAAAACAAATTAAATTACAAAGGACAACTCTACCGGTAATTCAAATATATTTTCTTTGTGTTTTAAAATAGTTAATGCTAAACTTTATGTAAAACATTCTGCAAACAAATTAAACATAATCTTTGGTTGTGCATATTTTATGGGGCCAACATTGGAGATTTATCATGGTGTCTGAAGTATAATTTACCTGTGTTTAGATATTTGCTTCTCAGCAAGTTTAAAGGGATTATATTGGCAAGTAACACGAACAAGCTGTTAATCCAGACTTATCCTGTCTGCAGCGTGCACAAAATAATGCTTATGTATCGACGTATAACCTTTATTTACTTGAAAGTTATCAAATTAACAGCAATTGAATATTGGCCAAAACTTAAATACGTCCCGCAATAAAGTATTGCGCAATGTTAACATTGAACTCCGTAAACTTCCCGAACAAAGCCTCGAAAACGAGATCTGGAATGAGTCTTCACGATATTTTCCTATGATTGATTGGAAACCCGAAAGCGGTTCGTTGAAAATGGCGAATGCAAACAAAAACAAAAACGTGGCTTTAGAAATCCAATTGTTGTAATAAAGAAGTTATGCAATTAGACACTTTAGACGCTTATATCTCTAAGTTATAAGTGTTTCTTCACACTGGGCGTGTGTATTTATGACAGGGAATTGACGGCAATATGCCAAAATAATCCCTTTAACAGCTGAGGTTATTGTGTGGTGCATAATTTATGTCACAATAAACTCTGCTAACCTAGTAGATGTTCCTTTTATTAGAAGAAAACGCCAACAGTCAATTGTTTAGACGCCATATTAATTATATTTTTGACAAGCGGTGGGAAACTTATAGCATATAGAATGACTCGACTATACGCAAATGGGGGAAAATGCTATTTAGTTATACAGCATTAGTTATGGGCATTCTGGCGTTCTAACATTTTAAGAATTCTTTGTTTACATCTATATTTATTTCCATATGGAGGAATTCATATATGTATCTGATATGTACAATTTTGGAATATAATCCATATAATGAACTTAAATTGTGTAAATTATGTGGAAATGTGGCCCATCTTGAGCAAAAATAGAGTCACCCAGCCAGTTGAGTATTTACAGATCTTCATTTGAGTGGAATTTTACACCCCTGATAAGTGATTAACTAGTTACAGTAAATAGCAAATAATATTTACTGCACTGTTTCTGTGACCACAGGGGACATCAATCTCCCAAACAGGGGACGGGCGCTGCTAGATGTGGCATGTAAGTACAGCACTTAATATAACTGTCACCTGCCTGAAAATATGTTATATTCTTGCATACCAGACAAGGATTTCCACATATTTTTACTGGGTACAGAATTTTCATCCTACACCCCCTCCAAGCCTTACCCTTACCCTGCTGTGACGTAAGAACAATTTACAATGCGTCATATTAAAACATGACGTAGTATATTTAATTTGACGTCTAAAAGCTATCGGGATGAATTTAATAATACATTTAAGTAAGGGCTTTTCCAGAATTAAATGTATGGGGGGGTCGGACGGCACTTATTTTTTTTACCCACAGAGCATAAAATTTAATTGTGATATATACCACCATGCATAAAATTTTAATTAGATAAAATACCACCATGCACAAAATAAAAATAAAAAAGAGGCTAAAATCCCCTTTCTAATGTTTTCTTATTGTAATGCTTCCAAAATTACTAGTCTGGACGGTTGCCTACTTTCTTTGAAGTACGCTGACGTTACACTTTTGATCTAATGCCGATATGCAAGTGATTACGTCACAAATTACCTCAGGTCGAGAATTAAATAAAGGGGCACTACAGATAACAAACGAGAAAAAAAACACAACATATTTATAATTAAAGGTTAGTGTTTGTTTGTAACTAGTTGTCTTCTAAAATGTTTATTTTCAATATACTAATTTCTTAAAAAAGAATTACTATTAAATTGATACGATCCGTAAAGAGAGTTATGCTACACATGCCTAAATTTATGCACAGAATGAACACGCTGTCCCTTTCATTAACGCCTTGTGCCAATGTCCGATGACGTCACTCTGACAGTGAAACAAACATTATTATGACACATGTTATTTACTCCCTACTATCGATAAAGGTTTAATCTAATTTGACCTCATTTCGCACACCCGATGGCAAACAATCCGCTTATGGATGCTCAAAGACAATTACACAGTCCAATTTATGTTTTTGTACGACCGTTAAGAAATATCTGCTTTTCGTCATGATTTTTTCAGACACTGGGGTAAGAATGAGGCGTATAGGGTGTGGGGTGACATATCTGAGAATGTGGATTTTATTTTCACTGCTAACGCAATGTCCTAATTTAGAGTTTTTGTCACAATAGACTGCATTTCTTGGTGTTTCTTTTTGTGCCGAATAAATTAATGTTTTACACTATCTGACAAACAGCGCGGATATGCATATAATAATAGCAATGCCGCCGTAGAGTTGAATCGTAGTTTTTGCGGAATTTAATAATATACACGTCTGTATATTCATATCCGTATTGGAGTATTTGTAAACATATCCGATACGTCAAATATTGAAATATAATTCGTAAAATTTACTTGAGGAGATAATTTTGTGACACGGCATCTCGGCATCAATTTAATAAAGTAGACGTGGTTACGGCCTGCTACGAGTGTATTCCGCCACCTGATTAGCTCGTACATTTCCGTGTTAATAATTTATTCACGACTAAGAGTATGTATCTTGTCCCTTTTCAGGAAGTCCGAAGGTAGATAATTATACTTTGTTTCAAACAAACAAATTAAATCATATGTTGTTGTCGGGTGATGTCATTATATTATGGCGGTCTTAACAAAAAAGATCAATCAGTTCGAGATGAAAAAGTTAGTTGAAGACAATTCCTAATATTAACATCACCAGTGTATCGAGTGTCCAACTGTGTAGTCGCGTAAAACGTTCACTTGGTCATGGTGTCTGGAGGTCGTTACAACACGCGTGTCAGTGGCAAACTTAAAGGTCAAATCAAGGTAAATTTAAAAGACCTGCAGTTTCTGCTGCGATAAAGATAAGACGCTCGCCGAAATCTAGACGCTGCGGGATGTTGACTCGGTGCGGTACATGGGGAAGGACGATTTTATGTTTTTGTATACGACGGGAGGAAATATCTGGGTAGAAAATGTATAAAATTTCGAGAAAAAAACGGTGTTGAAGAAAAAATTCGGTTCACAGACGGAAATACCGGCAAGGCATAAAATTTTAATAAGCTTTTACCCCGCAAGGCATCATTTTTTTTTATGAAAACACCCACCAGGCATAAAATTTTAATTATACTGCCGTCCGACCCCCCCATACATTTAATTCTGGAAAAGCCCTAAAATAAAATTTCATTGCGTTTAGTAAGCAAGAAAAATAATCTTACATGGCTTTTTCGTTTCAGACTGAACATTCCGTCCCGAGAGATAACTGTTTTCACAGGAACAGGGCAGAGCCTCATTCCCTCCAAAAACAGTTATCCCTCGGGACGAAATTTCTATCTGAACTTCCAACCCATGTAAGATACTTATAAGCCATAACAGAAGTAAAGGACACCAGGTTCCTTTAAAATGCAGACTGTGAAAGCGGAAGAGCAGAAATACAACATAAACACAACTGTATCATGTAGATAACCTGTACCTTATTAAACTGTGTCCAAGTAACCATTGCTTGGCTGTAGTCCTGATTAGGGTTTCCTCCAAAAATTTTGTGAGCCAAATATTTCAGGTTTGGTTCACTCAACCCCCGACCTGTCATTTGCTGAAATTTTGTGGACAGCATCACTGCCAGATCCGGCCAGGGTACAGTGTCAGGCACTTGGAATGGAATGCGTGACTGAAATAGTGGTTTTATAATAGTATCAACATGCAGGGACATTTTATTTATTTGTTGGTTTACTAAATTCCCAGTCCCTATTTTCATATGTGAACAAAAAATAAATATATAACAGGGCTAGAATTATACTTTTTTTTGCACTTGCACATTTTTGCGAGTACAAGATATTTCAACTCGCAAAATATCAATTTTACTCACAATTTTGATCAACCATTTTTTATAGAAATTCTATAAACATGAATATCTGGTTATTTTTTTCGCCGACAATTTACTGAGTCACGGTAAATTGGATTGTGTACCAAAATATGTAGATAAAATATTGCCACATGATTAGAATCGGCAAATCAGTCTACCGAGTATGTGTACCGTGTAAAAAAACGTCATCAATCGATGCGTACTGTGTAAAACATCACCAACTGATGCATGTTTACAGCAGGTCGAAACTGAAAGTTGAAGAAATGAAAACCGCTGTCATTTCAATTTCATTTTTTGCACACGCAAAAATTTGCAAGCGTATAGAAAAACCACTCGCATTTTTCATTTTCCACTGGCATTTTGCGAGTTTGCGACTGTTAAATTCGAGCCCTTTTTAAATGTTTGGTTGACTGAGAGTTATTGTGGTTACTGAGTTTTCAAAGTTGAACAACATAAGATATATAGAAAATTTTCCAGGACTAGGCAATAGGTTCAAGTCATGTCTTGTGTTCCAGTTATCAGAGATCGAGTCAACAAACTTCAACAGCACACAGGACATTTTTCAGTGCAAAGAATGTCCTCATCACTAAAAAAGGGACAGAACTGTGTAGTGAGAGGTTAAAGTGTCCTTATTTCAATCCATGTTGAGGACATTGCCATCATAAATGACCTCAATTAAGGTTATACTTTATACAATTGATTAAAAAATTAATATCTACATAACTTACTGCATCGGAAAATTGGTTATCCCAGAGAAATGTGGCTGTGGCTTGACACTCCTGGTTTCCATGGACTGTCACCACAACTGGCAGTGATAATGTCTACAAAACAGAAATCTGAGATGTCATGGTAAGTACAATAGAATATAATACAGATCCGTGAATGAGTGGTCTAAGGTTCTGTCGTTAATGACCACATACATTCAATCAATCCCAATGAAAATCAATGATTTCACAGAATATGGACAACTCAAAACAATGAGTTGGTAGTGTTATAACACTAGGTTAATATTGAAAATATGTCGTAGATTTATTACCGTAAATTATGTGATAAAATACATTACTGAAGACAATTTTTACCATTTTCATTAATTTACCAATGTATAAAATCCTTCAGTCACTTGGTGGTATTAACCTTCATATGTCTGTTGACAATGGTAAACCAAATTATCATCAGCATCTTCATTGTGGCACATGTTTCATTCAAAGGTTTCTGATTTTGTGCAGACAATTTCTAGAAACTTACCCAGACATGGAACTTCAGTTCGTTGCCGCCGACGTTAAAGTCAGATGAAAACAGAATGCAAAACTTTTCTTCAGCTACAGTCTGTAGTGAAAATGAATATTACAGTCAAACCTGTGTAAGTGGTCACCTATATTAAGCAGCCACCTGTCTTAAGCAACCATATTTTCTATTTCCCATGTCTATGCTTTCAGAGTAAATTAACCTGTATTAAGCAACAACCTGTCTTAAAAGGCCACTTTTGCTCCTTCCCTTGACTGGCTGCTTAAGACAGGTTTGACTGTAAATAATAATTATATTATTTGTAAGACATCAATATAATCTGTATCAAACCACACTGCATACAATTATTTGTTGTTAATTTCTAAGACATAATCCATGAACAGGTATGGGTGGCTAAACTTTTGTAGAAAATGTACACACATTCATGTGTATTCCATCGACACAATATTATGCAATTACAGACTTTTCAGCTGCGCAATATGATGTGCTATTCACCAGAAAAATTAATATTGAGGCTATTTTTAGTAACCATAGTATATTGTATCAAACAGCCACCTGCCTTAAAGTGCCACTTTTAACATTTCCCTTGAGTGGCTGCTTAATACAGTTTGGACTACATCTCTTTACAGTTGATATTATACAAAAAAAGCAGGGCTAATTTCACATTATTGAATTTCCATGTCAATAAAAAAAATTTAAAAACACTGTTAACACCATGTTAAGATGAAATTTTGGATCATGATATCTTGAGATTTAATGCATTCGATTTAACAAATTTTTAGCAGTCTTAACAAAATGCCATTCTACTTAAATAAATTATTTTTCTTGATATGAAAAAAAGTTAAGTATTAACCCTTTACTCCATAGATACGAGTTTTCCCACACCAATCACAGAAGGCCTTTGAAAACAGTGCAGGAAGAGTTCAGATTGCTCATGACGAGCAATCTGAACACTTCCTGCACTGTTTTCCACTCTGTCAGTTAATATGAACATAATTCACCCAATAATTCAAAAGCCTTCTATATTAGAGGTGTCCAAAGGCATCTATATTAGGTGTCCAAAGGCATCTATATGAAGTAAAGGGTTAAACACATAATATTTCACCTAACAGAGTGTTCAGCTAATACAGCTTTGGACAACTCGGCCCAGATGAGTTGGGATTCATATCAAAAATATAAAGATCATGCAGAAAGTTATGAATGTGGATGAATTAAAAAAAAAATGAAGCCTTATCAAAATATGTTAATAAATTTTCATTGCAGAGCTTTATAAACTGAACTTTTAGGTCATAAATAGTGTTTCGTGACTGGTGTTGCTGTTGGAAAATTTTATTCCATTGGCTTTACTTGTTCAAAAATGATGAAGAAAAATATGACCAAAATACCCTGAGTGTACTGATTTTCCGGTGACATTTCAATTTAACTGTCTTTTTTAATTTAAATTACACTTCAAATATAAGATATATTCATATTTTAGCATGCCTACCCTCAGCACATTAATATGTTATCAGCAATCTTGCATTGAATAATTCAAGGGAGTCTAGAAATCAACACGACTGTTAAATAATTTTGACCAGCAAATATGCACTAGCCTTACCTTTACAGGCTTAGTACTGCAAATTGATAATTCATTGTATTGATTGACTTCGTTTCATCAAAGTAATAATGTAAGCCTTGAAAAAAAATCCATCATAAAGCAATATTTTGTTTTTATAAGTAAGCTACAGCCATTTTGAAGAGACAGCAAAAATGGGAGTGGGAACAGAACCATGTAAGATATTTTGATTTTATAAAGTGCATAATGAAGCAGGAGTAGCATAATGGGGGCAGGCAGAGAAGGGCAATATGGCAGATTTCTGTGGAAGAGAGTACAGAAAATAATCTCTTGGATAGACCTCGATTCTGCCATATGGTAATAGGGAATATAGTAGGCCAATATTGGAACATGCATAAAAAAAGAGTAAAAATGTAGAAGGCAGTTTTGTTTTGTACAGAGTTGTCATCTTTTAATGTTAGATAAAATACTGAAATTCATTTTATCAATATTTGAAAATTTCAAAACTTTTTCCCATTTCTTTTTTATTGCTTTTTTACTATGTTTTTCACTATTATTTTATATCAGTTACTGGTATTTACAAATGGTAAAATTTATTTAAAAAAAAAACAACACAAATAATACTTGCATGAATCTCTGTACCCCTTCTATCTGCCCTTTTTATATTCTTTAAAGACTGAAAAAGAAAGAAGGGTATGAGGCAGAGGAAGAAGCATGTGTTTATATACCTCACTGCCTCGTTTCTCCGTTCTCGACACTTTATTTAACTTCTGAAAAATATTACCGAACATACACATTAATATGTAGATCAAGAAACAAAACAGAATATTTACCTTCAGTCTTTGTTACTGTAAATGTTTGCATTCGTTGATATATTATAAAATTCCCCTCTTTTATTTTTTTTTTTTTGAATGAGGTTTATTGCCATTTTCAACACATTTCAAGTGATATATGGCATATCCAGTTTTACTGGTGTTAGAAGACCTCAGAATGAATCGAGTAGAATTCAAAACTACTGTCCTTCCACAATTAATTGGCAAACTTTCTCACATAAAGCTCTTAAGACCGCGCCTAAGACCACTTGGCCACGGAGGACCCCCATTCACTGTGCAGACACCAAACCTATTCAAATCCATTTCTGTAACTTTAACACCTTAAATGTCTGTATGGACAGCATGCTGAACACACATGATGTTTTGGTATCATTGTAACACATCTAGTTTTCTTGCTTCAGATAAAATTTTCCTTTTTTACTTTCTTAATATTCAATGGATTTTTACCAAACTTAGTGCAGATACCCCTAGAAAATAAGTGCCATCCACAGCATTGACAGTTAAACAAATCTTGTCAATAGTTGTGCAAAACACTTTGATCAAATGGATTTTTTGAATGCATATAAAAGATATGACGACATTTTGTCTTAAATGGAACATTCTTTATACCATCGGTATCTGGATTCTGCTTCATCAAGACTTTCACAAGTTTTACTTAACTACTTAAAACTTATCCCTATTTTGACTGTTTTATTTATTATGTAATCAATGAAAACATTAAAGTCAGGATCACCTGGCTCTGGTTTCATGGAAATAGAAAACACTCAAGTCTTGTTATTTTACCAAAACTCAATAGTGTGCTCAATTTCATAACTTTCATAACTTTTTAAGGTGCACTTTTTTCCTCATACAATATTTACCATGTTTCTAAATGTGATGCTAAGTTGTCCCGTATGCTGGTGATAGTCCATGGGTCCTTCATTGTTCAAAATGTCGCCAGATTTCTGATTTCTTCTTTCCTCAGTTTGTAACAAACTTCGTGCTTGCTGCTCACTGAAATAGACACTTCTCTATCTGTTATTCTGTTGAAACAATTTACTGAAAACTTAAAACTGCATGGTTTTTATTTTGGAACAACTTCCTAGTTGTATTTATTGTATTAAAACATATTCTATTAGTTTAAACAATATTTTATGCACATAAGTACATATATTTAGCATACATTTAACAATGAAGCAATACAGTCATACATTTAACACATTATATGGAAAGGATATAGAAAAAAAGCTTTCGAACTTGTGTAAATCTGCTTCCATAAATTCTAATGAAAGAAATTATTTTATAAACATCAATGTTTACAAGTGTTTCATAGTGGACACAATTTTGACAAACAGATGGACCAATGGATGGACTGACAGACATCCAAGGAAAAAATGTCTCCCTTATCCCCACTTTGTTGGGGGAAATATTATATAATAAATTGTAGAGATGACGACAGAGAGCCTGCTACATAAATAGCTCAGCTGATCTAAAAATAGCTACTAACCTAATAATTGTGGCCTTGACCCTTGGTGGTGTCATCTGAAGATTCAGTTTACCACCCACCAGCAACCTGACTGTTGCTGCGAATCGAGCATCTTTCTTTAAAACTTGGGGTGGTTGCTGTTCAACAATAAAGGTACTGAAACAAACATCAAGTACATGCTTAATATACAACACACAAATGTAAACTAACAATAAAGGTACTGGAACAAATATCAAGTACATGCTTAATACAACAGAGAAATGTAAACTTACAATAAAGGTACTGGAACAAATATCAAGTACATGCTTCATACAACACGGAAATGTAAACTAACAATAAAGGTACTGGAAAAATATCAAGTACATGCTTAATATACAACACAGAAACGTAAACTAAGAATAAAGGTACTGAAACAAATATCAAGTACATGCTTAATATACAACACATAAATGTAAACTAAGAATAAAGGTACTGGAACAAATATCAAGTACATGCTTAATATACAACACAGAAATGTAAACTACGAATAAAGGTACTGGAACAAATATCAATTACAGTAGAACTTCGATGGCTCGAACCTGATTGGACTCGACAAAATAGTTTTGAGTTAATGGTTGTTGCCAAGTATTGTTCAACATCATACCATACATGTACTTGTATATACACTGAAATTATATTTGGACCAGATAAATGGTTCGAGCTACATGTTTATGTTGTATTCCAGCCATCTGTGTTTGGCCGGGACCAGATAAGTGGTTTGAGCTATATGTTGTATTCCAGCCATCCGTGTTTGGCCGGGACCAGATAAATGGTTAGAGCTATATGTTGTATTCCAGCCATCCGTGTTTGGCCGGGACCAGATAAGTGGTTTGAGCTATATGTTGTATTCCAGCCATCCGTGTTTGGCCGGGACCAGATAAGTGGTTTGAGCTATATGTTGTATTCCAGCCATCCGTGTTTGACCGGGACCAGATAAGTGGTTAGAGCTATATGTTGTATTCCAGCCATCCGTGTTTGGCCGGGACCAGATAAGTGGTTTGAGCTATATGTTGTATTCCAGCCATCCGTGTTTGGCCGGGACCAGATAAGTGGTTTGAGCTATATGTTGTATTCCAGCCATCCGTGTTTGGCCGGGACCAGATAAGTGGTTTGAGCTATATGTTGTATTCCAGCCATCCGTGTTTGGCCGGGACCAGATAAGTGGTTTGAGCTATATGTTGTATTCCAGCCATCCGTGTTTGGCCGGGACCAGATAAATGGTTAGAGCTATATGTTGTATTCCAGCCATCTGTGTTTGGCCAGGACCAGATAAATGGTTTGAGCTATATGTTGTATTCCAGCCATCCGTGTTTGGCCGGGACCAGATAAGTGGTTCGAGCTATATGTTGTATTCCAGCCATCTGTGTTTGGCCGGGACCAGATAAGTGGTTTGAGCTATATGTTGTATTCCAGCCATCAGTGTTCGAGCCAATAAAGTTCTACAGTACATACACTCGGATCATGTTATAACACAGTTCTTGGGGTCCACAAAATGAAACCGTGTTATAAGCAGACCATATTTTAGAGATAATTACCTTGAAAAAAAATCGATGTCGGTTATTCACACCTATCATGCTGTCAGACGCTAAGCGAATGGTATTGTTTGCATTGTAATGTGATACAACGTGTATTTGGTTACAACAGATCCACTTAGATATGTATATGATTAATAAAAAAAATGAAAAGAAAGAAAAATGTTGGCAGCCATTTCCATTTAACCCGGAAGGAGAAAAAACGGTGTCTATATAAACAATCGCTCTTCAATTTTAACTCAATGCTATTAGTGTTAAAATATTAAAAATATATATCTGAAGTATTTACAACAATAAAATAATAAAAATAAGTTTGTGTTTATGATCCGATAAGATACCCGTGATATATTAATACCTGTCAACCGCTTGGTTGCTTGATCATGTGATCACTCGATAATAACAAAGTTTGCATATGGCTTCCGTGTTTGGCTCGTTTCAGCATAAATTGAAGCACTCGGGATTATTACAAACTGTTAATAGTCAATGCTGGCATGAATCAATCACTTAAACTATCCTTTAAACCACCATGAGGTAATGGTTATAACAGTTTGTTATAATCAAGGCTAATCAAAACATGGCGACGATTTATTGTTTGGTTGTCTTTTGATCATTCGCACAGATTTTCAAGTTTTATATCATGACTTTTCCTCTATTTTTATATCACAACATTATGTTAAGAACATACAGTCAAACCTTTCTTAAGCAACCAGTCAAGGGAATGACTAAAAGTGGCCTTTTAAGACAGGTTACTGAATACAGGTTAATTTGTTCTGAAAGCATAGAGATGGTTAATAGTAAATATGGCTGCTTAAGAAAAGTTGCTGCTTAATACAGGTGTCCACTTACACAGGTTTGACTGTATAAAGAATATATGTGTATATGAGAAGCTGTCAGGAATACCTGGTCACTAATGATGAGAGGAGGCCCGTGACAATTTTGTTCAGTTCCGGCTGTATGTCAGTGACCCCCTGGGGAATATCTATAGGTAGCTGCTGCCGTAAAAGGTCAACCTTAATGATCTGCTGTCGATTCTTCCAGCCAAGGTCTGCTAAACATTCACACCTGCATATCATAACGAAACAAATGAATAAATTATTCACGTTTTTTTGCACATCAACACAATATGCAAGTTGTTTTGTCTTGTATGAGTGTCCTGGCACTAGTACTTATTGAGAAATAGTGTAAAAATGAAAACTTAACATTGGAGGTAAATGCAAAATTCAGCATCAAACAATGTCAATGGACCATGAAATGTAGGTCACACTCAGCATCTGCAGTATATAATGTGATGCAGGGTGTTAGCTGTAACTATGTTCCAAGTATGAGTGTCCTAGCACTAGTACTTACTGAGAAATAGTGTAAAAATGAAAACTTAACGTAGTAGGTAAATACATAATTCAGCATCAAACAATGTCAATGGACCATGAAATGTAGGTCACACTCAGCATCTGCAGTATATAATGTGATGCAGGGTGTTAGCTGTAACTATGATCCAAGTATGAGTGTCCTAGCACTTGTACTTGTTGAGAAATACTGTAAAAACGAAAACTTAACGTTGGAGCTAAATATAAATGTGACGCCGTCGCCAGAAAAGCAACATCTTAATCTCGTCTCTCATTCGTTGTGGCGAGACAATAAAATTATATGCTAATGTAACGAAGTAAGAAATTCAAATGCCCCAGTATGTATGTTGACCATTAATTCTATTTCTATTTGTAATTTTGTAAATAGTTTAGAGGCATCATATTTTGTACATAAGTGGTAATTCATTACAAAAAAATGTGTTGTTTTTTTGTCTGTTTTAATTTCATTAGTTTTTAAATTTCTACAGTAAAAATGGAATGTATATTATACCGGCATCCAGCAATATAAGAAAATCAGTTGTTACTCAAAATGGATTTTTGATTTGAAATGGTTTTTTACTTGTATAAATCGTGGAATTGATATTGAATGGAAAAGTTACAAAAAATATGTTAATATAAAGTAACCTGCCTAAAAATAACTCAGGTTTGTGCCCATTGAGCACTGTATACTGACCCATTGTGCTTTATATTTGTATAGAATGTTTCAAAGAATTATCTCCCGTACTTTTAAGATACCGGTATGCGCTGGACAGCTAAAAGAGGGAAAGTTAAAAAAAAAAAAGGACTTTTTTTCGGGGAGCATAAAAACCAACCATTTCTGAAGAGTATCTAGTTTAGAATGATCAAACGGGGCTCCGTTTCCTGCGAGCTGTTGTCTACGTTTCCAACTGATCAGTTCCTCATCCACCACTTTTTTCTGTAGATTGGCAAGGTTGGTTAGTGTGTCTTTGTGCATCCTGGCTAGCTCCTGTTAAATATCACAAGATACACAATGTATTAACCCTTTACTCCATAGATACACGTTTTCCGGCACCAATCACAGAAGGCTTTGGAAAACAGTGCAGGAAGAGTTCAGATTGCTCTATATTAGAGGTGTCCAAAGGCGTCTATTTGAAGTAAAGGGTTAAAAAGCGTCACATTCTAAATTTACAATAACCAAGTGTTAATGCAATATCTCTAGGTATAAGTGTAACTGAGACATATTTTATTATCTATATACAACATAACCATTAAAATACCCCAATCAATTTGATGAGTAGGGTTTTTCTTTGAATTTTGTAAAACAACCACATGCTATTTTTCAACACATTTCATGTCATATATGATATTCACCTTTACTGACTTAGTTTAGTTTAAATTTTCATTTTATCACATACATTATGCATATCAACATATACAAATAAACATCACAATCATGATAACATACAAATGGATTGAATGATAAACCCAATACGCTATTCTATTTTTAGATGGAACCTACCGCATTAGGGATCACAACACATTCATGATCATCCGCTACATACATTATACAATACAATAGATTCAACATTAATGTGTCACCTGTATTAGACGAGTCTAATCATAAATAGAATGACGTACATGTAGTTTCACAAAAGCGTATTCGGTTTATACAAGTTTTACTGATGGAAGAGGACTGCAGAATGAATCTGAGAAGAGCCACAGCCTTATATAAGTAACTGGTAAACTTTCTCAAGAAACATGATTGGACCAAGCAGGCCAGGTTTGAACTCAAGATCTCAGCATATGTGGAGTTATCTCGAGATGAGACCTTGGGCCAGAGCCCATTATTCACACTTCTGTTGTAGTGATTGATGCATAAATAATTCATTATATATTGTGCTGTTGTTACAGACGCATTATGGTTAACAACTCACAATGTTGTTTGAAGCATTGCACTGTGTGTGTAGTAAAAAAATCTTTTACATCTCACTACACAGTTATGCCTCTTTTTCCACTAGGTAACATGATTCTTATGCTTAAAAAAAAAAGGCCTATGTAATTTGGTTTTGAAATATTTTCAAAATGGTTCATAGTGGTTGTGATTTCTTGCTACAGATGAGTAGAGCAAACATTGGCATAGCATATACTGCAATAAGACATCACTGATGTTAAAAATGTGACTTTGTAGGATTTCAACATATTCATGTATTTATGAGCATTTGAGAACTTCTTTTTTTCAAAAAATCACAGAGTGTCACTGCACCCTCTTTAAAAAAACAAGCTAGTCAACCTATCAGTTATTGTGCATTTTTATATGGGTATACATTCCTGCTATGGAAAAAAATACTTTAACAAGAAATGCCACTAGTAAGTGTCGCATGCCCCCCAAATGGTTTGTGACAATGCCAATATATGTTAGATAGCAATGTATCCATGAATATCGAGAGTAATGGACTGATGTTTAAGACTAAACATGCAATTTCATGGGTTATTTTTGTTTTACATTAAAGCGTGTCCTTGACCTTTGTATAACCTTGATCTTGACATCTGATGTAATGGTCTGGGTATTTCTACAGGTAAATGCAGGTGACACATCATGACATGCTGATCACTTGTGTCAAGCTATTTTAAAATCCCCCCATGTAAGACAAAGTTACAGACCAGACATGAAATATCAAACTGAAAGTGTGACCTTGAGGCAAGGTTCTGGGTCTTAACAAGACAAGTTATCATGTCATGATGATCAATTGATAAATTGAGCCAACTGTTTTTGAAATCCAACAAGTTACAGGATGAACATGAAACCTCAAATAGACTCAAAGAATTGTCATACAAACTCAAAGTGTGACCTTGCCTTTGAGGTATGGGTCTAGGTCTTACGTGTAATACGTAGTCATGTCATCTTGATCAACAGAGCCAAGTTAAAGACAAAGTTACAGACCAGACACGTATTATCAAACAAATGGAAAGTGTGACTTTGACCTTTGAGGAAAGGTTCTGGGTCTTACAGACAACACTTAATTATGTCATGTTGATCAACTAAACCAAGTGTTTTTGAAAGTTATCTATAGGTGACAATGTTAGACTGGGCACGAAATCTCAAACAGACTGAAAAATTTGTCAAACAAAGTTAAATTGTGACCTTGACCATTGAAATGGGAGTCTGGGTGTTAAGTCGTCATGTTATGTTGATCATTAAAATCCATCTATGACTGACAGTTACAGGCCAGACACGAAATCTCACACAGACTCAAAGTGTTGTCAAACAAACTCAGTGTGACCTTGACCTTTGAGATATGCATGTGGGTCTTATGTGTGACAAATTGTCATGTCATACTGATGAATTGAGCCAAGTGTTTTGAAATTCATCCATAGGTGACAAAGTTACAGAACGGACACGAAATCTGAATCAGACTGAAAGTGTCATCAAACAAAGTTAAATTGTGACCTTGACCTTTGAAGTTGAAATTTGTCAGTGTTTGTTCTAGTCATTTATTGATAATATTATATTTTGTTAAAAAGTTAATTGTTGTATATTTCAAAGTTTAAATAGAAGGAATCTGATGAAGCTACTTTTAAATACCAACGGCTTTTATTTCTTTCCAAGCAACGAGAATGAAAATATCAAGATACATATTAAAAAACTTTGATCTTGTATCATGTGATACGAAATTCTTTGTGATACCCATCCGTAATTATTGGTTAACTACTCACAATTCTCTGTTGCAGTAATTGCTGAGCTGCTGACAATAGTGTTTTATCCATTTCTTCCTTCTCGGCCTTCAGTTGGTTTTCTGCCTCTGTCACTTGTGGACTTGGGGCATGTTGCTTCAGTTGTTGCATACTGTCTATAAAAGAATAATACAAGAAGATTATTCAACTGGTAACTCAAAGGGATATTCTTGGTACTTTGGAAAAAGTTCCTTAACCCAAATTTGAAAGAATATAGCAGTACTTTGCACAAATTGAACTAAAATTTATTTTAATGCCTTTGATTTTATAGATTTTATTTCACAAGTTTAATAGACAAAAGTTGTCAGAAGACAACAAAGCTTGCCTATGGGGTAAAAATCACCACCCATGCAAAGATTGGAATTGGAGGCAAACAGCAAAATTTAAAGGCAACTGAACGCAAAAGTATAACCTGGGTGTCTACCGACGACGCCAATGATGATAACGTGGGGGTCTCCTGGACATTCGTCCCGGTGAGCTTAAAATCATCAAGTTAACAGTGCCCTATAGATTGGTTACATAAACAAGTCAGCATCACAAGACAATGTGCTCGTATCATGAGAATCTACGGATTCTGAATGAGCGATGTATTGTGAAGATTTAAGTTGGACTAGACACATGACCATAAATAGTATAAATTGACATGCACACTGATTGTTTTTTTTGTGTGTTTTAAACTTGGATTTTTGGAAAGAATGATTCCTGTAAACATATATTTTAATATAAAAGACACAGTCATTGTTCTTGTTGTACAGTCAGTAATTTAATATTAAAATTGACAATGTTTCTTGATGGAACAAATAAATAGAATAAAACAAGATATCAGTGGAACCGATTAATGCTCCCCGAACAAGTGCTTGATTGAGTAGTAGCTGCAAAGTAGTTGTTTGTAAAGGGAAAGGGGGTGTAAAAGGAAGATAATGTTTGGAAGAGATGTTTAGTTCTTTACTCTGCACCACCACACATTGACCTCTACTGCATTATTCATGTTCCAAGTCTCATTGCACTTCCATGTTCTTGAAGATCAAAACAATGATGAGTGATAATGGACAGAATCAAAGGGCCATAACTCTGTGAAAAATCATTGAAATAAAACACAAAGACAATACACACACTCTCCACTTGGCAGTGATGCTTCCTGGCATGTTTCATAAAATTCCAGCTACTAGAATGAGAAATGGAGAGGACAAAGATTTGGTAATGGATGCAATCTAAGGGCCACAACTCTGTAAACAATAAAATATCGCTGGAACCAATAGGTGCTCCCCAAGTGAGTGTTTGCCTCTGTCAGGCTACTTGGTTGAAGAATACCAAACTGTATAGCAGGAACAATATGTGGCTCTGCACTTCACAGAACTAATTCACAAATCATTTAACCAGAACAAAATGACAATATGCGCAGATCCTAGCTAGTTTTCGAGAATTAAAACCAGAGGTTGTATGGAAATAGCATCATGACGACAATATGCACATCTCCACTTGGTAATGATGCATCCTAGCAAGTTTCATAAAATTCCAACCACAGGTAGTAGAGAAGTAGAGCAGAGGAATTTGGTCACAGACTGAATCAGGGGGCCATAACTCTGTGAAAAATCATCGAACTGAAACATAAACATTGCAAGTTTCATAAAATTCCAACCTGAGGTTGTAGAGAAAAAGCGCAGACAATAATTTGGTCACAGACTAGATGAAAGGGCAATAACTCCATGAAAAATCATCGAACAAAAACACAGACAATAGGCGCATGGGCACTTGGTAATGATGCATCCTAGCAAGTTTCATCAAATTCCATCATGGGGTTGTAGAGAAATAGCAGACAATAATTTGGTCACAGACTCAATCAAAGGGCCATAACTCCGTGAAAAATCACTCAACCAGAACACATAGACAACATGCGTATCTGCACTTGGTAATGATGCATCCTAGCAAGTTTCATAAAATTCCAACATAGGATTGTAGAGAAATAGCATGAACAAGAATTTGGTCACAAACAGAATCAAAGGGCCATAACTCCATGAAAAAACATCAAACTGGAACAGAAAGACAGTATGTACATCTGCACTTGATAATGATGCATCCTAGCAAATTTCATAAAATTCCAACCTGAGGTTGTAGAGAAATAGCTTGGACAAGAATTTGGTCACAAACAGAATCAAAGGATCATAACTCCATGAAAAATCATCGAACCGTAACACAAAGACAATATGCCCATCTGCACTTAGTAATGATGCATCCTAGCAAGTTTCATAAAATTCCAACATGGGGTTGTAGAGAAATAGCCCGGACAAGAATTTGGTCACAAAGAGAATCAAAGGGCCATAACTCCGTGAAAAATCATTGAACCTGCACACAAAGACATTATGCACATCTGCACTTGGTAATGATGCATCCTAGCAAGTTTCATAAAATTACAACCAGAGGTTGTAGAGAAATAACTAAATTTTAAAAAATTTTAGCCACGTAAGAGATAAAAAGCCAAATAAATGCTGTTTTTTAAGTGTCTAGAAACAGCCACGTAATTATTTTTCAACAGCTTTTCAACTGTCCATAAAAATAAGTAACCCTAAACCCTTGACACTTAACTACCCATTTGTTTGCCCGGACATACAGAAGCACGCACGCACAGACGAAGCGGCGACTTTTTGCTTCCCCCCTTTGGGGGAGCATAAAAATCATCAAACGTAAACACTATACATATTTCCACTTGGTAATGATACATCATTGCTAGTTTCATGAAATTCCAATCAATGGTTGTAGAAAAATAGCCTGGACAAGAATTTGAGGACAGACAGACTGACACGGCTATGTATGACAAGCATGTAAAACAAGTTTCATAAAATTCCAACCTGAGGTTGTAGAGAAATAGCGTGGACAATAATTTGGTCACAGACTTAATGAAAAGGCCATAACTCTGTGAAAAATCATTGAACTGGAACATAAAGACAATATGCACATCCACTTGATAGTGATGCATCCTAGTAAGTTTCATAAAATTCGAATATTGGGTTGTAGAGAAATAGCGCGGACAATAATTTGGTCACAGACAGAATCAAAGGGCCATAACTCCATTAAAAAGTCATCAAACTGGAACACAAAGACAATATGTGTATCTGTACTTGGTAATGATGCATCCTAGCAAGTTTCATAAAATTCTAACCTAAGGTTGTAGAGAAATAGCGCATACAAGAATTTGGTCACAGAGAGAATCAAAGGGCCATAACTCCGTGAAAGATCATCAAACCGGAACACAAAGACAATATGCACATCTCTACCTGGCAGTGATGCAACCTAGCAAGTTTCATAAAATTCCAACATGGGGTTGTAGAGAAATAGCGCGGACAATAATTTGGTCACAGACAGAATCAAAGTGCCATAAATCCATGAAAAAGTCATCAAACTGGAACACAAAGACAATATATGCATCTGCACTTTGTAATGATGCATCCTAGCAAGTTTCATAAAACTCTAATATGAGGTTGTAGAGAAATAGTGCAGACAAGAATTCGACCGGAACACAAAGACAATATGCGCATCTCCACTTGATAGTGACGCATCCTAGTAAGTTTAATAAAATTCCAACATGGGGTTGTAGAGAAATAGCGTGGACAAGAATTTGATCACCAACATATTTAAAGGGCCATTACTCCATGAAAATCATCGAACTGGAACACAAATACAATTACACAAACTATGATGGCAAATGCGGATTCTAGTTAAGTATGCAAGATAACAACATTGATATTATAATAAAGATCAATTGTAAAGATATTTTAGAAAAGAGACGGAAGTTGCGAAAAACATGTATATTATAGAATGCAATATGTTAAATACATATTTGAGGGAGTTATGGGCGACATTGGGATAGGAGGATTTTATGACTTTCATGACTTTCAAACAAACCTGATTTATTTATCAGGTGTTATCAGTGTTTACATGTGTTATTTTCATTTAAAAGTTAACTTACTTGTGATTTTCAACTGATTCTGGTAATCAATTACAAATTTTTCTTGCATCATTTGGTTCTTTCTTAATTCTTGATCTGTTTGCTGAAAAAGAAATACAAAAGCAACACATTAAAAAGCCCGTTTTAAACTTTTGACCCAGCAGACCTTTTATAGTTTGTGTGTGGTCAAGATCAGAGAGTTTTACTTACTTTTGGTATACAATCATGTACTTTAAACAGAATAAATCAGGATTTTTCAAAATTTTAAAATTGGATAAAAACATTGTTTTCCAATATTTCATGCCTACTCACTGACCCCATATTACCAAATGGATATCCATTTAAACATGCCAAAATAATATACTGAACAGGATTTTCTTAACTCAGACTACGTGAACAGATTGACTAAATTATATTTCCTTCTTAAAAGTGCAACATATTTTATGATGTATCAAATGAGTCGAGTGATTTCATTTTAATTTCAATATGATCCATTATAAAGGTTTACACATACCATATATTCCCTTATTAACACCTCCGGGGGCGTTACATTTTACATGGTGGGGGCGTTTATTAAAGATAAAAAAAGCAAACTTAACAACAGTTAAAAATACAATAAAACCAATAAAGCCCTGGAAAAAACCTTAAATCCGGTTTAAATCCCCGAAAAATGGTTCAGAATTATTTGAGAGTGAATGAAATAATCGACATAGGATGAAAAAAAAGCTGAAAATCTGTATGAAACTACTAGTCCGCGCACTGGAATATCCGAATTTATGGTCAGTGTACTCTTCACTTTAAATCACTTGGACACTTGCTCTTATCAACGTAGAACAATGAGTTTTCAGCGTACACTGACTAACCACATCGGAAAGACTTTTGTAATGTTTTAATAGACAGACGGCATTTTTACTGGTTTTAAACGGCAAATATGGGGAAGTGTATATTCAACCAAAAGAAGTTAAGTGACTCAAGATATAAACAATGGGTTAAAGAGTTCAAAGGTGATAAACACTCCGCTAATTGTTGTCTGTGTAACAAAATATTCGATCTGGGAAAGATGGGCGAATACGTACTCCACTCGTATTTATGTTTTATTTTTTAATTTTCCAGAAAAATAGGTGGGCGGCGTTTATTAGAGGGGGGGGCATTAATAAGGGAATATACGGTAGTAAATTGACCACAAAATTACATGTTTAACATTTTTTAAAATAAGTATTTTTATTTACCACCAAAGAGGCCATCCAAATGATACATAACTTATATCATTTCTCCAAACATTCATTGTGTTCACAACATCCACAAACATCCTTTGACAGAAACATGTGCAAAAACAGCTCCAAGAGGTTTGAATGTGCCTAAATGGCTCATTTGATTTCACTTGTATTTTCTTTTCAAATGTTGAATGGACTATCTGTTATCCCATTGTATTCCCATGTCAAATCCCTTTTACTGGGCCCCACTAATGACCTTTACCTCTGTATGTGAACAAACTTAAAACTCTTACATATGGATCATTTTTACCAAATATGAATAAATTTGGTTCATTATTTCTTGAGAAGATGATTTTTTGAAATTTTACAATTTCATCTATTTTTGGACAACAGGTATTTGCTGCATTATAACACAACCTGTCTATAATATGATATCGATATTTTCAACCAGATTCGAGAAAAAATCTCATTATAACACTTGATGAAGTTTTGAGTTTGTTACATTTTTTTCAACTGTGACAATGTCTTAATTTGGACATCAGTTACATCTAATTTATTCAGACTGTTGCCTATTAAAAACACCTCTATTATGCTGCCTATTAAACATACGTCTATTTTGCTGCCTATTAAACATATGTCTATTATGTTGCCTATTAAACATACGTCTATTTTGCTGCCTATTAAACATGTCTATTATGTTGCCTTTTAAACATATGTCTATTTTGTTGCCTATTAAACATATGCCTATTCTGTTGCCTATTAAACATACGTCTATTCTGTTGCCTATTAAATATACATCTATTCTGTTGCCTATTAAACACACGTCTATTCTGTTGGCTATTAATCATACGTCTATTTTGCTGCCTATTAAACATGTCTATTATGTTGCTTATTAAACATATGTCTATTTTGTTGCCTATTAAACATATGCCTATTCTGTTGCCTATTAAACATACGTCTATTCTGTTGCCTATTAAATATACATCTATTCTATTGCCTATTAAACATCTGTCTATTCTGTTGGCTATTAAACATACATCTATTCTTTTGCCTATTGAACAAACGTCAATTCTTTTGCCTAATAAACACACCTTTATCCTGTTACTTATTAAACATACGTCTATTTTGCTGCCTATTAAACATATGTCTATTATGTTGCCTATTAAACATATGTCTGTTATGTTGCCTATTAAACATGTCTATTATGTTGCCTTTTAAACATACATCTTATTTTGTTGCCTATTAAACATATGCGTTTTCTGTTGCCTAATAAACACACGTCTATTCTACTGACTATTAAACATATGTCTATTATGTTGCATATTAAACATACGTCTATTCTTTTGCCTATTAAACACACCTCTATTATGTTGCCTATTAAACATACGTCTATCCTGTTGTCTACTAAACACACCTCTATTATGTTGCATATTAAACATACGTCTATTCTTTTGCCTATTAAACATACATCTATTCTGTTGCCTATTAAACATACGTCTATCCTGTTTTCTACTAAACACACCTCTATTATGTTGCCTATTAAACATACGTCTATCCTGTTGTCTACTAAACACACCTCTATTATGTTGTCTATTAAACATACGTCTTTCCTGTTTTCTACTAAACACACCTCTATTATGTTGCCTATTAAACATACGTCTATCCTGTTGTCTACTAAACACACCTCTATTATGTTGCCTATTAAACATATGTCTATTATGTTGCCTACTAAACATACATTTACTCTGTTGCCTATTAAACACACCTCTATTCTATTGCCTATTAAACATATGTCTATTATGCTGCATTCTGATGCCTATTAAACACACAAATATTCGGTTGCCTATTAAAGGGATTAGATTGGCATATTACCATCAATTCCCTATCCTAAATACACACACCCAGCATGAAGATACACTTATAAGAGATATATGCGTCTAAAGTGTCTAATTGCATAACCTCTTTATTACAAACATAGGGTTTCTGAAGCCATATTTTTGTTTTTGTTTACATTTGACATTTTCAATGAACCGCTTTCGGGTTTCCTATCAATCATCGGATAACATCGTGAAGACTCGTTCCAGATCTCTTTTTCAAGGCTTTGTTCGGGAAGTTTACGGAGTTCAATGTAAACATTGCGCAATACTTTATTGCGGGATGTATTAAAGTTTTGGCCAACATTCAGTTACTGTTAATTTGATAACTTTCAGTAAATAAAGGTTATACGTCAATACATAAGCATTATTTTGTGCACACTGCATACAGGAAAAGTCTGGATTAACAGTGTGTTTGTGTTACTTGCCAATATAATCCCTTAAAAAATCTGTCTATTCTGCTGTTGCCTATTAAACACACCTCTATTATGTTGCCTATTAAACACAACTCTATTATGTTGCCTATTAAACACACCTTTATTCTGTTGCCTATTGAACACACCTCTATTCTGTTGCCTATTAAACTCAACTCTATTATATTGCCTATTAAACACACCACTATTCCGTTGCCTATTTAACATACCTCTATTCTGTTGCCTATTAAACACAACTCTATTATGTTGCCTATCAAACGCCTCTATTCTGTTGCCTATTTAACATACCTATATTCTGTTGCCTATTTAGCATACCTCTATTCTGTTGCCTATTGAACACACTTCTATTCTGTTACCTATTTAACATACCTCTATTCTGTTGCCTATAAAACACCACTCTATTATGTTGCCTTTTAAACACACCACTTTTCTGTTGCCTATTGAACACAACTCTATTCTATGGCCTATTTAACATACCTCTATTATGTTGCCTATTAAACACAACTCTATTCTGTTGCCTATTTAACATACCTATATTCTGTTGCCTATTTAGCATACCTCTATTCTGTTGCCTATTGAACACACCTCTATTCTGTTGCCTATTTAACATACCTCTATTCTGTTGCCTATTAAACACACCACTATTCTGTTGCCTATTGAACACACCTCTATTCTGTTGCCTATTGAACACACCACTATTCTGTTGCCTATTGAACACACCTCTATTCTGTTGCCTATTTAACATACCTCTATTTGGTTGCCTATTAACTCCATCTGTGACTGTATCTCTAGTTCTAGGTATTGTTCACTCTGATCCTGGTTGTCCATTGCTCCTGTTGTTGCAAGCTGGAATGGAACAAAATATGACTATAACAGATGATTAAACTTTGTGGGTAATAGAATAATACACTGAAGTCACTACTGGGGATATATGTCTCTCTAACAAATATGATCAAAGGCAAACAAGGGTATCAGTAAAACCGACAGATGCTCCTCAAACAAGATAAGATTTTTTTCTTGCACTTTGCACTTTCACACAATGTTCTTTATCTATGATGTGCCAAGTCATATATAAAAATCCCTTCCATACATCTGATATATTCTCTACAAGCAATTATCATCAAAAATAAAATATAAAAGTGGAGATAATTCTGTCATTTACAGTTATCTTACGAGGGGCATTTCAAAAGTAATGCAACTGATTATCATGCGGCCTCGCCTTACACAAGATTTTCGTGAAAATTGTACGGATGTAGCAAGACATCCATTCTCTACACATACACCAAGTTTACAGGTGTACACGCAGTATTATCACTAATACAGTGATAAAAGCAACATATAGTCATTGACACTATAGTAAAGTGGTTGGCAAGACAAGTGTAAAGGCAGCTGAAATTCGAGGTTATGTAAAGACTCGATGCCAGCTTGGCGTATCAGCTAAGACGATTTTTGACGAATTGTGTGTTGTTCATGGACAGAATGAAGTGTCGTATGCCACCGTCACGAGGTGGATTAAGAAGTTTAAAAGCGGTTGTGACTCCATTAATGATGCACCAAAATCGGGTCGTCCTTGTAGTGCTACTTCTAACATTATGGTTAACAAAGTATGTGATGTGGTTAAGTCTGACGCCAGACTAACTGTTCATCAGATAGCTAGTATAGTTGGTATTTCAGCCGCAAGCGTATTCCGCATTCTAAAACGTAATTTAAAAATGAGACGTATTACAGCTAGATGGATCCCTCATTTGTTGTCAGACAAGCAAAAGCGTGTCCGACTTGAAACCACCAGAAAACTGCTTAAAATGTTTCCAAAATATCAAAGAAAGCAGTTTTCTGACGTTATTACTGGAGATAAGACATGGGTACACTTTTTCGAGCCTACCAGAAAAATTAACAACAAAATATAGGCTACCAAAAACTGTCCTCACCCCACAATTGCCCAAAGATTGATCAGTGCTAAGAAAGCAATGTAAACTTGTTATTTTCTTTGATATACGTGGTCCTATTATGCAACTAGTTGTAACAAATAGAAAATCTGTGACTGGTATATTTTATAAAGAAAAAGTGCTGAAGAAACTTAAAAAACAATGTTTCAAACGTCGCCCACACACTGGCTTAAAGCACCTATCCCTGTTGCATGACCATGCCCCTGCGCATATCTTTGCTATTGTGACCTTGTTTTTGAACAAGGAAAGGGTTCGAGTTCTTCCGCATGCACCATATTCCCCAGACCTAGCCCCGTGTGACTATTTCTTGTTCCCTTAACTGAAAAAAACATTTAACTGGTAGGCGGTATAGGTCCCTACAGGCCCTGGGGTCTGCTGTTTATCAGTGTATGCTGGGTATACCTGAAAAAGATGCCTTTAAGAACTGGATTAAACGTATGAAACTTTGTGTACGTAACAAGGGGGATTACTTTGAGGGTATGACGCGTAAATAATTTAATATCTATCAAACGCGTGCTTTATATTACCCCAGTTGCATTACTTTTGAAATGCCCCTCATATATTGCCCCTCTAGTCATGATGGATCCCGTTCCATATTAATAGAAATATGCTCAAAACAAGCATGTGTAATCTGTCATTGCTTATAAATATATTCTTATAACATTATTTGGAAATGTGCAGTCATTGCATTAATCTGCAATTTTTGGAAATGTGCAATCTGTCATTGCTTTTTAATTGCATTATTTTGACATGTGCAATCTGTCATTGCATTTTAATTGCATTATTTTGACATGTGCAATCTGTCATTGCATTTTAATTGCATTATTTTGACATGTGCAATCTGTCATTGCATTTTAATTGGACATGTGCAATCTGTCATTGCATTCTTATAGCATTATTTGGACATGCAGAACTGTCATTGCATTCTTACTACATTATTTGGACATAGGCAATCTGTCATTGCATTCTAATTACATTATTTGGACATGTGCAATCTGTCATTGCATTCTAATTATATTATTTGGTCATGGGCAATCTGTCATTGTATTCTAATTACATTATTTGGACATGCGCAATCTGTCATTGCATTGTAACTATATTATTTGGTCATGGGCAATCTGTCATTGCATTCTAATTACATTATTTGGACATGCGGAATCTGTCATTGCATTTTAATTACAATATTTGGACATGCTCAATCTGTCATTGCTTTTTAATTGCATTATTTTGACATGTGCAATCTGTCATTGCTTTTTAATTGCATTATTTTGACATGTGCAATCTGTCATTGCATTTTAATTGCATTATTTTGACATGTGCAATCTGTCATTGCATTTTAATTGCATTATTTTGACATGTGCAATCTGCCATTGCATTTTAATTGGACATGTGCAATCTGTCATTGCATTCTTATAGCATTATTTGGACATGCAGAACTGTCATTGCATTCTTACTACATTATTTGGACATAGGCAATCTGTCATTGCATTCTAATTACATTATTTGGACATGTGCAATCTGTCATTGCATTCTAATTATATTATTTGGTCATGGGCAATCTGTCATTGTATTCTAATTACATTATTTGGACATGCGCAATCTGTCATTGCATTGTAACTATATTATTTGGTCATGGGCAATCTGTCATTGCATTCTAATTACATTATTTGGACATGCGGAATCTGTCATTGCATTTTAATTACAATATTTGGACATGCTCAATCTGTCATTGCATTCTAATTACATTATTTGGACATGGGCAATCTTTCATTGCATTTTAATTACATTTTTTGGACATGTGCAATCTGTCATTGCATTCTAATTACATTATTTCTGTCATTGCATTCTAATTACATTATTCTGACATGGGCAATCTGTCATTACATTCTAATTATATTATTAAGACATGCCCAATCTTTCATTGCATTCTAATTACATTACTTGGACAACAATTATGTCTCCTTTCATAATTATATGATCATTTAGGCTGGGGACCAATTCCCTTGTTTTTGACCTTTAATCCAGCGATAAAAACCTGTTCTCAATACTCACGAAACACCCTTTAACCCTTTACTCCATAGATATGCATTTTACCACATCAATCACAGAAGGCCTTTGAAAACAGTGCAGGAAGAGTTCAGATTGCTCGTAACAAGCAATCTGAACACTTCCTGCACTGTTTTCCACTCTGTCAGTTAATATAAACATAATTCACCCAATAATTCAAAAGCCTTCTATATTAGAGGTGTCTAAAGCCTTCTATATTAGAGGTGTCCAAAGACGTCTATATTAGAGGTGTCCAAAGACGTCTATATGAAGTAAAGGGTTAAACAGAAAAGGTCTGCCACTTGGAAACATTTGGTAGATAAGTACAGAGGAGTATCAAAATTAATCAAGTTGTCCTATCACTTAAAAAATACTTTGGGTGAAAAATCTCAAAAGACATGCCAATTTCTGGAAGAAAATGTAAAAAAATGACATTTATATGTATTATTATACTTCTGTACAACATTTTTCATGTTTGCACCGATATGTAGATGTTAAATTAAGAAATGTGTAGTTTCTGTTTTTTTGAACATCTATGTGGATTCAAGACAAGTTCGAAAAAAGTTAATTTTTTTAAATAACAAACGTGTTACAAATTATCCGAAATGTATAACTGCTGAAATGTACGATATACTTGTGCTCAGTATAGTTTGAATTTTTCCTTCAAAGTTAAGCAGACAAAATCAAACTTGATTTCTTCAGTCAAGTATATACTGAGATTCAAAAGTTTAGTCGGTACTTTCAAAAAATTCCTAACATGTCATCACTGTACATGCATTCCCTCTTGAAAGTTAAGAAAGTCGGTAAATTACCTTCCTTTACATTAAAATAAAAATGATTTAGAATGACGAATGTCACGAGAATGAAAAGTTTGTGATATTCATAATGAATTACTATAAGTGTTGCATACAATGGATTTAAAGTAAATTTTACAGTTGGATTTAACTACTAGTGTTAAAGTGTAATATTCATATTGGATAAACTATAAGAACTGGAAGCCAAACTAAAAACAAATATATTTAAAGACAAATTATCAACTATAAAGAAAATATCAATGTGAAACTAACGAGTGAAATTATCTAAGAACATATACTATTCGTGTTGAACTACACACTGCATTGTTCAACCTACCAATAATTGTGTGTGTGTGTGTGTGTGTGGGGGGGGGGGGGGGGGGGGGGGGGTTGTGCAGATACATTCCTGCTATGAAATAATTTTTTTAAGGATATAATAATGCTTCTAAATGCATATTCTCAAGTTAACAAGTATCTAATATACAGTAAGCAAATGTTTTAAAATTTTAAACTTATTTATTTTACATTAATTGTGAAACAAATTCTTAGACAATTCACACTCAAAGTTTTCTAGAGTAAAACCGGTACAAAGTATCCAACCTTCAACCCCACTTAACAATATTTTTAAGAATGGAACTATATAATATCATTTATTCAGTATATGTGCCATATGGAAATTGGACATGTCAATAATTAAATGGAAACAACATGTTTTGATAAGGTTGTATTTCATGCGTATTTTTTTCTACGACAAAATGTAACAAGGCTGGAGTATTTTTTATTTAAGCTTGATTGCGACGAAAGCATATAATTATGAACTGCTCTCGAGTCCACTCCTGGGTAGAAACAGTACTGAGTTGTTTTATGAGAAGCATCGGGTCGAGCTCGGGAACAAACCCGCAACCTCTGGCGTGAGTGTAGTATGACAGCCATTAATTTATACTAGTAAATAAATAATGTGGGTAAGTGTTCACAGTCATAAAATATATACTTGTACACAATTTTTGACACTGTCCCAGTTCAAGATGGGCCATCAGAATATAGAAAGTAGTTCGTTCAAAATAGGGAAGGTGATGTAGCTCCTGAGAATTGATAATAAATATACTGAAAGGATAAAGAAATGCCAGCAAATTTTTGAACACACTACTGTAAGCCATATTTACAGTTTTAGAATATCTTTGTAAAAGTATTTCATTAACGATTTTATCAATATGATCATTATTGTTGTATTAATGAAATACATTTACATACCTTATATTGCACATTCTAAAACTGTAAATATCGCTTACAATAGTTTGATACTGTGCCTCTGAAATTCACCCGGCATTTCTTTATCCTTTCAGTATAATTATGTTGTTGTTCTATGATGTTTAGCGTCGCTTTCAACAATTTTTCAGTCGTATCGCGACGGTGTCTACTTGAGACAGTATTCTAAGCACTGTCACACTGGAGTATCAGGCCACACACATGGTATGATACCCCACCCAGTCACATTATACTGACACTGGGTCGACCAGACCTAGAACTCTCCTCTAACTGCTGAGCATCAAGTGAGGAAGCTTCTAGTACCATTTTTAAAGTCTTTGGCATGACCCAGCCGGGGACTGAACCCACGAGCTTCCGCATACGAGGTGGACGCTCTACCACTAGACCACGCCGCGGTCACCTTTCAGTATATTAAAAGTGGCTAATATAATTATATACTTTAACACACTACAGTATAAGTTATATGTATATCTTGGTATTTGCAATTCTTATTTATGACACACTTCTGAGAGTTAAAATGCCAATATAGTCCCTTAACACATCAGTGAGGTTGGACCTGAATAGATTAGTCAGTTGCATGCAGAGTCCCAGATAAGATGCGAATCTGCATATATGACGCATTAAAAATTGGTGGATACGCATCAAATTTTTTTTACGTGCGTATCAATTATGCATAAGCAACGAGTTTTACGCTAAAATAAATTTTTATGTGTAAATAAATTTACATTCTCTGAAAATCGAACTTTACTATTTCTTGACTTATCCGCGTAAATAAAAATAGCTTAATGGTTTCAATTCAACTCGCTTCAGTGATAACTTTTACTGATTATAATGGTAATCAAGTCTGTGGAATTAATAAACAACGTTGCTAAGATCCTTGATTTATCATTGTGCATGGTATTAAAACTCGGACGGGTTCCCGGCAGCCCGGCCATATTTCAACAGCAGGGAAATGGTATATATGGTCTTTGTAATCGTGAAATCTTACAGTGTTTAAATGTAATTATATCAATCGTTATGTATTGCTTTTACATAATTGATCAGAAATATTGTGGGTGGATTAAAATATAGGTATTGAAATTTACCAGTCTAAACATATCCCGAATTAGTCTTTTCCCTGGAGCCGGAACATGGCCAAGTTTTAGTACCTACCCCATTTTGTTTTGCCTTGAAAGGAAGGTTCTATAAACTGACATGTGATTGTCAACAAATAAACTGTTAACGTGACGTAAAAAAAAACAACTAAATATTAAGTTTTTTAAGTTTTTCACAAAAAATATGATTTTTTTTCTGCTAAGTTCATGGTCAGGATTATGTCGCACTTCAATGTCTTGTTTCTATTTTTCTAGAGCATTGGTATTCCATATATTTTTTAATATTTCTAAACCGTCATTTAAGAGGTCTTCCCAAGGGTTTCGGAGATCTGGGGAACATAGCCAATTATTTTTAGAAATCTGGGGAACATTGGCCATTACTTTCGGGGATCAAAGTCCTAATTTTAGAGATCTAGGGGAAACACTTTAGGGGAACTATGGCCATTACTTTAAAAGATTCAGGGAACAGGGGCCCCATTCTGGGAGAGCCTTATTTAGCTACTCATCAATGGTCTGAAAGAAATCCAAAGATTGAGCAGTAAAATGACTGATATAAGATAAAAGGCAAAATGGAAAGTTTGATGTCAATTTGAACAGCTAAAAACAAAATACCCTAGCAATTTAACAGGAGTTTGCAATTACTTCTGTTATGTAGCCACTTGTGTTAAGCAGCCAGACATGTTAGTTTTATATTTACAACCAAACTTGGTCTACATTCAACAACTAGATGCTCTAGGGGGCCATTATAATACCTCCCCACTGTATGCTGCAGCTTAACACATGTTTGCTTGTATATATAATTATGCGCAATACTCATCACTATTCTGAAAAACTCAAGAATACTCATCTACTCTGATTTTGATGAGTAATTACTCATCGGCTTAAACAATTATCTGGGGCTCTGAGCATGTCTGATTATTAATCCAGAGATTGTGAGTGTGAATCCCCGACAGTCAATTCTCCGTGATGATGATTGATAAACGACATTTGTCTCATTATCATTCATCTCTCACCTCTGATTCAAGTGGGAAAGTTATCAGTTACTTGCAGAGATGGGGTGTGCTTGAGTACTGGTTAACCTTCCAGGTTCCCAGGAAACAGTGGTTAGGTTCATTGATCATTCATTAGCCCTCGATGGCATAAAAATGATGCTAAATATTCAATCAATCAATCAAGTGAATGAATAGCACTCTACCTCCTGTTTCACCTGCCTTGTGACTGCCATGGGTGTTACAAAACTTGCTGAAGTTGGAGTATGAATAGGGTTCTGTGACGACTGCCTATTTCTACTTGTCCAAACAGTGTCAGCAATACCTCTTTTATAAACAATTTCATTTTGATTAAGTTTTTCCTGAGATTCTCTTCTAAAGTTTTGAAAATGGCCCCAATTCTGCTCTCCATAATATGCTCTACCCTGTGGGTAAGGAAAATTGCCTTGTGCCTGGTAGAGTGGGGCGTCATTCTTCGCATATGGTTCACTGTTTGAACGCATGACTGTTGCTTGTGGTAGCACACAATATCTATCACAAGGTAATCCATCAAAATCCATTTTATTTCCATTCATATTTTTTTTCAATAATTTTTTGTTCACGATATAACTATACACATAATATTTCTTCAATTTCCAACATAAGTCCAACTGTCAGAATTAATTTTTTTTTTTTTTTTTTTTTTTTTTTTTTTTTTTTTTTTTTTTTTGAATGGGGTTTAACGCCATTTTCAACACATTTCAGGTTATATATGGCATATCCAGTTTTACTGGTGGAGGAAGACCTCAGACTGAGTCAGACTGAGTAGAACCACCGTCCTTCCGCAAGTAACTGGAAACTTTCTCACATAAAGTTTTTGGAGCGAGCGGGACTCGAACCTACGACCATAGCGGTGAGAGGTAAATGATCTTGAGACGGCGCCTTAGACCACTCGGCCACGGAGGACCCTCAGAATTAATCACACTCCATATGGCTGTATGCTAAATTTTACAGGTGACCATCAGTTAGAAAATGACAATATCCAACTTCAAAAACTTTATCTGTATCTTCAATTTTGAAAACTAAATAATACTTGCTTTTCATTCAGAAAAAACTGAAAGACAATAAATTAATTATTGAAGAAAAGGAAAACTATGATAACGACATGAATAATTTAAAAAAAAAAAACCTCTAAAAACCTGCAACTTCTGGTAACAGCACAAACAAAGTGAGAAATAACTTGCTTCACAATCTATTTTACATATTAGAACAAAAATTTAAAAGAATTTTTCAAAAATTAGGCTACCGGTATATCCTCCTTTGAATGGAGCTTCTGTAATTTCTATACAAGACACAAACTTTGGCCCATTAAACACAGTCTTAATAAACAAAGATTTCACAAATGCAAACAGTTTTGTAATTTTAGAAAACACCGTATCCTTTTTCATGAAGGAATCACCAGGATGTAAATCTCTAATGTCAGCTTTGCTACTTTAATCGACACTAAAATCTTATACATTTATATATATGTTTATAATTCGTACATGTATCTGCTACTAAATCAGGATATGATCAATTAACAATGCTCAATCTGAAATATTTTGTTTACATAATTATGGTAATAATCTAGGATACAATTGAACATGTTATATATTCCAGATAGTGCTAAAAAAAACTACAAGTTCCAGTATAATTTCAAAATATATTCATTAGTGCTTAATATCACAAGTTTCATTATATAATATATTCTATGTAGTTTGTCCTAAAAAACCACAAAAATTCTCCAACAATTCTCCTGAACTTAAGGATCAGCAACAACCATTACTACAATTTCACAGCAAAGTACATTATCAATTACTAAAATTTCACAGCCATGTACATTATCAATTACTACAATTTCACAGCCACATACATTATCAATTACTACAATTTCACAGCCACATACATTATCAATTACTACAATTTCACAGCCATGTACACTATCAATTACTTCAAATTCACAGCCATGTACATAATCAATTACTATAATTTTACAACCATGTACACTATCAATTACTACAATTTCAAAGCCATGTACACTATCAATTACTACAATTTCACAGCCACATACACTATCAATTACTACAATTTCACAGCCATGTACACTTTCAATTTCTTCAATTTCACAGCCATGTACATTATCAATAACTACAATTTCACAGCCATGTACACTATTAATTACTACAATTTCAAAGCCACATACATTACAATTTCAAAGCCATGTACACTATCAATTACTACAATTTCACAGCCACATACACTATCAATTACTACAATTTCACAGCCATGTACACTATCAATTTCTTCAATTTCACAGCCATGTACATTATCAATTACTACAATTTCACAGCCATGTACACTATCAATTACTACAATTTCAAAGCCACATACATTACAATTTCAAAGTCACGTACACTATCAATTACTACAATTTCAAAGCCATGTACATTTAATTTATCAATTACTACAATGTCACAGTTTCACAGCCACGTACATTATCAATTACTTCACTTTCACAGCCACGTTCATTATCAATTACTACAACTCCACAGCCACACACATTATCTATTACTACAATTTCACAGCCACACACATTATCAATTACTACAGTTTCACAGCCATGTACATAATCAATTACTACCATTTCACAGCCATGTACATAATCAATTACTACAATTTCACAGCCATGTACATTATCAATTACTACAATTTCACAGCCACATACATTATCAATAACTACAATTTCACAGCCACGTACATTATCAATTACTACAATTTCACAGCCACATATTACACAATTAATGACTACAATTTCACAGCCACGCGTTCATTATCAATTACTACAATTTCACAGCCACGTACATGATCAATTCTTACAATTTCAAAGCCACGTACATTTTCATAACTGTTGTGAGTTACATTTACAGTTTAAGAGTTTGTATGTAAAGATATTTTTCATTAATGATTTTATCAATATGCACATTATTACTGACAAAATAATTAATGAAATACCTTTCCATACCAGTGACTTAATTACATGTTTTATGCCTCTGTCTATACAATTCCTACATATATCCTAAAACTGTAAATATAAATTTCTTTATCCTCAGTATATTTCTAGGCTTCTCGTAAAAATGTGCTCTTCAACAACTGAAACACTTCATTTTTGTTTAATGCCATACCTTACTCTTAAATAGTTTAAGATAACTAACAAATTCAAAATTGTTTAAACTGACTGGTATTCTTATATCAAAATTCAGAAGAAATAGTTGTTCAGTAATATTTAGCACTTAAAGTAGGAAGCAGGAAATATTACTGAAGTATGCATTTTAAGTGTCAGGTTCTAAGTCATTGTGAATTTCACAGAATTTTCAAATATATCCTGAATGACATCGTTTTAAGAAAACACTTTAAATGATGTCACATATTATCACCCATTAGTTAGGCAATCAAGATAAGATATTATCAAACATCCTGTCTACATAACATTGGATGATTGAATGGCCACTCTGATGTTTGACTATCAATCAGGTTGTTCTATTTTGTAACAGCATACTTGGAGTTTGTACATATGAATAATGTAATGGAGTACTTGACACAAAACACACCATGGGTTAGGCCATCAATAACAGTTGTAAGAGAAGTGTTAAACTCACTATTCTAGCCTTGTCACAGAACATTAATTTATAGCTATAATCTGCAACAGCAGAAAAATAGGTTTATCTTTACCAATCAAAGCATGGCATGTGGGTGAGGAAGAAAACAGTACCAAATTTGTACTGGGGCAGAGTATTTTTAAAAAAATGAGGAGGGAGGAGGAGGGGTGTGTAGGGCTCAGCCACCAAAAAATGGGGGGGAGGGTGTAAGACAGGGGTCGGTGAATGGTCTTGGGACAGTAACAAAGTGAAACCCTATTAAAAAAAATATTAAAACAGTTTTCAGAAGTAGGAAGAGGGGCTTGGATAGGAAAAAAGAGTGGGTGGGGGCTCTGTATGGCAGGTTCCAAGGTATGGCTCTATAAGGCAGGTACAAAGGAATGGCTCTGTAATGCAGGTACCAAGGAATGGCTCTGTAAGGCAGGTACCAAGGTATGGCTCTGTAAGGCAGGTACCAAGGTATGCCTCTGTAAGGCCGGTACCAAGGTACTCTGTAAGGCAGGTACCAAGGTATAAGTTTAAACAGGGCTGAATATGTTATGGTACGGTTAGTGATATGTGCAAGTGTGTTATATATAGAGAAAGTTACAAAGTTAAAATTGTGCAGAATATTTCATGTAATGATACAAAACAAAATTTGAAGAAAAAAAATCAAGGAAGACTGGGAGCGGTAATAAAGTTGAAATGGGGTAGAGTATTCATTTGATACAAAGCAAAACAGATACAAGAGCACCGCAAGCAGGTCTGCTCATCTATATTAAAGTCTATTAATGAATGTGTTTATGAAGTTCAGTCACTATAACGTAGTAGAGAAAACAGCTGAACTGAACATAAAACTTTAACTAACAATGCAAGTAAAAATCAAGTCAATTAAATAGGTCAAGATCAGTGATGTAAACGTTTTTTTAGTTGAAGGGGATCTGTTTACAGAAGCAATAGTATTATAACTGAAAAATAAAATCAATAATAAAAAGAAAATCAAACCCGAGCTAAGTGGGGGGGGTTATGTGATTGAAATGGGGCAGAGTATTTTAATATCAAATGTCTAGAAGTCTGAAGGAAGGCTTGCTACTTTAATAAATCAATAAACTATTAGGATTAATATCTCTTGCAAAGTACCAGCTCTCCAGCAGAGTACCAGTTCTCCAACAGAGTACCAGTTCTCCAGCAGAGTACCTGTTCTGCAGCAGAGTACCTGCTCTCAAACAGAGTACCAGTTCTCCAGCAGAGTACCAGTTCTCCAACAGAGTACCAGTTCTCCAGCAGAGTACCTGCTCTCCAGCAGAGTTCCAGTTCTCCAGCAGAGTACCAGTACTCCAGTAGATTACCAGTTCTCTAGCAGAGTACCAGTTCTTCAGCAGATTACCAGTTCTCCAGCAGAGTACCAGTTCTCAAACAGAGTACCAGTTCTACAGCAGAGTACCAGCTCTCAAGCAGAGTACCAGTTCTCCAGCAGAGTACCAGTTCTCCAGTAGAGTACCAGTTCTCCAACAGAGTACCAGTTCTCCAGCGGAGTACCAGTTCTCCAGCAGAGTACCAGTTCTCTAGCAGAGTACCAGTTCTCCAGTAGAGAATCAGTTCTCCAACAGAGTACCTGTACTCAAGTAGAGCACAAGTATTCCAGCAGAGTACCAATTCTCCAGTAGAGTACCAGTTCTCCAGCAGAGTACCAGTTCTCCAGCAGAGTATCAGTTCTCCAGCAGAGTACCTGTACTCCAGCAGATTACCAGTATTCCAGCAAAGTACCAGTTCTCCAGCACAGTACCAGTCCTCCAACAGAGTGCCAGTTCTCCAGCAGAGTTCCTGCTCTCCAGCAGAGTACCAGCTCTCCAACACAGTACCAGTTCTCTAACAGAATACCAGTTCTCCAGCAGAGTACCAGTTCTCCAACAGAGTATCTTTACTCCAGCAGAGTCAGTTCTCCAACAGAGTATCTTTACTCCAGCTGAGTATCAGTTCTCCAACAGAGTACCTGTACTCCAGCAGAGTACAAGTATTCCAGCACAGTACCAGTACTCCACTACAACATTCTGTATTCCAGTAGAGCACCAGTACAACAGTACAACACCTGTACACCAGTAGACGACCAGTTCTCCAGTAGAGCTTCAGTACTCCATTAGAGTACATGTGCTCCAGTAGAGTACCAGTACTCCAGTACAGTACCAGTACTCAAGTAAAGTACCTGTACTATAGTACAGTACCTGTACTCAAGTAGAGTACCAGTACTCCAGTACAGTACCTGTACTCCAGTAGAGTACCAACACTCCAGTAGAGTACCAAAAATCCAGTAGAATACCAGTGCGCCTGTTCAGCATCTGTACTCCAGTAGAGCACCTATACTCCAGTACAGCACATGTATTCCAGTAGAATACCAGTACTCCAGTTCAGCATCTGTACTCCAGCAGAACACCTGTACTCCAGTACAGCACATGTATTCCAGTAGAGCACCAGTACTCCAGTTCAGCATCTGTACTCCAGTAGAGCACCAGTACTCCAGTAGAGCACCAGTTCTCCAGTAGAGTACCAGTATATCAGTAGAGCACCAGTTCTCCAGTACATCATATGTACTCTAGTAGAGAACCAGTTCTCCAGTAGAGTACCACTACTCCAGTAGAGCACCAGTTCTCCAGTATAGCATTTGTAATCGAGTAGAGCACCAGTACTCCAGTACAGCACCAGTACTCCAGTAGAGTACCAGTTCTCCAGTACAGCACCAGTTCTTCAGTATAGTATCTGTACTTGAGTAGAGTACCAGTTCTCCAGTAGAGTACCAGTACTCCAGTAGAGCATCAGTTCTCAAGTATAACATCTGTATTTGAGTAGAGCACCAGTGCTCCAGCAGAGTACCAGTACTCTAGTAGAGTACCAGTACTCCAGTAGGGCACCAGTTCTCCAGTATAGCATCTTTACTCCAGTACAGCACCAGTACTCCAGTAGAGCACCAGTTCTCCAGTACTTCATATGTACTCTAGTAGAGAACCAGTTCTCCAGTAGAGTACCAGTTCTCCAGTAGAGCACCAGTTCTCCAGTATAGCATCTGTACTCGAGTAGAGCACCAGTACTCCAGTAGAGCACCAGTACTCCAGTACAGTACCAGTACTCCAGAACAGCACCAGTACTCCAGTAGAGTACCAGTACTCCATTACAGCACCAGTACTCCAGTACAGCACCTGTACTTGAGTAGAGCACCAGTATTCCAGTAGAGCACCAGTACTCCAGTAGAGTACCAGTACTCCAGTAGAGCACCAGTACTCCAGTAGAGCACCAGTTCTCCAGTATAGCATCTGTACTCGAGTAGAGCACCAGTACTCTAGTAGAGTACCAGTACTCCAGTAGAGTACCAGTTCTCCAGTACAGCATCTGAAATGGGGTGTGCTTGAGTACTGGTTAAAGTTTCAGGTTCCTATGAAACAGTAGTTAGGTTAACTGATCGACTGTTAGCCCTCAATGGTATGAAAGTGATGCTAAAGATTCAATCAATTATTTATCATTATTATTTAAGATTAAGTATAGTAGGTCCCAACTCCAGGGCCAAACCGCAAGACCCAGTGGCATGAAATTCACAAATTTTATAAAGGACTCATAGACGTCAATAATCATGCTCACAATGTGTTTCTGAGCGCTTCCTATAATAATACGAAGATTTAAAAGTTTACCTATGGGTTTTTTTTTCTGACCCCACCCACAAACAGTGAGACCCAGGGACGCACAATTCAAGATTTTTATAAAGGACCCATATGCGTCCATTTTCATGCTCATCATTTTTTCCCAGTGCTTCCGGTAGAAAGAAGAAGATTTTCAAAGTTTACCTTGAATTTCAGTTTTGGCCCCCAAGGCCACAGGGGTGGTGGGGACCATGCAAGTCACAATTCTGATTCACCCTGACGTGCCAAAGTTGCATACAACATTTCATTAAGATAGAGCTTATGGTTTTCGAGAAGTTGAAAATGTCAATTGTTTACCAACGCACAACAGATGGCGACAGACAAAAGGCGATTGCAAAAAGTCCTTTGAGACAAAGTCTCAGGTGATCTAAAAAATCACTGTTCTAATGTTATGTATTCAGTTCAAGTCAAGTGATGATGTGCAAGTAAAATCGTTCTTGGTGAACCTCAAGGTAAAGAGATAAAAAGTTATTTATATTTTAAATTTCTATTTTGCAAATATTTAACGAAAAAAATTGAAAATAATAACCCTTCCAATATATATATCTATATTTATGATCTTCGACATCTATTACAAATTTAATTTGTAATAAAACTAAATTAGAACACTTTAATATAAAGAATGACAATAAAATGCTTATATCGGTTACAAATTATTTTCATTTCAACATTTTCACTCACAAACTTTGTATTATTAGATCGTTTTGATACTGTAAAATAGGGGTGAATCGGTTGACCACGGTACACGATTCACCGCGGTATTTCTCCTAGGTGAGGTTCACAGTTTTTTCAATGTTAGCCTACAGTACACGGATGGTATGCGCTTTTGTATTTGCCATGGCAATATATTTGTGCAAATATCAATAATATAACGACTTGTCTGATTGGCTGATTGTCCTGAAGGTGTAGTATCGGCGTCCAATCGCTGCTCTCGGTTCAAAATAAGACGTACACGCAGTTAAGTGTGAGTTTGTGTGCTGACTATAGTCTAGTTCTGCATGTCTTGCTAGGATAGTCGCAATAACGTATAGTCAGTATGTGTAAACACTTCAAGATGGCGCACGCAGAACATTTATGACTTTTTATATGACTAAAATACACAATTACAATTTTACAGCACAAGGACGATAAAACATCCAAATGACTTAAAATCAAGTGTCTTAAACTCATTAACTTGAGTAACCAATTATAAATCTTAGTGCGATGTAAAATCATTATTGCGTATTTTCGTTATACCCATCACCAAATTCCCAATAATCAGTAAAAGTTTTAGAAAAGTCCAGAAAATCAACAAGTCCCACCACTTATTTCGGTTTTATTTGTTAATTCACAAATAAAACTGTTCAAAATCCCGACAGAATTGATTAAATAATGCACTTATCCTTTCTATTAAATTTATTTTAGTCATTCAATCAATCAGTCACGTTAAAATATATTTTATCACACAAGTCAACAACATACTCGCATAGCACCGCCATATTTGTTCCAGACTGACCATAACAAATTGAGTGTACAGTCGGAAAATGATGTCATCATTGTTCGACTACATAATGTTTTTGCGAGGTATAGATTGTAGTTAGCACATAGACTCACCCTTAAAGAACATGGCTGATCAACTCGTCAAGTTGAAAAAACCTCAAGCTTCTTAAAGGTCCCTGGTGTGGGAATACTTCGGATTCAGGACGACAGAGTTAAATGGGGTGACGGTTAATAATAAATCAGTCAGTACATGCAACACCCCTAGACTAGAACCCTGCATAATATATAATGTTAATTTTAACTATATTGGAATCGGTTAAACAAAGTGCACACCATTTAGTAGAAATGTTTTGATATCAAGTGTCTGAAATAAAATATTATATAAGTCTGAAACATCAACAAATTCTCAATGTTCACTGTCATTTCCCACCACATAAACATATAACAATTTTCAGGGGTGTAGCTTGGCTGAAAACAATGTGTAGACACAGTTGTAGAGGGTCAGGGTCATGCTACCCGGAAATTGTTTTTCAGCTAAGCCGATGTTGGTGCATTGAGACGTATATTTTTTTATGTTTTTTGGGGCCTGGTTATCCTTAATATTAACCCTGAGTGCACTGTTATAACCAAATAAATTGATAAAATGATTTTTGCCGTCACTGTAGAAACCATAATAAAAATAATAAAATAACCAATTACTATTCATGATTTATTCTATAATTTCAGTGAAATTTACTCATCAGAATGAACTTTAGTATAAAATATTCTTCTGATCTTGATTTCTCCTAGCATTCTTCTTGGATACTTCTCAGCAGGGAACTCAACTGAATCATGATATGACTTGATTTAGAAAATGATACTCTGAAACTTAAAAATCAATACCTTACCCCACCCGCTATTTTCAATATATTGTCGATGTAAATATGATTAATTTTTGCACTTTCACAGAAAAATATATATATACATTCAGTTCCAATTATTTCAATTGCATGAAATATTTATAAAATTACCAAAATCTAGCGCTGACATTATACATAAATCGATCTAGCTTCAATTCATTACAGAAATTTATTTGGATGTTCCAAATTGGCGCCATCTTGATCAAGGGGAGATAACTATGTCAGTGTAGTGAATGTATATAGGTCACTTACAACAGCCTCGCTGTTAAGCTAGTTTTTATAGCGACATGGTTGAAGTACACTGACTGTATTTGAAGTTAAGCAACGAAGTACGGGGTTCGTACTTGGATGGGTGACCGCGGTCACTTTATCAGTAACTTCCTTTGTGGGTCAGAGAACCAGACTTTTACTTAAATTTTCTATTTTTAAACATTTGGAGAACCCGCTGTTTTTAGATCAAGTGATACTCTGCTGATTTGGCGTAAACCACAGCTTGGTGCTGACTAATCCGATAATTGCTTTGATTGTTTATACAGACAAAGGAGATAGTGACATGGACAAGCCAATATAACACAGTTGAAGACGAGATTTATGATCTTTGTATATGCATATTTTGCAGATATTTCAAACGGGTAGATTTTTTACTAAAATTGGTAGAGCAGTAGATGGGGTTAAAAAGCAGCAAATTTTACCTTCTGGTGGAAGATTCAAATGTATGTTTTTGTCATTTTTATTTTTTCAATTTGTCAGAGACAAGTGTAGGCACGTGCCAGGCACGTGCCTATAAGAGGCTACGCCACTGATTATACTGCCGGAATAAATAAAAAAGAGTCCCAAAAGGACCTGAACGCTCTACTTGCAACAGATGCTACTTATAAAATATCTAAGGTCTAGGCATTAAACTTTCAGAGAAAATGTTTTTTTAAAAGTTTGCTTAAAATGTGCTTATGGGCCCTGTAGCGAGGGCATTTTGGCCGTATCACGCTGGTTGAAGAACTTTTCCAAGATCTAATGATTATATAACAGTTGTGCAAATTTGATTAAGATTCAATGAAAAATGAAGGTGCTACCGCAGAGGAATTTGTGATCAGATCACGCTGGTTCAAGAACTCGTCCAAGATCATGTAATTATATAACTGCTGTGGAAGTTTGGTTAAGATTTGAAGAAATATGAAGGTGCTATCAAGTCTACAACATTTTCCCAATATAACTCTTTGTAAAATAGTGACCCCTCTGGCGACCCCAAAATTTACCCGAATTACTTGACTTCAACAAATCTTTAAGGGGACCTCCATGCAATGCTACCTGTAAAATATCTAAGGTCTAGGCCTTGAACTTTCAGAGAAAATGTTTTTTAAGTTTTGTTTAAAAAGTGCTTATAAGCCCTGTAGCGGAGACATTTGTGGTCAAATCACCCAGGTTCAAGAACTTCTCCGAGATCTTGTGGTTATATAACTGCTGTACAAGTTTGGTTAAGATTCAATGAAAAATCGCTTCTACATGAAAAAGATAAACGGACAGACGACGGACAATTTACCATGACATAAGCCCTGCTGGCCTTTGGCCAGTAAAGCTAAAAATTCATAAAGGCAATTAAACCAGTATTTTAATGCAGGCTAAATGCAGAAACATTCAAGCAGTTATCAAAGATCTTACGGTTACACATCAACTATGGTTTGTCAAGATGGAGGTGCCAGATTGCACATAAAACCCAATAGTGTAGCTATAAATGCTTTTTATGGCCAACACGTAGGCATGACCAGTTCAATTATTCATGCAAGATCTTATTATGGATGCATATAACAATAGCAAGTGTGCATGTTGACTTACTTAAAAGGAGTACATTAGGATTTTTCAAAATTTTAAGATGGCTAAAAACATTTTTACCACTTTATCATACCTGTATACTCAATGACACACATCTGTCAAAAGGATATCTAGTTAAACATGCCAAAATGATATATAGTGAAATGGGAATTCCTAACTTGGGCTAAGCTATGCATCTAGGTTAAACTAAAATAGATTTCCCTCTTACAACTTGTATTGCAAAAGAGTCTGTCTATTTTTAGAATGGGGATTTCATTTTAAGTTTACCACTCTGATTGAAACGCCGATTTTGTTACATTTTGGGAGTTTACCTCACAAAACCCATCAGATTTTATTTAATTACGATAATGAGATGATTATCATCCATTTTAAAAATAAAATAAATTTTGGAAGACATTTACAGCAGTTTTCTTGATATACTCACTTTAAGATCCAAATCATAGTGCAGGTGCTAGAGTACACACATGGGGAAGTTTTAAAGTATGATTACTAAGTTTTGTCAATATCAAAAGAAAACTATGTGTCGAGATTGGATACAAGATAAAAACTATTCTGTGCTTATTTATTTTAGCTTGATTGGGTAGACAGCTCAAAGTTATATGAACCACATTCAAGTCCGCTTCCTGGGTAGAACAAGGCATCTGGTTGAGCTGGGGATCAAACCCACAATCTCTGAAGGTAACATTTTATCGTTAACCCAGAACAAGTTATTGTTTGTTTTTAATTGTTTCCATCAAAATTTAAGTTTGAATGCCAAACGAATTTAGTATTTGTATAAACATATAAAAACAAGTCAGAGCTCTGAGACCGATACCAGCTCTAGCTTAAATTTACATTTACACAAATTTATTATTTGTATATACCTATTGAATATTTGAAATGCAAAATCAGAGCTCAACAACTGATACTAGCTCTACCTGGTATATCAATAGAATAGCCCTGAAGTAAGGCTATTTGATCTCTCAATATCTGATAATTTGAATGAATTTGATCAGGGCTCGAATTTAAGCACTCGCCACTCGCAAAATGCGAGCTGTATTTTGAAAATGCGAGTTGAAATTACTTAAGCTGGCATTTTTTTGCGAGTGGATTTCAAGTTGAGAAAATTACTTATTGTATTCATTTTATTGATTTTTGAAAATAAACAAGTATTATCCTGGTAAAAATAACGAGTTCTTGTCAATTTAACCAAATTTCTTTTGCTTCTCGCGCCAAATTACCCCCTAGCAGCACGATTGTCAATGACATGTATTAAATATTTAATATGTGTAGACTGCGTCCAATTGTTTTTGATCTCAAGTTCATTCTGCAAAAAGGGAGTAAGGCCTAAAAAAAAAAGAAGGTTTGTTTCCTGTTACATGCCCAAAAAAATATGGGTCGGTAGGTAGGGATTTTTTTTTTTTTTTTTGTCGTTACCACACTTCTTTATTAAATGGAACATCAAAATGAATGAGTTTGTTAGTTTCTATTACATGATTATATATGTCATTTTGGGGGTAGTGGTGTAAAAGTAATATATCTTTTAAATAGTACTCAATTTCAGATATGAATCTGAAATCTGAAGTGGCTATAATAAACCGAGGAAGATATTTGATATAGGCTATACTATCTTCGCAAAAATTATACCTTGCACCGTTTCTTTGAGTCTATATCGTCTAGGCGTATGCAGTGATTATTTTATAATGAGATAACGAGCGTCTAAACGACACAGCGCACCGGTGCGTAAGAATTACTTCGTTGTGAAAATCACCAAAAAGAGCGCGAAATCCGATGCCGATTTTTTGGACATAAAAACTTTTGAGTCGGCAGTTAAAATATAGGGTCGGTCGGGTAACCGGAAACAAACATCTTTTTTTTTTTAGGCCTAAAGTTAAAACCCGTCAACAACATAATGAGTAGACTGCGTCTAGTTTGATTGATCGCGCACTCACTCTATAAAATAAAAGTAAAGTTGAAACCCGTCAAATTTATTGTTTACATATTTTGTCACCTGTTAAAGTGGCTGATAAAATAACATCTTTTTCTCCATTGTACCGACGAATGAAAGTGAGTCCCAACAAGAAAAAAAGACAAATAATCCTTCCATTAATACTGTAATGAAATGGGAGCGACAGCTCAATATCACACAGGGCTATAAACTTGACAATGACAAAATGGTGTGTCAATTGTAGAAACCACCGCGATCGACAGATCATCCATAATAATTAAACTATATTACTATGATGTCACAACATTTATACATGTTAAACAATCGTCCTTGGCTAGATCTAGATCTTATTTTAAAACGAAAGGCCATTGGCTATATTAATTCTATAAATAGAAATGTGTGTATGTCTCAATCTTAGTCTCTGTACACTTATTATGATTTATATTTTGGTTTAGTTAAAGTGTTTATTTATGATATATCATTGTATGCATTTATTTATGGTAGTATAATAAATAACAAAGACAATTTTATTTTTTTAAATATTTTGTTTTGTAAAGTACTGCTTTGAATTGTACCTTAACATATATAATAACCTTGATACCATTGTCTATAAATAAAAAAAAGCTAATAATGCATATTAAATAACACGCAGGCTTTGAAACAATTAATTTTGGGTTTATTTAGACATTTAGGACTACAAGTTTCTGCGAAAATTGGTTTGGCTAGCTGGTTTCAAATTTGGCCAGTTGAAATTTTAGGCACTGGCCAAAATTGCCAGTGCACAAAAAAGTTAAATTCTAGCCCTGTTGATGCTGTTTTTTTTTCGGCTTTATTTTTAAAGGTATTATATTGGCATATTACCATCAATTCCCTGTCTTAAATACACACGCCCAGCATGAAGATACACTTATAACTTAGAGATATACGCGTCTAAAGTGTCTAATTGCATAACCTCTTTATTACAAACATGGGGTTTCTGAAGCCACGCTTTTGTTATTGTTTACATTTGTCATTTTCAACGAACTGCTTTCGGGTTTCCTATCAATCATCGGATAACATCGTGAAGACTCGTTCCCGATCTCGTTTTCGAGGCTTTGTTTGGGAAGTTTACGGAGTTCAATGTAAACATTGCGCAATACTTTATTGCGGGACGTATTAAAGTTTTGGTCTATATTCAATTACTGTTAATTTGTTAACTAATACGTCAATACATAAGCACTATTTGTGCACACTGCATACAGGAAAAGTCTGGATTAACAGCGTGTTTGTGTTACTTGCCAATATAATCCCTTTAAGAATATTGAATAATGTATAACCTATGACTGTATTGTGGTACGGCCAATACAGACCCTGCTGATACAATATTCATAGCGTTCAGAACCTAACCACAATAAACATTTATATCGGAACAGTCCTAGCTTTGAGTGCTATTTGTCTAGGTTGTAAGAATTTGTTTAATAAACAAGTGCTGTTAAATTTATACTATATTAGTACTTACAGAATCCACCATGCTGATAAGCGCCTCCTCTGTGGCAAGACAAGCCTTGACTCTTTGTACCAACGTCATTGGGTACTTCCCATACTGGTCCTAACAACACGTATAAATGTTTAATAAAAAATTCATATATTTTATGCTGCAAAAAGAAAATTCAAATAGTTACATTTTCTACGAGTTTTACACTCAAGGGCACATAACTCCTTTAATAAAGATCTGGCAGTAATGAATCAATAACATGATAGTGGGGAAGTAGTGCAGTAGATAAAGTTTTGGCTGCTTATGCCAAAAATTGTGGGTTGGAACCCAGGCTTGACTCAACCGCTTCTAACAAACGCTCAGTACTGGTTCTGCCCAGGAACTGGACTTCACATCATCACAATCAAGCTAAATTAAACCAGAACTCAGACAAAATTCATCTCAGCAGGACAAGAATATAGGCAATAATCATCTCAGCAGGACCAGAACTTAGACAATTAATATCTCATCAGCACCATACCATAGACAATAACCATCCCATCAGGACCAGAACACGGACAATAAGCATCCAACCAGGACCAGAGCATAGACAATAATCAACCAATCAGGACCAGAAGATAGACAATAATCATTCAGTCAGGACCAGAACATAGACAATAATCATGCCATCAGGACTAGAACATTGACAGTAATCATCCCACCAGGACCAGAACATAAACAATAATCATCTCAGCGGGACCAGAACTTAGACAATAATCATCCAACCAGGACCAGAACAGACAATAATCATCTCTGCAAGACCAGAACTTAAGACAAAAATCATCTCAGCAGGACCAAAATATAGACAATAGTAATTTCAACAGGACCAAAACATAAATAATAACCATCCCATCAGGATCAGAACACTGACAATAAGCATCCAATCAGGACCAGAATACAGACAATAATCAACCAATTAGGACCAGAACATAGACAATAATCATAATCTCACCTTCAGTTACTGTGAGCTAAAAACTGACAAATCAGCACAAAATGCTTTTGTCATTGGTATCATCACTTATATAAAACCCATTTATATTCAAAATTTTAACTTTATATAATATGTGGTATATAATTTTACCTGCAATGTACATACACTTGGGTCCCGTTATAATGCCGATATTTGGGTTCACAAAATGAAACTGCACTATATGCCAACCGCGTTATAGAGATAATTATCTTGAAAAAATCAAAGTTGGTTATTCACACCTATTGTGCTGTCAGACTCTTAAGTGAATGGTTTTGCTTATATTGTAATGTGATATAACACATATTTGGTTACAACTGATACTCTCAGATATGTATATATAAGTAATAAAAAAGAAAAAGAAAAGAAAATCGTTTTCGTATTTTGATAATACTTAAATTGGCAGCCATTTCCATGTAACTTGGATGTAAATAACTGTGTCTATATAAAAACTTGTGCTTGGTCACGTGATCACTCAATAAAAACAAAGTTTGCAAATGGCTACAGTGTTTGGTGTATGTCAGCATTTACTGAATCACTCTGTTTATTATAAACTGTTAATACTCAATGATGGCTTGAATCAATTACTTAAAAAATCCTTTAAACCACCATAAGGCAAAGGTTATAACAGTTTGTTCTAATTAAGTCCCACCCCACCCCCAACCCCTCCCGCTGAAAAAATGTGAGCCAAGCAAAAACTGCATTAAAACGGAATTCACGTTATATCAGACCGCATTATAATGGGACCGCAGTGCATGTTGTTCATTTCTACCCAAAATTTAATTACAGTAAAATAACGGTACTAATTTTTGTTTGAATTGAGTTTGATGTTCTTTCAGCATTTAAGTGATTTAATGGCGGACAAACCCTCTAATCACTGTTCTTGTTGTTTGTTAGGCAGTACTAGACATAGACACATGTTATCTCTGCATAAGGCAGTTAATGATGAATATATGAATGGAAGGATGTTTACGTCACATCGAAACATAAATGTGTGTTCAATCAACCAGTACTCGACATCTTATCTCTGCATTATGTAGTTAATCATGAATGAATGAATGAATGAATGAATGAGGTCTACGTCTCATCAACACACACAGGTAGTTTTGTGCCTACAATTACTCAGTACTAGACACATGTCATCTCTTCAAGTCACAAAATACTATTTACTACTTTCTTACATACTCAGACGGTTGAGATTCGTGGCAATAGAACAAAATTGATGACCAATCATCACAGAGATTGTGGCAATAGAACAAAATTGATGACCAATCATCACAGAGTTTCGTGACCATAGAGCAAAACTGATGACCAATCATCACAGAGATTCGTGGCCAGGTGGCGATTCAAACACATGACCCCTAGATTGACTGTGAGATGCGTTAACGACTGAGCTAGTCATACGAGACTGTGTACTATTTTAATATCTGTAAATTGCAAGAATGGTTTTACCCCAAGTTGTTTTGCAAATGTCTGCAAGCGGAGTTTCGTGATGAAGTCGGATTCCTGCTGTGACTTGCTGTTGAGCATCTGTAAGAGCTGGTCCAGCAACTGGGTTGCATATTGCTCGTGTGCCGTGTTGTTCTCATCTATGTCCTTCCTGTTGACAAGAGCAAACAAATGTGTTGTAAAATGAAGTAAATTAGTTTTTACGGTAATTTTGTTAATAGGGATTATGGTAATCAGTCTTAACCCAAAATCTGAACAGATCCCCGTCAATGCACAAGATGTAACTGGTACTCTTTCCCACAATATAGTTGAAATTTATATTTCAATTTTTTTGTGCATTTTTTTTCTAATCAATAAACTGGTGGAAGTTTCAAAAGCTGCATTTAACTTAAAAAAACAAGAGGCCCAAGTTGCTCACCTGATTTCAGATATCAATATGATTAAATTCCAATATAACTTAATAAAAACAGCTAATGAAAACGGCTTTACTATTTTCCCAAAGTAGTCTTATTAAAAATCAAAAGTCCTCTTACTGGGCACCAATACACCCTAGCCTATTCATTTGAATTAATTTAAAACCTCTATTTAAAGGGATCTTTAATACCAATATGAACAAATGTGGCTGGTCGGTTCTTGAGAATATTTTTGAAAAATCACAATTTGACAGTCAGATGGCACGCTTCAACACCTGCTGTCCTTGCTTGGGGAACACCACAAGATGCCAAACCATTCAACAACTGCTGTCCTTGCTTGGGGAGAACCACAAGATGCCAACCCCTTTCACCACTGCTGTCCTTGCTTGGGGAGAATCACAAGATGCCACCCCCTTTAACTCCTGCTGTCTTTGCTTGGGGAGAACCACAAGATGCCACCCCATTTAACCCCTGCTGTCTTTGCTTGGGGAGAACAAAAGATGCCACCCCCTTTAACACCTGCTGTCTTTGCTTGGGGAGAACCACAAGATGCCACCCCCTTTAACCCTTGCTGTCTTTGCTTGGGTAGAACCACAAGATGCCACCCCTTCAACAACTGCTGTCCTTGCTTGGGGAGAACAACAAGATGCCACATCCTTTAACCCCTGCTGTCTTTGCTTGGGGAGAACAACAAGATGACACCCCCTTTAACCCCTGCTTTCCTTGCTTGAGGAGAACCACAAAATGCCATCCCCTTCAACAACTGCTGTCCTTGCTTAGGGAAAACCACAAGATGCCACCCCCTTCAACAACTGCTGTCCTTGCTTGGGGAGAACCACAAAATACCACCCCATTTAACCCCTGCTGTCCTTGCTTGGGGAGAACCACAAGATGCCATCCTTTTCAACAACTGTTGTCCTTGCTTGGGGAAAACCACAAGATGCTACTCCCTTTAACCCCTGCTGTCCTTGCTCGGGGAGAACCACAAGATGCCACCCCCTTCAACAACTGCTGTCCTTGCTTGGGGAGAACCACAAGATGCCACCCCCTTCAACAACTGCTGTCCTTGCTTGGGGAGAACCACAAGATGCCATCCCCTTCAACAACTGTTGTCCTTGCTTGGGGAAAACCACAAGATGCTACTCCCTTTAACCCCTGCTGTCCTTGCTTGATGAGAACCACAAAATGCCATCCCCTTCAACAACTGCTGTCCTTCCTTGGGGAGAACCACAAGATGCCACCCCCTTCAACAACTGCTGTCCTTGCTTGGCGAGAACCACAAAATGCCATCCTCTTCAACACCTGATGTCCTTACTTGGGAAGAACCACAAGAGGCCACCTCCTTCAACAACTGCTGTCCTTGCATGGGGAGAACCACAAGATGCCACCCACTTCAACACCTGCTGTCCTTGTTTGGGGAAAACCACAAGATGCCACCCCCTTTAACACCTGCTGTCCTTGCTTTGGGAGAACCACAAGATGCCACCCCATTCAACAACTTCTGTCCTTGCTTGGGGAGAACCACAAGATGCCACCCCATTCAACCTCTGCTTTTCTTGCTTGGGGAGAACCACAAGATGCCAACCCCTTTAACCCCTTCTGTCCTTGCTTGGGGAGAACAAGATGCCACCCCCATTAACCACTGCTGTCCTTGCTTGGGGAGAACCACAAGATGCCACCCCCTTTAACACCTGCTGTCTTTGCTTGGGGAGAACCACAAGATGCCACCCCCTTGAACCCCGGCTGTCCTTGCTTGGGGAGAACCACAAGATGCTATCCCTTTAACCCCTGCTGTCCTTGCTTAGGGAGAACCACAAGATGCCACCCCCTTTAAACCTTGCTGTCCTTGTTTGAGGAGAACCAAAAGATGCCACCCACTTCAACAACTGCTGTCCTTGCTTGGGGACAACCACAAGATGCTACCCCCTTCAACACCTACTGTCCTTGCTTGGGGAGAACCACAAGATGCCACCCCCTTTAACCCCTGATGTCCCTGCTTGGGGAGAACCACGAGATGCAACCCCTTTTAACAACTGCTGTCTTTGCTTGAGGAGAACCACAAGATGCTACCCTCTTCAACAACTGCTGTCCTTGTTTGGGGAGAACCACAAGATGCTACCGTCTTCAACACCTGCTGTCCTTGCTTGAAAAGAACAACAAGATACCACCCCATTTAACCACTGCTGTCCTTGGTTTGGGAGAACCACAAGATGCCACTTCCTTCATCAACTGCTAGTTTTCATTTGGGAGAACCACAAGATGCTACCCCCTTCAACACCTGCTGTCTGCTTGGGGAGAACCACAAGATGCCATCCCATTCAACAACTGCTGTCCTTGCTTGGGGAGAACCACAAGATGCCATCCCATTTAACCCCTGCTGTCCTTGCTTGGAGAGAACCACAAAATGCCATCCCCTTCAACAACTGCTGTCCTTGCTTGGGGAGAACCACAAGATGCCAAACCATTCAACAACTGCTGTCTTTGCTTGGGGAGAACCACAAGATGCCACCCCATTTAACCCCTACTGTCCTTGATTGGGGAGAACAAAAGATGCCACCCCCTTTAACACCTGCTGTCTTTGCTTGGGGAGAACCACAAGATGCCACCCCCTTTAACCCTTGCTGTCTTTGCTTGGGTAGAACCACAAGATGCCACCCCTTCAACAACTGCTGTCCTTGCTTGGGGAGAACAACAAGATGCCACCTCCTTTAACCCCTGCTGTCTTTGCTTGGGGAGAACAACAAGATGCCACCCCCTTTAACCCCTGCTTTTCTTGCTTGAGGAAAACCACAAAATGCCATCCCCTTCAACAACTACTGCCCTTGCTTGGGGAAAACCACAAGATGCCACCCCCTTCAACAACTGCTGTCCTTACTTGGGGAGAACCACAAGATGCCACCCCATTTAACCCCTGCTGTCCTTGCTTGGGGAGAACCACAAGATGCCATCCCCTTCAACAACTGTTGTCCTTGCTTGGGGAAAACCACAAGATGCTACTCCCTTTAACCCCTGCTGTCCTTGCTTGGGGAAAACCACAAGATGCCACACCATTTAACCCCTGCTGTCCTTGCTTGGGGAGAACCACAAGATGCCATCCCCTTCAACAACTGCTGTCCTTGCTTGGGGAGAACCACAAGATGCCACCCCCTTCAACAACTGCTGTCCTTGCTTGGGGAGAACCACAAAATGCTACCCTTTTCAACACCTGATGTCCTTGCTTGGGAAGAACCACAAGATGCCACCTCCTTCAACAACTGCTGTCCTTGCTTGGAGAAAACCACAAGATGCTACCCCCTTCAACACCTGCTGTCCTTTTTTAGGGAGAACTACAAGATGCCACCCCCTTAAACACATGCTGTCCTTGCTTGGGGAGAACCACAAGATGTCATCCCTTTCAACAACTGCTGTCCTTGCTTGGGGAGAACCACAAGATGCCATCCCCTTCAACAACTGCTGTCCTTGCTTTGGGAGAACCACAAGATGCTACCCCCTTCAACAACTGCAGTCCTTGCTTTGGGAGAACCACAAGATGCTACCCCCTTCAATACCTGATGTCCTTGCTTGGGGAGAACCACAAGATGCCACCTCCTTTAACACCTGATTGGGGAGAACCACAAGATGCCACTCACTTCAATCCCTGCTGTCCTTGCTTGGGGAGAACCACAAGATTCCACCCCCTTCAACCTCTGCTGTTCTTCCTTTGGGAGAACCACAAGATGCCAACCCCTCCAATACTGCTCTCCTTGATTGGGGAGAACCACAAGATGTTACCCACTTCAACAACTGCTGTACTTGCTTGGGGATAACCACAAGATGCTATCTCCTTAAACACCTGCTATCATTGCTTGAGCAAAATCACAAGATGACACCCCCTTTAACACCTGCTGTCCTTGCTTGGGGAGAACCAAAAGATGCCACCTCCTTCAACCCCTGCTGTCCTTGCTTGGGGAGAACAACAAGGTGCCACCTCTTTTTACACCTGCTGTCTTTGCTTGGGGAGAACCACAAGAAGCACCCCCTTCAACCCCTGCTGTCCTTGTTTGGGGAGAACCGAAAGATACCACCTCCTTTTACACCTGCTGTCCTTGCTTGGGGAGAACCACTAGAATGACCCCCTTCAACCCCTCCTGTTCTTGCTTGGGGAGAACCACAAGATGCCACCCCCGTTAACCCCTACTGTCTTTGCTTGGGGAGAACAACAAGATGCCACGCCCTTCAACCACTGCTGTACTTGCTTGGGGAGAACCACAAGATGCCACCCCTGTAAACCACTGCTGTCCTTGCTTGGGGAGAACCACAAGATTCAATCCCCTTCAACCACTGCTGTCCTTGCTTTGGGAAAACCACTAGATGCTATCTCCTTAAACACCTGCTATCCTTGCTTGAGGATAATCACAAGATGACACCTCCTTTAAAACCTGCTGTCCTTGCTTGGGGAGAACCACAAGATGCCACCCCCTTCAACCCCTGCTGTCCTTGCTTGGGGAGAACAAGAAGCTACCTCCTTTTACACCTGCTGTCCTTGCTTGGGGAGAACCACAAGAAGCACCCCTTCAACCCCTGCTGTCCTTGCTTGGGGAAAACCACAAGTTGCCACCCCCTTCAACACCTGATGTCCTTGCTTGGGGAGAACCACAAGATGCCACCTCATTTAACACCTGCTTGGGGAGAACCACAAGATGCCACTCACTTCAATCCCTGCTGTCCTTGCTTGGAGAGAAGCACAAGATGCCACCCCCATCAACCCCTGCTGTCCTCGTCTGGTGAGAACCACAAGATGCCAGCCCAATCAACCCGTGCTGTCCTCGTTTGGGGAGAACCACAATAAACCATCCCCCATCAACCCCTGCTGTCCTTGTTTGGGGAGGACCACAAGGTGCCAACCCCCTCCCCCCCATCAACCCCTGCTGTCCTTCACTGGGGAGAACCACAAGATGCCACCCCACCCTCCATCAGCCCCTGCTGTCCTTGTTTGGGAAGAACCACAAGATAGCACCCCCTTCAATCCCTACTATCCTTGCTTGGAAAGAACTACAAGATGCCACCCCCTTCAACCCCTGCTGTCCTTATTTGGGGAGAACCACAAGATTCCTTGCACCCACAACTTTAAATTGTCAGCTTTTCTGAATTTGCATACAGTCTGACAATACAGAACAGAACAGAACAGAACATATATTTTATTTGACTTATACATAGTACATCGTCATATCTATACACATGTTAACAAATATATTTAGATCCCGTCACGATAGTGTAAAATATTCACTGCACTTGTGCACTTACATATATGTACACTGCCACTCAAGTTTGTGGTCGTTTATTTCCTTTTCTACACATAATAATAGGACGTCAATTAGCCATTTTTGATTTGGTGTAAAAACAACTTTCATTAAAATTTTGTTAGCTTAAAATAATTATATCTTATTTATTTATGCTTATATTTACTTAGTTCCAAGAGAGTCTATAGATCTAACAGCTTATATGGTTTAAATATACTCCAGGTCAAAAAGATCTGCAAGTGTTTTCCAATGTCATTTTCCGTTTGCTCAACACTGATATTTTCCAATGCTTATAATGTTTCGTCTACTCAAAACATCATCAAGTTGTTTAGTTTATAGTTTAGTTTATACTAATTTATTTTAGCTTATATAAACCACTCTCAAATCCGTTTCCTGGGTAGAACCAGTACTGAGTGTTGTTTTAGGAAAGACATAGGGCCGAGCTTGGGATCAAACCCACAACCTCTGGCGTTAGCAGCCAACACTCTATCCATTACATTTCTGCCCCCGCTTTAAGTTATTTAACACTAAATAACTCACATATCTTTTGTTTTTGAGTATATTTCAGTACAATTCCACTCACTATGCAGTTACATTAAAAGCAGGTTAGCATGCTACAGAGTAACTAAAAGGCTATTTCATGCTACCAGTACTTTTAGTTTTAATCTTTTGTCCTTTTTCAAGACTGTCTTAAATGTATGTCCGCTGATCCATCAATTCTGCTGGACTACAATCATAAAGAAGCAAAATAAAGCAGAACATATATATCTGCAATGCATAGACAGGTGAAAAAACCAAAGGAATGATCACAAGAATCGGTATCAATTTTTCTTATAAGCTCTGGGGTATAAGTTCCCAAAATTTAATTCCAGAAACCAGGCTTCCACCATACAATGAAACGTGTAAAATATCTAAGGTCTAGGCCTTAAACTTTCAATTTTTTTTTTAAAGTTTCTCTTAAAGTGTGCTTATAAGCAAAGTATCTGGGGCATTTGTGGTCAAATCATGCTGGTTCAAGAATTTGTCCAAAATCTTGTGGTTATATAACTATAATGTAAAACAGTGACCCCTGTGGTGACCAGTAATTTGATCCTAGGGACTTGACTTCAGCCACCCTTTATGGAGAATTCCATACAATGCTACATGTAAAATATCTAAAGTCAAATCAAACTCATCCGAGATTATATAACTGCTGTGCAAATTTGGTTAAGATTCACTGAAAAATGAAGGTGCTATGCATCAACAAGAAAAAGGTTAACAGTTTCCTTGACATTAGCTCTGCTGGCCTTTGACCTGTAGAGCTTAAAAATCCTTAACTACATAGCCTTTTGTTATTGGAGCTCATTGCCTGAACGACATTTGTTTTTGTCTCAACACAAACTGCCAGCCAGAAGACAATATTGAGTCCACCAACAGTCAAAATCAAAATTTAAATTTTGTATAAAGTGTGTGTAAAATGCCATCAAAATGCTACTAGTAAGGATCCTCGCAACCCCCTCCCCAACACCACCCCCACACACACAAAAAAAAATAGTTAAGATATACAGCAAATATTTGTTTTTGGCTGTGCCACCAGAAACACAACTATTTTTTGGTCTAATGGCTGGTAAATGAGGTAAAAATTATGGAATATATATATATTCTAATGTAAAACATTTAAATCTTGAAATCTACATGTTTTAGCATAAATAAAGCGATTCTGTACACATATTCTAAAATATCCCTTACATCATACTGCCATCCTGAAAACCCTCAAATATTGATGCTTGTGTCTGATAATATTTCCACCTGTATATGTTCACCTGCCCCTCTTTACTTGCAAGAACATAATTATGGTAACTATCCAGAATATGTGTTTCAAGGCATAAGGCCATTATAAATCATTTGCTAGATTATCATCCAATTTTTTTTTTAAAATGAGGTGGGTTGGAGGACTTTATTTTTTTTTTTCATAATTAAAATATTTGATGTTTTTTTTGTTGGGGGTTGGGTTCTTTATAAAAAAAAAAAAAAAATTTTAATGAAAAAAAAAAGGGTCAGGGCTGCATGAAAATTATTGGGCGGGCAGAGATGATAATCTAGCAATTAACTTATTATGGCCTAAAGTACATAAAAACAATCAGAAATGTATACAAATTTAAATAAAACAATTCAATGCCTATAAAAATATTAATTAAGGACACGAGACAAAGGTAACTTACCAAGGTTGCTCCTCAATCCACTGTGCAAAGTAATGCCGGATTTCCATGGGAAATTGTGCACATGAATAAGCATTTTGCACCTGCTTGAGTTTCTCCGTAGATAACTGCTGGGTCTTGGCCCAAAGAGACATATCGTTGTCACACAACTTCCTAGGCGAAAGGTCACTCTGAAATTTAAAAAGAAAATATTAATATATGTAAGGCCATAATAAATTAATTGCTAGGTTATCATCCCCGCCCACCCCCTAATTTTCATGCCCGTGTGGCTGTCCGAATCTTGATATGGAAGGTGCCAATGGCAGATCCACTCTTTAAAAATAAAAAAAAAACAATGTACACCCCTCTTAACTCCCATATTTGATTAAAAATTCGCTGTATTTCCACTGGAAAACATGACATTTTGTGCCTGCTCAAATTTTGGGTTTCGCCTCCTAATTCTGCCCAATCTAAACTGAAATCCTGGATCGCTCACCTGACTGACCTTGAGTCACCCAACTTAAGTAGATTATATAATACATGTACACTCAAAATTCCAGAAAAAACGAGATAGCGAGTAGTTAGAATTTTGACTTGTTTTGAAGATGTAACAGATGCATAGAAGAGTTCAAACTTGGTAGAGGTTCACCCATGGTAAATGTCAGTGAAATTACACCAAATTCAGGTAAGTAGATTCTGACAAGAAGGCTTTTGAAGTTTTTACTATAGCTGCTTATATAGTAAACTAGCACCTCACTGTGGCGGTCATGTTTATTAACAAATCACAATGGCTTGAACAAACTTGGTAAAGGGTCACCCAAGAAACACTTCTGCAAAATCGTTCCAGTGGTTTCCGACAAGAAGATTTTTTAAGTTTTTACTATAGCTTATATAGTAAACTGACCACACCCCCTAGCCACCATGTTTTTTGACAATTCACTACTGTTTAAACAAACTTGGTGAAGGGTCTTTCGAGGAACATTTCTGTGAAATTATTTAAAATGGAGCCAGTAGTTTCTGACAAGAAGATTTTTTAAGTTTTTACTAATTAAACTTGCCCCGCCCCCTGGCAGCCATGTTTTTTTGACGAATCAAGATGTCTTGAACAAACTTGGTAAAGGGTCACCCAAGGAACATTTCTGTGAAGTTATATCATAATTGGTCCAGTTGTTTCTGAAAAGAAGATTTTTTAAGATTTTACTAATTAAACTTGCCCCGCCCCCTGGCGGCCATGTTTTTTGACGAATCAAGATGGCTTAAACAAACTTGGTAGTGGGTCACCCAATGGAACATTTCTGTGAACAAAGTTTCAAAATTGGCCCAATGGTTTCGGAGGAGAAGTTGATAGAAGCTAAAAATTATCAACGGACGACAGACGATGGCCAACTGACGGCAGACACCAGGCGATCACAAAAGCTCACCTGTCAGCCTTATTCTCAGGTGAGCTAAAAATGGACAGCACTTAAATACTGCTTGAAAACCTAAATGCATCATCATTCTGACTCTTTCTAAGATGAAACAAAAGAGCCCCAGATAATTGTTTAAGCTGATGAGTAATTACTCATCAAAATCAGAGTAAATGGGTATTCACAAGTTTTTCAGAATAGTGATGAGTATTGCACATAATTATGATATACAAGCAAACATGTGTTAAGCTGCAGCATACAGTGGTGAGGTATTATAATGGCCCCTTAGAGCATGTAGTTGTTGATTGCAGACCAAGTTTGACTGTAAATATAAAACTTACATGTCTGGCTGCTTAACACAAGTGGCTGCATAACAGAGGTAATTGCGAACTCTTAAATTGCTAGGGTATTTTGTGTTTAGTTAATTTTTAATGCATCATAGTACAATGTATATGCAAATATGCATCTTATCTGGGACTCTGAAACAAGTTTTACTGAATGTAAATCTATACAACGGATCGAACAGAAATCAAAATGACATCACGCAACTCATCTAAAATATGTCATAAAATATATTGCAATTATAAGCTGGAAATCTTTTTTAGTCTAACCTAGGCCTGTAGCCCAAATTAAAAATACCCATTTCAATATGTCATTTTGGCATGTTTAGACAGATCTATCCTTCCGGCAGTATGGGGTCAGTGAGTATACTAATATAGGCATGATACAGGGACATTATAAGCTTGCTTAAGTTGGATGTGTAGGCATGGGCAGTGTAGTGATATTTTGTTTTTCTTAACTTCCCAATACATCTTTAAAAAAAAATGTTATTGTATAACTATAGTTGATGTAGGTATTAAGTAAGTTATTGACTATTATATTAAATGAACATGCTTTCAAATAGTTGCATAATTCTTAATAGTTTTGACTACAAAATTTGAAGATTTTGCTTCTTTAAAAAAAGGACTATATGTACATCTAAATCTTCAATTAATGTCATGGGGTTCGCTGGCATATTAAAACATCAGTGAATGAATAGCACTCTACCTCCTGTTTAAACTGCCTTGTGACCACCATTGGTGTTTCAAAACTTGTAGTTGGAGTATGTATTGGACTCTGTGACAACTGCCTATTTCTACTTGTCCAAACAATGTCATCTCTTTTATAAACAATTTCATTTTGATTTAGTACTTCCGGAGATTCTCTTCTAACGTTTTGAAAATGACCCCAATTTTGCCCTCCATAAAATGCTCTACCCTGTGGGTAAGGAAAATTGCCTTGTGCCTGGTAGGGTGGGGGGTCATTCTCCGCATATGGTTCACTGTTTGAACGCATGACTGTTGCTTGTGGTAGCACACAATATCTATCACAAGGTAATCCATCAAAATCCATTTTATTTCCATTCATATTTTTTTTCAATAATTTTTTGTTCACGATATAATTATACACATAATATTTCTTCAATTTCCAACATAAGTCCAACTGTCAGAATTAACCACACTCCATATGGCTGTATGCTAAATTTTACAGGTAACCATCTGTTAAAAAACACCAATATCCAACTTCAGAAACTTATTCTGTACCTTCAATTTTGAATACTAATTTATATTCGCTTTAACTCAGAAGTAAACTTGACGAAAATTAAAGAAAAAAGAAATTTATATTAATAGCAACATGAGAAAACAATAGCACCACAAGTGGATGCAGATGCTTGTTTTTTTACCAAACCTATTAAGTAGGTCAAAGTCAGTGAAGTAATCTTTATAAACATGATGGTGACTAGTGAATAAATCAATACTATTACTGAAAAAATAAAATTTAAAAAAATCACACAAAAAATAGAGATGTCGAAGAAGAGCATTTTCCGACTATTCCAGCCTTGTCACAGGACAGTCTATTATAATGTACCATCAGAAAAACAGATATATCTGTATGAATGAAACCATCTTTCATATAAGCAAAACAGTAGACACATGTATGTGCAAGTAGGACTATTAGGGCAGACTATACGCTATGTCTTATGTCTGGCTAGCTAGCAAGTACTTAAGCTGAAATGTATTTTATTTAATTTTAAAATCTGGATGTGGATGTGGGGGTGTATATGCCAATAAACAGGGCTGTGCAGTTTTAATGCAATTAAAAAAAGTTGGAGGGGGAGGGTGTCTTGGGGTTGGTAACAAAGTTGAAAAAGGAGTTTACATTTAATACAAAACACAACAAAATTTTAAAAAAAATTGGAGGAGATGTGGGGTCTTTGGGTTGGTAGACCTGAGCTACACAAAAACTTTAACCTAAGGTTTAACAGCTGAAAGTATGGAAATTAATGTAAGTTAGCTATATACATTGTTTCTACAACATCATATGTTGTAGTTGTATTGTGTTTAGCATCGCTTTCAACAATTTTTCAGTCATATCGCGAAGGTGTCTACTTGAGACAGTATTCTAAGCCATGTCACACTGGAGTATCATGCCGCAGACACATGGTATGATACACCACCCAGTCACATTATATTGACACCGGGCTGACCAGACCTAGAACTCTCCTCTAAATGCTGAGCATCAAGTGAGGAAGCTTCTAGTACCTTTTTTAAAGTCTTTGGTATAACCTGGCGGGGGATTGAACCCACGACCTTCTGCATGCGAGGCGGACGCTCTACCACTAGACCACGCCTCGATTACAACATAATAAAAATGTGTTTATGAACTTAAGTCACCAAAACATGAGTTGTTTGTTCAGAAACAGAGAAAAAACTGAGCTAAACACTAAACTTTAACGAGCCGACAACGATGACGCCAATGACGATGCCAACAACGCCACAGTCATGACAATTGCTCAAACTTCGTTTTTTTTCAAAAAGACAAGCTAAAAATGTATCTCAAAAACTTGCATGTTCTGGCAGGGCATGCCAATCTTATTTACATAATTGTTTGAACAAAAATTTTAACACACAATTTAAAGCAATTTAAATTTCAAAAAATAAGACAATCCTCCTTTGAATAGAGCTTCCTTAATCTCTCACCAGGCACACACCTTAGCCTATTAAACAAAGGTTTAATAAAACAAAGGTTTAACAAATAGTCCTGTAACAGTTGAAAAACAATTTCATAAAACACTGTATCCTTTTTCACAAAGGAATCACCAGTGATGTCATCTCCAATGTTAGTGTTGCTCCTTTAATCGACACTGATTACAGGAAACATCATCTTAATACATATATATATATATTTATAATTCATATATAATACTACGTAAATCAGGAAATGATCAATTAGCAGTGCTGAATTTGAAATGTTTTATATAAGTATGATAGTTATCAGTGACCTGCATCTTCTTTATCGAACCACTAGCAGATCCACCCAGCCACCTCTCACCCCTTACATCTTGATTGGTAAGTACCAATGTAGTGAAACAGATGGAAAATCTGGCACAAAAGCCAATTACTACTACCCCCAAAACTATCTAGTATAAGATTATATATAATGCTGCTCTAAGATCTTTCACAATTTCCTCTCCAAAATTATGACTGAGTGAGAAATTAACTGTTTCAGGATTTAGCTCAGAAATTTGATATGTATGAATTGTCATTATCAATAGTTAATCAAGGATTTAAGAAATGGATATGTTTGTTTGTATTTCTGTATGGTTTTTGAAAAATAGGAAAACTAGAAATGAGTGTCAGTAGGACATGAATACCACCATATCCCCCCCACCACCCCTATATTACTTTACCGAAAATTAAAAAGGAATCTTGTAAAATTTGACTTACATTGAAAAACAGAATTACACATGAAATATTATTTAGATATAAAAAATTATAGATAACCTCTTTAGAAGTTATTGATCAGAAATCAGAGTCTTTTTCATGCTGTCTTACTTATATCATGTAATATCAATTTTTTTTTTCAAACTGGCTGAACTTAGACAATTATGTGATGCATGCTTTATGGACGGAACTGAACACTCACATGAAGCTTCATTGATGTATTGGTAGTGGTTACTGAGACATGACATGCCTGAAAACTTTAATAAAAAAACTATGCCAACATTAACACTTTCTCTGAAAGTTCAAGGCATAAACCTAAAATATTTTACATGTAGCATTGCATGGAGGTCCCCTAAAAGGTTTGCTGAAGTCTGGCCTCTGTGGTCACATTTCGGGCCACCACAGGTGTCACCATTTTACATAGTTATATAGGGAAAATGGTGAAGATGCGATAGCACCTTAATTTTTCATTGAATCTTAACCAAACTTGCACAGCAGTTATATAACCACAAGATCTAGTACGAGTTCTTGATTCGACAACAAATGCCCCTGCCACAGGGCTATAAGCATATCTGAAGTAAGATTTTAAAAACGTTTTCTCTAAAGTTAAACTTAAAGGCCCAGACCTTAGATATTTTACATGTAGTATCTGTTGCCAGTAGAGCGATTCAGGTCCTCTTGAGCCTCTTGTTTACATTTAGTCTGGCCAAATATCCATTCTGTTCAGGTATTTACATTGTAAATTTCAGCCATTTTGGGTCACAAAATATTTTGAAAAGTTGAGATTTATTCTGACTTCATTGGTGTTCAGATCCTCATAATTTTCATTGGCCAGAAAATTACACAGGGATTTCACTACTGACACACATTTCTGGCAATTAAACGAAAATTGGATTTAGCATTTCAGGTTATCAACGGCATATTCTGTTTATTATATTGTTTATATCCTTGTCGGAGCCAAATTGGGATGTTCTCCCAATAAATTCTCTGGTATTGGTAGAGGAAGACCTCAGAATCTTATCTGAGTAGAACCACTGTCATTCCACAAGTAACTGGCAAACTTTCTCACATAAAGTTTTTGGAGTAAGTGTGATTTTAACCCACAACCTTAGCAGTGAGATGTTAGTGATCTTGAGACTGCGCCTGGGATACCACTCTGTCACAGAGGACCCAGTATTTACAATTCAAAAAGTTCCTAAAACCATTCCAGAGACCTTTACTGCACCTTACATAACTACCGGGTAGTTAGACCAACTCTGCTTTACGTCATTTCAAACAACGCCAATGATGAAGGGAATTGTGTAAGTTACCTATCCCATCTCTCAGTTTGTTTTTACATATTCTAACATTCAACTTGTTTATTTATATTGACTGAATTGACTTGCATCTTCCAAAAATCTCCAACATAAACTTGAAATGTGTGCAAAGATTGTATCTCAGCAAAAGTTTTAGAAAATTAGGTTTATAAAAATTTCAAACCAAATAGCTGAAATAAAAATAATCAATGAGACATTAAAAATTTATTGTTTTGCAAAGCGAACTTTGACTTTCATGATACTCGGTTTCTATTGGCTATTCATCACGGCAAGAGGCGGAACTTTGTTACCCATGGTTACTGGGAGAGACCAGTAGACTCGGCAGACATTCTTCACAATGTGTTATTTGAATAAGCATGCCTCTACAGGTTATAGTTCATTCTTTCTGTTAAACAACCACCATCCACGACTACCACTAGAGGTCATGGAAGAAAATGAAAAGTCCAGATGAACAGGGAGAAAGCTCAACAGTCAATGGAAGAAAAGATAGAGGCTATCAAAAGAATTTGTTAAGCTGCCTCAGCAACAGCACTGCAAAACATTAACGCACAGCAACTTCCTGAAAATTGACAAGAGAAATCTTCAGGAAACATGTTAACAAGGATGAGGTTTAAGTAAAAGAAATGAAGAATAGATTTGGGGGGAAATTTGTGGCTTAATATTTTGAACCTTACTTTATTTGAAAAGATGTTGATACCTGGTTTACAAACGTCAAACTTATGAAAACTTATGAAAAAAAAATGTAAATGTAAATCACCTCAAAGCCTACTTCTGTTGACCAAGAAACAACTGGTAGAAAGGATGAAATGAAAAAAAAAAAAGGATGTGTTGAAAGTCCGGCTAAACATGTCACACTGGCTTACTGACATAGAAATCAACCATGCTCAGGTAACCAGGGGTTGGGAAAAACTTTTTAAAGCACTTGTCTGTCAGGCAAGTGAACTGGTAAAAAAACCTCAGCTGGATAGAAAATTCACTTGTCCGAAAATTTGATACTAAAATGTCTATTTTGAAGCACGTTGTGCTTACCTTTTCCATCAATGTGAACAAGAGTTAGACTTGGTGTTAACCGATCTTGAGACGTCTCAAAAGTGAAAAAAAAGAGAGAAAACGTTGATGAGGGTTGGAGTTTATTATCACACAAAAACAGTGTTTCATTTACAATTTGGAAAGGGAGGATGAGTAGCTTTTATAAGAAATTTCAAGCCCTGGTAATATGTTAAATGCAAAAAGACCAGGAAATATTCTGAAGATCGGGAAATATTACGATGACAAAAAGAGTCTGATTGTTAAACCGGCATTAAAAAGCTGCCCATGCACGTCCCGATACCTTATAAAAAATATGACGAACACTTTATAATGAAAAGTGTACTTAGAGACTCAACAAGAAATTGCATGATAAAGTTATCGTTGATGAACTTTCAAAGTCAAATTTAAAATTGATATTTACAGCAATGAAATATAGAAAGAAATAATACTGTAATGATTTAGGGAACAACTTTGCATTATTTCTGTTTTAGTTAAAAAGTTTATTTATTTTTCGATCTCAACCGAAAAAAATTTCATGTGCCTGGAATTTCAACTCACATTTTACTAAAACAGGTTCAGATTTGTGTGTCCAGAATGCAGGATGCAGGGGTAAATGAAACACTGACGAAGAAATGATGATAAGTACATGAAATTTTCTTCAAAGTTGAATCGTCTGACGGACTAGTTACTGGTAAAAATCACTTGTCAACAGCAAAAAACATTCATCAGGACAAGTGCTTTTGCCGGCCCCTGGATACTACTAAAGACCAGTTTGTCTATAGATGTAAGTGGACTTCAAGTCTGCTTGTCTGAATCTTTACTTATTTCTCACAAACATGCAAACCCCAGCACCTGCCCATATTCATAAAAAGTATTCAAATACAGGTAGACGACACTCACAAACACCTTGGAATCACTCTCTAGCAATGGTACATGGCACAAACACATTAAAGACATCACCAAAAAAGCTTTGACTTGAGTCAACATTCTGCACTGTCTCAAATTCACTCTGGATAGTTGGTCACTTGAAACTATCTACACATCTTTCATAAAGCCTACCCTACTCTGACGTGGTTTGGGAACCAAAACTAAAGAAGAAGACTTCGAAAAAAATCCAAATGGAAGCAACTAGAATCATTACGGGAGCAACAAGCCTGGTATCACTAAATAATTTATACAAAGAATCCACTCTTGAACCCTTGAAATATCACAGACATCAACACAAATTGGTCCACTTCAATAAAAATGCTCAACAGTCCCTCTATCCCTTCCTACTTGTCCAATATGATCCCCTGAGACAGTAGATAATGTTGCAACCTATGGCCTATGCAATTCTGACCATTAGGAACGTTTCCTTCAATTCCCAACACTTCTCTGCATCTTTCCTCCCCTCCACTATATCAGAATGGAACAAACTACCACCTGCCACCCGGTCTGCTGTTTCTGTCTTGTCTTTCAAGCATGCTCTGAATTTTAAGAAATTAGAAGAGATTTGGCAATTCAGCATGCACGGTTACTGATGCAATGCAGTTTCTTGAAAGAGCATCTGTTTTCCAAAAACATTGACGAAAGCCTGTATCTGTGGGGAGATTGAAGATACTTATCACTTTCTCTTCACATGCTCTTTATATCACTGCCAACTAGCTCTACTCCATGACGTCCTTTGTCCTATCTCGTCTATACACTGCTGTTTGGCAACGACACTCTTTCTGATTATGTCATTGTCAAATATTTCACCATGTCAATACATACATCTCGAAGAACTATCGAAGAAACATTGAACAATCCTTTATTGTCATAAGACGAACAATACCTCAATAGGCATCCTGTGATCACAACTCTCTTTTTCTTCTATCTATCTATCTATCTATCTATCTATCTATCTATCTATCTATCTATCTATCTATCTACCTTAATGATGTATCTCCTGTTCTCTCAATATATACAAAATATTTCTACCTGTCAAAGTTGACCTTTGTCTAAATTATTATTAAAATCATCAAATAGTCATAATACATGACAGTGGACACAAACACACTTTCTATTTGCAGGCATAAACATTAACGCTACTTAATGCACAATATCTGAACAGTACCCTAGAGAATAATATAGACACATTAATACAACTTGTGATTACTGTACTTTCAGACAGTCCCATCATTTGTGACCTACCAATAAAAGTGATCAAAATAGACAAGTTCTTATATATACCCCATAATACAAATATTACAGCTCCCTGAAACTAAGGAAAAACATCCAGCTGCTTCATTCAATATACAATTTCAAAAAAATATCAACAGAAGAAAAGAAACAATATCATGAATTTTGTTAAATGTGAAATTATCAGCATAAGAGTCAAACATTGAAGGCATTATTTGAATTTTAAACTATGAAGCCTTAAGTAATGGAAGACTTTTATTAATTGAAATACACAACTTCTCTGGGATCTCACTGCAAAGCTTCATATTAAATATTTAAGAGAGATACATTGAAATTTATTTAAACATAAAAGTTTAAATAAATGTTAAAGTTTTGAAATTCTCATTACAATGAGCACAATATATATTTTATTCTTACTTTGAATAAGAATTCATATCTGGGAAATTAAAGGATGTCGCAAAACAAACAAATCTTTCGAAGACATGCCGCAGGTGACATGCATTACGACTCTAAACACTGCTTATATATATTTTAGCAACCGTTAAAAGTGTTGTTGAAATGCAGGGGTCATCAGAAGTATAATAACATTTTAGATTTTATGGTAACCACTGGCCATATGGTTTTGTGTAAAAGTAATAAAATAAATTTAGGCTGGCCAATCCACCCAATTTTATTTCAGGACAAAACCTTAAACACAGCATTTTTTTTTAAAATCTTATACAAATTCTTGTTCATACAAATTTATACTTAACTATCAGGGCTAGAATTTAACTTTTTTGTGCACTGGCAATTTTGGCCAGTGCCTAAAATTTCAACTGGCCAAATTTGAAACCAACTAGCCAAACCAATGTTCGCAGAAACTTGTAGTCCTAAATGTTTAAATAAACCCAAAATTAATTGTTTCAAAGCCTGCATGTTATTTAATATGCATTATTATCTTTTTTTTATTTATAGACAACGGTATCAAAGTTATTATATATGTTAAGGTACAATTCAAAGCAGTACTTTACAAAACAAAATATTCAAAAAAATAAAATTGTCTTTGTTATTTATTATACTACCATAAATAAATGCATACAATGATATATCATAAATAAAAACTTTTAACTAAACCAAAATATGAATCATGGATTCAACAATAACAAGTGTACAGAGGCTGAGATTGAGATATACACACATTTATATTTATAAAATTAATATAGCCAATGGCATTTCGTTTTAAAATAAGATCTAGATCTAGCCAAGGATGATTGTTTAACATGTGTAAATGTTGTGATATCATAGTAATATAGTTTAATTATTATGGATGATCTGTCAATCGCGGTGGTTTCTACAATTGACACACCATTTTGTCATTTTCAAGTTCATAGCCCTGTGTGATATTGAGCTGTCGCTCCCATTTCGTTACAGTATTAACGGAAGGATTATTTCTCTTTTTTCTTGTTGGGACTCACTTTCATTCGTCGGTGCAATGGAGAAAAAGATGTTATTTTATCTGCCACTTTAACAGGTGACAAAATATGTAAACAATAAATTTGACGGGTTTCAACTTTACTTTTATTTTATAGAGTGAGTGCGCGATCGATCAAACTAGACATAGTCTACTCATTATGTTGTTGACGGGTTTTAACTTTACTTCCTTTTTGCAGAATGAACTTGAGATCAAAAACAATTGGACGCAGTCTACACATATATAAATATTTAATACATGTCATTGACAATCGTGCTGCTAGGGGGTAATTTGACGCGAGAAGCAAAAGAAATTTGGTAAAATTGACAATAACTCGTTATTTTTACCAGGATAATACTAATTTATTTTCAAAAATCAATAAAATGAATAAATTAAGTAATTTTCTCAACTTGAAATCCACTCGCAAAAAAATGCCAGCTTAAGTAATTTGAACTCGCATTTTGCGAGTGGCGAGTGCTTAAATTCGAGCCCTGACTATGTCAGTCATTTAATATATTATCATATTATTGTGAGTGTCATCTCTTAATACATTTACAAATTTACAAAAGTCTATCCAACTTCTTGAATAAAAATCCTACTTTTGTTAAATCCATTTTAAATCAAAGTGATATCAATATAACTTCTTTTGTAAAACATTACATACAATACAATGTTACATGTTACTGCCATTTTACATATCATCCAATGAAAAGCAGGAAATAACCTAAAAAATTAAGTTCCTCGAATAATAAACAATAATTTCTACCCACACAAAATTTTATTTATAACGGCATGGCTGTGATTGACCTATATTCAAAATTAGTTTTAACCATGTGCATTCAATTTTTTTCTCTTTAAGACAATATATAAACCCATAACAAATACATTATATATATATAGGATATTTTACCATCTTATCTGCGGTTGATTTTATTCACAAGGCTATGATATTTTTTTAATAAATTCATTGAGAAAATGATGCTCATTTCAAAATGAAACTGCCATCTGATGTAACATATTGGAACAATGAATAGGTCTTATAAATAGAAAAATGAGCTACCAATAATGATCAAGCTTATTCGTTAAATTCATTGACATTTCCCCGAAATGCACCTCGATAAATTTTGAAAAAATATGGGTAAGAAGAGGTGGGTGGGGCATTGCAATCAACGTTTATTTGGTGAATTATAAACTTTTCTATAGAACTGCAAACACAAACAACCAGATTTTATCAGAACATTACATACATACTTACAAAATATATCGAAAAATCGTTTAAAATTGAACTGTCACTTTGGGAAACATAAGGAATGTGTTTTATTTTCGAAAAATATCAAGCTTTCTTGGAAGAGGGTGTCTGGTTCTCGACCTAATCGAGTCGTTAAAGGAAAATAGTCGGGTTCTCTGGTCCAGAGTTTATTTATCGTAGTAAGTCAGGTAACCAGATTGGTGAAAAAAACAGCGGCTCGCGACATCCCGTAGAACGAGAACCAGTCATTTCAATTTATCGTTCTTGAATATTAAGTTAAATCAAGTTATTAACTACAAAATGTTCTGAAATTTTGCAATGACTTTTAAATTAACATTATTTATAATATTAAAGTAAATTTTATCAGATAATTGTCTAGAATATTACTTTAATGCTTCATTTCTGTTATTTTCTATCTAAAATTCATTTCAGTAGTTTTCAAGGGAAATAATCCATACAGGTATTACAACTCGATTAAAGCAAGGAATTATTAACAAGTCCTTGATTAAAGCAATGCCTTTTATAGGATAGCAAACTTACATCTCTCCCTACTAAAACCCGGTCAAATTCCGGCCGATCCGGTCACTTTTCCGGCCGTAGGGAAAAGGCAAATGTGGCGTATATATTAGTGATTATGATGTTAAACTGCCCTAATCCCATTAATTATGTACTGCCCTTGACATATATAAAGAAAATATATGAAAAAAAATTAAATAATGCCTTAAATTTGGTCTTGAAGTTTACCTTTTTATGACGTTTTCTGACGATTTTTCGCCGTTTTTAGAATCTGGGTGGGTTCGCCCTTTTTTTGATCGCCCATGAGTTGTTTGGCCCTATTTCTGGTTCGCACTGGGTGGTTTCGCTCTATTTATATTTCGCATAGGGTGGGTTCGCCCATATTTTTATGTTCCCGAATTTTATGTAAGTGGAACTGTAAAATGGTATAGTGGAATGAATAGTACAACTAGAAAATATATAGTCATGGAATTTATTCACACTTATATAAAAAAAAAAATGACAATGTATCGTTAAAATAAGGTTTATATACAAAAACGTACAATTAATCTACAAAAGACCGATGTATTTGCCAAATATATATAGTTTTTGTGGTTCCAAAAAGTAGCCCAAATATAATAAACAAAGGTCCAATGTATTTGGAGATATAGTTTTTGTGATTCAAAAAAGTCGATAAAACAGGTTGTTCTAAGCTGTTTATGACTTTTTGGAATCACAAAGACGTTATGCGAAATCATGATTTGTGCAAATGGTGGATATTATACAACGTTGGATAACTGTTCTGCTTTAACGAATGTAGAGAAAATTATGTGAGGTCAATGAGCTATTATAATTAATAGTATATCAATTTATTTACAGATTTTTAAAAGACAGACATACAGATGTTTGCAAATATATACAGAAGACAGTGGTTAAGCGAAGCATGAATAGATATAAGGATTAACTGTAATATTGCATGTTTTTAACTTAAATGTTTGTCATTGTTGTCCTATTGAAAATATTGTGGGCAAATTAGATACTGATCAATTTTGACCACTACCTTCTTTGCTCACAATATTTTTATTATGTTCAGGTGAAGATGATCAAGGGTCAGATGGCGTGGCCTGGTAATAGTTGTCTGATGGCCCATACAGTTTGGCAACGCTCTTCAGGAAGTGTGTTGTCGTTAAAGTACTGTCCATATACTGGTCCCAGTATGTTTGGATCTTCTCCTCCAGCCTGGAGTTCCTGCGGTTGCTGTCTCGCTCTAAGTCGTCGGCGGCAACAGCGATGTCGACTACTTCCGCTTCTGTCTTCAGGTCTGGAACTAGAACATAGAATGGACAACCCCCGTGTTTGGCTGCCGTGTTCAGTCTGTTGTGCCAACCTGAAGTATAGAAGAAATAATTATAGTATATGCACAAGACTGAATAGTTGATAAGATCCATTTATAAGTAGTCCGACATCCGACATGTTTGTTTTATTTTGTCGTCTTTTATGCAACACAAATGTGTGTGAGTGTGTGTGTATTCGTTGTTGTTGTATTTATTGTTTATATAATTAAAGAATATTAATTATACGAAAATATACCTTCGACGTCATTATTTGTCCGTACTGATCTCTTGAATATCGACCAATCTTCTGGGTGAAAAATGGCGTGCTGAAACCACTGTCTGTCCATATAGCGCACCAAGGCTTGTAGCTGTGGATTGTTCGCACGGAGTTTAAGGGCTGTGAACGTCTCCCTGATGTGGCTGGCAGGAAGGAATGGTAGAGCCATCAGCTGTCTGATGTAGTGATACACGGCCTGTCTGCGTCTGTACGTTGTGACCAAACCCTGGCATTGGACGTTTCGCCAAACAGCTTGTGTCCAGTGGAAAGCACAGCCCTTGATGATAGCATCAGGAAAGACATGGCGTATGGCTAACGAAGCACCTGAAAGGGAATAAGATATCATCATGGACATAATATTACGAACGATAGTTTTCTACAACATCATAAATGTTATTCTAGCACATGTTTCGTTTATAAAATAGTTTAAGTAATACTTACTCTGTTCAAAGTCGACAACGAAGTTGTCCACAGCAGGATCTTGAAGCTTCTCTTTTATGGCTTCTAGAACGGCGACATAGTCTTCTTCTTTTCCGACAATGTTTTCTACTCCATATAAATAATTCGAACCTTATATAAGAAATACATATAAACATTTCTTACCTGTATGACATGTTCGATGCTGCCATCTGTCACAAGAATCACAGGAGATTGCATGTTGACGAGGTCTTACTGTCTGTTTACACGAAATACACAAAGTGTCAGCCATAGTAACGTATGAAGATGCGAAATCACGAATGATAACGCCATTTGAAAGTTACTTCTTATATACATCTTTAATTGCCATTTTTAACAGTTTTGACTAAAACTAATTAGTAAGTAAAACATCTATTGTCAAATCTCCTTGAAAAAAGTCCGCCATTTTAATTATCTGTTGATGGATAATTGGTATTTATTGGTATCAATTACTTTTTTACACCATTTTATAAAAAATAGTATAGGGCGAATAGTATAGATGTTTTCTGTGAAATAAACATCAAAAGACTTATTAGATAACTAATTACTACGTATTTTTTATAAAAATAGTATGTTTTCTGTGAAATAAACATCAAAAGACTTATTAGATAACTAATTACTACGTATTTTTTTATAAAAATAGTATAGGACTAATTCCGGCTGCGTTTGAATGGCTATTTAAAGTATATTCGATGTAAATAACCATCGTTTAAATAAATTCTAACAAAGATGAAGATATGCTGAATCTATAAAAATGAAAATAACAACAAAATCAATAATATATAATTGTTTATTTCGCTCGATACAGAGGACATATATTTTCTATAAAAACCTGGCGATTTCACCGGTGTGGCGTATTTACCGCACGTTGTAAGATTTAGACTATTAATTTGAATTATTTTGCTACTATAGTTGTAAACTAAATATCCATATTTATTTACCTATTTATTTATTTTTTTTATTTTTTATTTATTTATTTACTTATTGAAATGTCTTAAAATGAAGTAATTATTATAATGGCTATAAAGCATCTCATTATCATTAATAAACAAAAACCGAATCCACCAAAATGTGACAAAATTGAAACTTGAAACGAATTAGCTTTTCTTAAATCTCAATTCTGAGATTTTTTTCATTTATGAATTGCAAATGTTAATTAATATACTATGTACAAATCTTGAATAAAATATTGATATAACCAAATTCCCATTCTAAATATAGACAGCACTTAAAACCATTATTTAATCGTGATCCGGACTCACAATTGTTACTAGTCTACGTCAAGGGATTATATATCTAGAAGGAAAGGCAACTAATTGAGATTTTGTGAACGCTCGCGTATTCAAGCAAAATCACGCAATATCTCGCTTTCAATTATCTAACTTCTATTCATCTCATGAACACACATCAAAATTCTTACACTGCAGAATGAAATTCTCATCAAAACAATACCATTGCCCGAAATGTATGTTTAAAATTGTTGAAGTACAAAAATTGTATACTGCAGCTAAAACAACTATAAATTACAAGTTTCCTATCCTTCTATACAAGTCCTTGTCTACGTATAATCCTGTATAACGGATCAAATTGAAATCAAAATGAAACCACGTGACCCAGACTATGCCTGGTACTATGGTCTGATTCGTTGTTTTTTTTTAAAAAATAAATTGCAGACAACTCAGAATAAGTTTTGTGCTAGACATGGATCCTAAAGAGCATATTGGATAAGAACAGTTTCAGTCTTTAAACTGGTTACCAATTAACAAACGTGTTGATCAGATTGTCTTTTATCATGTGTTTAAGACAAAAAAAAAGTGGGTAAGCCCCTGATTATAAGGGAAAGTATTTTATTCCACAGTACGCTATTCACTCTTACAGGTCAAGACTAAGTCACACGGGTGCTTATGCTGTTCCTATGGTTAAAGGATTTGTGTCGAAATCCTTATGCTTCAGAGGATGTACTTTGTGGTCGTTTAGTTTACCTACCAATATCACTCAGATTGAGAAACTTCCTTGTTTTAAGGCTGCTATTAAGTCTCAATTGCTTGATAACTTAGCATGATCTTTAATCACATTCTTTGATGTTTTATATATATATATAAATGCATAATTATTATTATTATGTACCATTTAAGTCTGTGATATTCATTTAAACATGTGATAAACTTAATTTAACTGTGCAAGTTACAATATAAAGTGATATATTTAATCAACTTATACTGATATTGCATGGGATAGTCTACTTGGTTCTTAATAAGTTATTAGTGCAATTAATTTCTATGATAATTAAGGTTTTGATTGATTGATTGATTGCCTCTATATGCCATGCTAACGTCACAAAATATCACAATGGAAATAAGAGTTTACTCTTTTTTGTGTTATCCTTGGTGGTGGTGTGCATGCCATAGCTCACTATGTCTCATGTATGTAATACTTTTATTTTAATGAACATGTTGTTTTAATTGTCCATGTATGCATTCATTACCGAAATAAGTCTGTCTGTCTGTCTGTCTGTCTGTCTGTCTGTCTGTCTGTCTGTCTGTCTGTCTGTCTGTCTGTCTGTCTGTCTGTCTGTCTGTCTGTCTGTCTGTCTGGCTGGCTGGCTGGCTGGCTGGCTGGCTGGCTGGCTGGCACTGGTCTAACAAAAGCGCTTAGCTAAAGTAGGAAATCCCTTTTCAATGTATTAAAGTCAGTGGATAAATCACTGTTAAAGTCAAGTTATTTACTTCCAAATGTATTGAAAATGGTCATACATGTGATATATTACATGTTTATTTGACCACTGAGAAAGTTTGCAATAGAAATTACATTATTTTAAGGACCAGATATTTGGGAAGTTTAAAGCGGCACATTCGTTCAAAATTTAACTTCATGAGACTAATTTTCATAATGTATTTCAAACTTTTAAGTTTAATAAAAAAAAGGAAAAAATCAAGTGTTTGTGTTATTTTGTTGAGCAGACAGCATTGAACAGTTGACCATTGGCCAATTGACCAGTGTTGTCTATTTCATTATTGGGGATTTTGTTGACCACCATATCTATACTGAAGGCAGTAAATTGGATAAATTATGCACTAGATTGATATGTAATTTAAAAAAAACACATTCAAAATGAGGTGGTTGAAGATTTTTTTTGTACAAATTATTTAGATTAATAAATGTATCTTGGTGTTGTATTTTAATACTGATCTCTGTTAATAATAAATACATATACGAGTGGCCATATCGCCGATGCCACCTGTACATACTGATGTTTTCCCCGTGATTGTTTGAATCATTTCCATCATCTCTCTGGGAGTTTTCCGAGCGAAACACGCATGTTTATGATCGTCCGCTGTTCAATGTTTGCAGGTGTGTTAAATACCTGGTTAAATTGCAATGGATGTTAAAGGGTATATAAGAAGTACGAGATCGAGAAAGCGTCCATCTGGCGTATAACCCTTTACTTCATATAGACACCTTTGGACACCTCTTATACAGATGCCTTTGGATACCTAATATAGAAGGCTTTTGAATTATTTGGTGAATTATGTTTATATTAACTGACAGAGTGGAAAACATAACCACTGTTTCCTGGGATTAACCAGTACTGGAGCACACCCCGTCTCCGCAAGTAACTGATAACTTTCCCACTTGAATCAGTGGTGAGAGACGAATGATAATGAGACACAATGTCGTATATCAATCATCAAAGAGACTGTTGCCGGGCGGGGGATTCGAACTCACGATCCCTGGATTGATAGTCAGATGCGTAGCCGACTGAGCTAATCGGGCCCGGCATATGTGTTTAAAACTGTATATATATTTCTCATTATATATGCATATACTTATATTATGTTTTTTTATTATCCAAAAACAGTGCTAAGCCTGCACTTTTGATATATATATATATATATATATATATATATACACACCATATATATATATATATCATAAATTGTGAATGAGCATCTGAAAAGATCCCAAAAATTCTGTTGTTGTGAATTGATCACCTCCCTTTATGAAATTAAATATATATGAATTCATTATATCGCTATTATCCAACGGGTTTATAAATATATGTCCTTTACATAGCATGTGAGTAGTCATGAATCCTTAACTTGATCCTACTTATCATGTAGTATAGCTATCAGTTCATGTATGTAAATTTTCCTTCAAGTCCAGATGTGTTGCATGTAAATCCGTAGTATATAAGCCATGGTCGACACCAAATTTATTGGTTTGGCAGAGGCCATGATATTGTATCTATGGCTTGCACTGTAGCTAGGCGCGCTCGCCATAGTCTGGTCTGTACATTTATGTCTTGGTTAATCACAAATAATTATATATATATATATATATACACATGCATGTCGAAAGACGATACTCGTCAATCAAAATAACGTTTACTGTTCAGAAAGTTAACATATACAAATGAAAATGTTTGATTTCGGAAATTGCGGCCTCCGGCCAAATATACATATGGTTATTTATAAACATATAAATAGCATTAAAGGTATAAGGTATGCTATGGTATATAATTTATTAGAACATACATGCGTAATCAGAATACCCTTTTTTATTGTGATTCGTTTCGTATCAAAGTCAAATGAACGTATGCGGCTAGTTGCCTAATTTTGAAAGTATCATTTAGTTGTAGTAAGTGATAAAATCATATTATTTTTACCAAAATACCAAGACTAATTTTTTTTTCTCCAATCCATATATGTCGGACATAAAAATAATAAAATACCTGTAAGTGTCACAGCGCCTGGATGCTGCACTACTATCGTGTCAGTATTTGGTCCTGAAATTGGACGTGTGAATGTTGCTATACTATTGCGTCAGTATTTCGTCCAGCAATCGGACGTATGAATGTTGCACTACTGTCGTGTCAGTATTTGGTCCTGAAATTGGACGTGTGGATGTTGCACTAGTGTCGTGTCAGTATTTGGTCCTGCAATCGGACGTGTGGATGTTGCACTAGTGTCGTGTCAGTATTTGGTCCTGCAATCGGACGTTGGATGTTGCACTACTGTCGTGTCAGTATTTGGTCCTGCAATCGGACGTGTTGATGTTGCACTACTATCGTGTCAGTATTTGGTACTGCAATCGGACGTTGGATGTTGCACTACTATCGTGTCAATATTTGGTCCAGCAATCGGACGTTTTGATGTTGCACTACTGTCGTGTCAGTTTATGGTCCTGCAATCGGACGTGTCGATGTTGCACTAGTGTAGTGTCAGTATTTGGTCCTGCAATCGGATGTTGGATGTTGCACTTCTATCGTGTCAGTATTTGGTCTTGCAATCGGACGTGTGGATGTTGCACTACTATCGTGTCAGTATTTGGTCCTGCAAACAGACGTTGAATGATATACTACTGTCGTGTCAGTATTTGGTACTGCAATCAGAAGTGTGGATGTTCACTACTGTCGTGTCAATATTTGGTCCTGCAATCGGACGTGTGAATGTTGCAATACTGTCGTGTCAGTATTTGGTGCTGCAATCGGACGTGTGGATGTTCACTACTGTCGTGTCAGTATTTGGTGCTGCAATCGGACGTGTGGATGTTGCATTACTGTCGTGTCAGTATTTGGTCCTGCAATCGGACGTGTGGATGTTGCACTACTGTCGCGTCAGTATTTGGTCCTGCAATAGGACGTATGAAGGTTGAACTACTATCGTGTCAATATTTGGTCCTGCAATCGGACGTGTGGATGTTGAACTACTGTCGTGTCAGTATTTGGTCCTGCAATCGGACGTTAGATGTTGCACTACTGTCGTGTCAGTATTTGGTCCTGCAATCAGACGTGTGGATGTTCACTACTATCGTGTCAATATTTGGTCCTGCAATCGGACGTGTGGATGTTGCACTACTGTCGTGTCAGCATTTGGTCCTGTAATCGGACGTGTGGATATTCACTACTATCATGTCAGTATTTGGTCCTGCAATCGGACGTGTGAAGGTTTCACTACTATCGTGTCAATATTTGGTCCTGCAATCGGACGTGTGGATGTTGCACTACTGTTGTGTCAGTATTTATTCCTGCAATCGAACGTGTGGATGTTGCATTACTGTCGTGTCAGTATTTGGTCCTGCAATTGGACGTGCGGATTTTGCATTACTGTTGTGTCAGTATTTGGTCCTGCAATTGGACGTGCAGATGTTGCACTATTGTCGTGTCAGTATTTGGTCTAGCAATCAGACGTGTAGATGTTGCACTACTGTCTTGTCAGTATTTGGTCCTGCAATCGGACGTGTAGACGTTGCACTATTGTGTTGACGTTGCACAACTGTTGAGTCAGTATTTTGTCCTTCAATCAAATGTGTCGATGTTGCACTAATATCGTGTCAGTAGTTGGTCCTTCAATCGGACGTGTGGATGTTGCATTACTGTCATGTCAGTATTTGGTCCTGGAATCGGACGTGCAGATGTTGCACTACTGTCGTGTCAGTATTTGGTCTAGAAATCAGACGTGTAGATGTTGCACTACTGTTGTGTCATTATTTGGTCCTGCAATAGGACGTGTGGACGTTGCACTATTGTGTCGACGATGCACAACTGTTGAGTCAGTATTTGGTCCTGCAATCGGACGTGTGGATGTTGCACTACTGTCGTGTCAGTATTTGGTACTGCAATCGGACGTGTCGATATTGCACTACTATCGTGTCAATATTTGGTCCTTCAATCGGACTTGTCGATGTTGCATTACTGTCGTGTCAGTATTTGGTCCTTCCATCGGAAGTGCAGATGTTGCACTACTGTCATGTCAGTATTTTGTCCTGCAATAGAACGTGTGGATTTTGCTCTACTATTCCGTAAGTATTTCGTACTGCAATCGGACGTGTGGATGTTGCACTACTTTCGTGTCAGTATTTGGTCCTGCAATCGAACGTGCTGATGTTTCACCACTATCGTGTCAGCATTTGGTCCTGCAATCGGACGTGTGGATGTTCACTACTATCGTGTCAGTATTTGGTCCTGCAATCGGACGTGTGAAGGTTGCACTACTATCGTGTCAATATTTGGTCCTGCAATCGGACGTTTTGATGTTGCACTACTGTCGTGTCAGTATTATTCCTGCAATCGGACGTGTGGATGTTGTACTACTGTCATGTCAGTATTTGGTCCTGCAATCGGACGTGCGGATTTTGCATTACTGTCGTGTCATTATTTGGTCCTGCAATTGGACGTGCGGATGTTGCATTACTGTAGTGTCAGTATTTGGTCCTGCAATTGGACGTGCAGATGTTGCATTACTGTCATGTCAGTATTTGATCTAACAATCAGACGTGTAGATGTTGTACTACTGTCGTGTCAGTATTTGGTCCTGCAATCGTATGTGTAGACATTGCACTATTGTGTTGACGTTGCACAACTGTCGAAACAGTATTAGGTCCTGCAATCGGAAGTGTGGATGTTGTACTACTGTCGTGTCAGTATTTGGTCCTGCTATCGAACATGTCGATGTTGCACTACTATCGTGTCAGTCGTTGGTCCTTCAATCGGACGTGTGGATGTTGCACTACTGTCGTGTCAGTGTTTGGTCCTGCAATCAGACGTGTGGATGTTGCATAACTGTCATGTCAGTATTTGGTCCTGCACACGGACGTGCAGATGTTGCACTACTGTCGTGTCAGTATTTGGTCTAGCAATCAGAAATGTAGATGTTGTATTACTGTCCTGTCAGTATTTGGTCCTGCAATCGGACGTGTGGACGTTGCACTATTGTGTGGACGTTGCACAACTGTCGAGTCAGTATTTGGTCCTGCAATCGGACGTGTTGATGTTGCACTACTGTCGTGTCAGTATTTGGTACTGCAATCGGACGTGTCGATGTTGCATTACTGTCATGTCAGTATTTGGTCCTGGAATCGGACGTGCAGATGTTGCACTACTGTTGTGTCAGTATTTGGTCTAGCAATCAGACGTGTAGATGTTGCACTACTGTCCTGTCATTATTTGGTCCTGCAATCAAACGTGTGGACGTTGCACTAGTGTGTGGACGTTGCACAACTGTCGAGTCAGTATTTGGTCCTGCAATCGGACGTGTGGATGTTGCACTACTGTCGTGTCAGTATTTGGTCCTGCAATCGGACGCGTCGATGTTGCAACACTATCGTGTCAATATTTGGTCCTTCAATTGGACGTGTCGATGTTGCATTATTGTCGTGTCAGTATTTGGTCCTGCAATCGGACGTGCAGATGTTGCACTACTGTCGTGTCAGTATTTTGTCCTGCAATCGAACGAGTGGATTTTGCTCTACTATTCTGTAAGTATTTCGTACTGCAATCGGACGTGTGGATGTTGCACTACTTTCCTGTCAGTATTTGGTCCTGCAATCGGACGTGCAGATGTTGCACTACTGTCGTGTCAGTATTTTGTCCTGCAATCGAACGAGTGGATTTTGCTCTACTATTCTGTAAGTATTTCGTACTGCAATCGGACGTGTGGATGTTGCACTACTTTCCTGTCAGTATTTGGTCCTGCAATCGAACGTGTTGATGTTGCACTACTATCGTGTCAGTATTTGGTATTGCAATCGGACGTTTTAATGTTGCACTACTATCGTGTCAATATTTGGTCCAGCAATCAGACGTTTTGATGTTGCACTACTGTCGTGTCAGTATTTGGTCCTGCAATCGGATGTGTCGATGTTGCACTAGTGTCGTGTCAGTATTTGGTCCTGCAATAAGACGTTGGATGTTGCACTTCTATCGTGTCAGTATTTGGTCTTGCAATCGGACGTGTGGATGTTGCACTACAATCGTGTCAGTATTTGCTCCTGCAATCGGATGTGGATGATGCACTACTGTCGTGTCAGTATTTGGTCCTGCAATCAGAAGTGTGGACGTTCACTACTGTCGTGTCAATATTTGGTCCTGCAATTGGACGTGTGGATGTTGCATTATTGTCGTGTCAGCATTTGGGCCTGCAATCGAACGAGTGGATGATCACTACTATCGTGTCAGTATTTGGTCCTGCAATCGGACATGTGGATGTTCACTACTCTCGTGTCAGTATTTGGTCCTGCAATCGGACGTTGGATGTTGCACTACTGTCGTGTCAGAATTTGGTCCTGCAATAGGACGTGTGAAGGTTGCACTACTATTGTGTCAATATTTGGTCCTGCAATCGGACGTGTGGATGTTGCACTACTGTCGTGTCCGTATTTGGTCCTGCAATCGGATGTCGGATGATGCACTACTGTCGTGTCAGTATTTGGTCCTGCAATCGGACGTTGGATGTTCACTTCTATCGTGTCAATATTTGGTCCTGCAATCAGACATGTGGATGTTGCACTACTGTCGTGTCAGCATTTTGTCCTGCAATCGGACGTGTGGATGTTCACTACTATCGTGTCAGTATTTGGTCCTGCAATCGGACGTGTGAAAGTTGCACTACTATCGTGTCAATATTTGGTCCTGCAATCGGACGTGTGGATGTTGCACTACTGTCGTGTCAGTATTTATTCCTGCAATCGGACGTGTGGATGTTGCACTACTGTCGTATCAGTATTTGGTCCTGCAATCGGACATGTGGATTTTGCATTAATGTCGTGTCAATATTTTGTCCTGCAATTGGACATGCGAATGTTGCATTACTGTCGTGTCAGTATTTGGTCCTGTAATTGGACGTGCAGATGTAGCACTACTGTCGTGTCTGTATTTGGTCTAGCAATCAGACGTGTATATGTTGCACTAGTGTCGTGTCAGTATTTGGTCCTGCAATCGGACGTGTAGACGTTGCACTATTGTGTTGACGTTGCACAACTGTCGAGTGAGTATTTGGTCCTGCAATCGGAAGTGTGGATGTTGTACTACTGTCCTGTCAGTATTTGAGCCTGCCATCGATCATGTTGATGTTGCAATACTATCGTGTCATTAGATGGTCCTTCAATCGGACGTGTGGATGTTGCACTACTATCGTGTCAGTGTTTGGTCCTGCAATCGGACGTGTGGATGTTGCATTACTGTCATGTCAGTATTTGGTCCTGCACACGGACGTGCAGATGTTGCACTACTGTCGTGTCAGTATTTGGTCTAGCAATCAGACGTGTAGATGTTGCATTACTGTCCTGTCAGTATTTGGTCCTGCAATCGGACGTGTGGACGTTGCACTATTGTGTGGACGTTGAACAACTGTCGAGTCAGTATTTGGTCCTGCAATCGGACTTGTGGATGTTGCACTACTGTCGTGTTAGTATTTGGTCCTGCAATCGGACGTGTCAATGTTGCACTACTATCGTGTCAATATTTGGTCTTTCAATCGGACGTGTCGATGTTGCATTACTTTCGTGTCAGTATTTGGTCCTGCAATCGGACGTGTGGATGTTGCACTACTGTCGTGTCAGTATTTTGTCCTGCAATCGAACGTGTGGATTTTGCTTTACTATTCCTTAAGTATTTCGTACTGCATTCGGTCGTGTGGATGTTGCTCTACTATCCTGTCAGTATTTGGTCCTGCAATCGGACGTTGGATGTTGCACTACTATCGTGTCAATATTTGGTCCTTCAATCGGACGTGTGGATGTTGCACTAATGTCGTGTCAGTATTTTGTCCTGCAATCGGACGTGCAGATGTTGCACTACTGTTGTGTCAGTATTTGGTCCTGCAATCGGACGTGTGGATGTTACACTACTGTGGCGTCAGTATTTGGTCTTGCAATCGGATGTGTTGATGTTACACAACTGTCGCGTCAGTATTTAGTCCTGCAATCGGAAGTGTGGATGTTGCACTATTATCGTGTCAGTATTTGGTCCTGCAATGGGACGTGTGGATGTAGCACTACTGTCGTGTCAGCATTTGGTCCTGCAATCGGACGTGTGGATGTTGCTCTACTGTCACGTCAGTATTTGGTCCTGGAATAGGACGTGTAGATGTTGCACTACTGTCGCGTCAGCATTTGGTCCTGCAGTCGGACGTATGGATTTTGCACTACTGTCGTGTCAGTATTTGGTCTTGCAATCGGACGTGTGGATGTTTCACTACTGTCGTGTCAATATTTGGTCCTGCAATCGGACGTTTTGATGTTGCCCTGCTATCGTGTCTGTATTTGGTACTGCAGTCGGACGTTGGATGTTGCACTTCTATCGTGTCAGTATTTGGTACTGCAATTGGACGTGTGGATGTTGCACTACTATCGTGTCAGTATTTTGTCCAGCAATCGGACGTGTGGATGTTGTACTACTATCGTGTCAGTATTTGGTCCTGCAATTTGAATGCTTAAATTAACATAGTTATACCCTCTATCTGCTGTGAAATACAAACATACCAAAATCTAAACAATAATTTCTTAGCATTTGAACCCCAAGTTTCTTTTCCGACATCATCTAAAGCTTTCAGCATATTATAACAATTCTAAGATGTTGGTCATTTGGTACGTGTATTAATTTATACTAGTCTAGTACTTATTGTAATTTGCCAACTGAATATATATTAGATATTTTGGCCTGCGCGGCACATTTTGGGTGTCGACAGAATACCTATTACATGATGCAAATGTGAAATTTAAATACCAAAGTATGTGTGCAAACCATTTTGTTTCTATTTTGAAAGAAGCATAATTCTTGTAAATTAATGAAGGCATCATATTTCACATATTTGCGACCGTACGTGACCGACGTGTAACAAACATTGTCTTGTCATGTAGTTCCTGATTGTAGCTCTGATATCCATATGCTTATGTGGTTATACATGTTATGATGGTTGATTGATTTATTGAATATTTAGCGTCACTTTATGCCATCGATGGCTAACAGACGATCCGTTAATCTAACCACTGTTTCCTGGGATTCTCAAAGGTTAACCAGTATTCGAGCACACCCAACCTCCGCAAATAACTGATAACTTTCCTTCCCACTTGAATCAGCGGTGAGAGACGAACGATAATGAGACACAATGTCGTATATTAATCACCACGAAGACTGTTGCCGGGCGGGCATTCGAACTCACGACCCCTGGATTGATAGTCAGACGCGTAACCGACTGAGCTAATCGGGCCCGGCATGTGAAGATGGATTCGATGCTAAAACATGAGCAAAATCGATTTCAGTATTATGTTATGTCCGTATAAACAAACAGGCATTGTTTAAATACTATGGCCGTGTTTTCAAAACGATTTAGCCGGGCCCGAGTTTTATATATTGTATACTTGTATATTTGTAATTTTATTAATGTAAAATTAAAATTTTAAATTTTACTTTGTGTACGATTGTATTCTACCCTTGTGTGTTGTCGGCCCTTGGTCATTTTGCTACAGTTATCAGTTACTTGCGGAGATGCGGTGTGCTCGAATACTGGTTAATTCCAGGAAAGAGTGGTCAGGTTATCTGATCGTTTGTTAGCCCTCGATGGTATAAAAATGACGCTTAATATTCAATCAATCAATTAATCAATCAATCAAAACGATTTGAACGATTACTTGCTACAATATTATCACTTAATATCTATTTCATAAAGGTTTTCTACATTTATGACGGTCAACTTGTATGTGTATAAGTTTTCGTTTTATAATGATGAGGTTTTCATTACCGCTATGACGAATTACCGATTGCTAAGCCGGGCCCGGCAAGCAATGCCGGCAACGTGTCTGACTGTCAATCCAGAGGTCCTCTCCCGGCCTGTGTCTCTTTTATGATTAGTCACGATCTTTGAGTTTACCAACGCTGAATATAAATGAGGAGGTCAATAGAGACCCGCAGAAAATGACATAAATTGCCAATGGCATAGGAGGACCCCCAATTTTGATGAAAAAATAAATATATATTTCAAACTGAGACAACCATTTTTAGAGTATATAGAGGTATACTGTGGACTAATTTGGATTAACTGGAAACAAGGTTTTATTCAGTATGTAACTAAGTTCTGCATTACATTAGTTTTGTCAAATACCCTTAATACTTCGCTATGCATGTCAGATTTATGAAAGGAACGTACAGACGTACAAAATCTTTTTCCCGCTATTTGTTCCAGAGAAAAGCTCCGACCTCTTTACAATCTTTATCGATATAATCAAACCACTGGATACGGTCCTCTGTAAAATGAATATTCTAAATAAAACATTTCTTAAAAAAACACGAACAAACTGAACAGCAACCATTTACCACTTAGTTTGCAATTGCCAATTATTTGAAAATTATACATACATGACTCTGGTAATAAGCCTGGGTTAGTGTAGACAGAAACCAATATCCTATTTGGAAATAACAAAATGAGATAAATACTCCTTCACCATGGCAATTATTTTATTTACCAACAAAAAATGCAAAAAACAACAAAATCCAATTCTTAGCGTATTCAAGAGACATACGGTGTTTTTTTTGTATATTAATTAAGTGTAAAAGTGAATAGCACATTAAACACGTTCAAAAATTGTTTTCAACATTTTATTTTATAATGAAAATGATTATATAAAGTGACAGGACTTGAACAAACACAAGAAAAGTAACACATATTTTACTCCTTAACTTGTTACTAGTTTTGTAGTCTTATCTGAAAAAAGAATCCAACTCAATTATTGAAGCACCTTTTCTGTAAAAGCGGTTCCATCTACCAAGTACAACTGTGTAATGTATAAAGTATGCTAAGAACACTTAATACAATACTCATATATTTTTTTAATGAAGTATTGCACTGTCAAGGCAGAGTGTCAGGGCAAATCGCGTAAAATGATAAAACTGAATTTAAGATCAAACAAATATAACATCTGATTTTAATTTATTACTGAATACTCATCATTCGGATATTAAATCCGCCGAAATGTGACAAAAGACTAAATTTTAAAACTCAGAGTGGTGAAATCAGAACGAAATCCATGTTCTAAATATATATATCAATACCCATTGCTCCACAAATCCTTGTTCTAAATACATATATAACAAGACCCATTGCTCGACAAATCCATGTTCTAAATATATATATCAAGACCCATTGTTCGACAAATCCATGTTCTAAATATATATATAACAAGACCCATTGCTCGACAAATCCATGTTCTAAATATATATATATAAAGACACATTGCTCGACAAATCCATGTTCTAAATATATATATATCAAGACCCATTGCTCGACAAATCCATGTTCTAAATATATATATAACAAGACACATTGTTCGATAAATTCATGTTCTAAATATATATATCAAGACCCATTGCTCGACAAATCCATGTTCTAAATACACATATAACAAGACACATTGTTCGATAAATCCATGTTCTAAATATATATATCAAGACCCATTGCTCGACAAATCCATGTTCTAAATATATATATCAAGACCCATTGCTCGACAAATCCATGTTCTAAATATATATATATATCAAGACCCATTGGTACTACTTAAATTTTGATACACCCAAAAATTGCAATTTAAGCAGAGATACTTTGAGTGTTACCTGGGCACGTATGTCTGGTTAGTAAACTTGTTTTAAATGTATTATTTTGACATTTGCAAATAGATGTCCTCATGACATCAGGTTCAGTGAATAAATATAAACATGATATATCGGAAAAGATATTTTGGCAAAGCCGAAATTAAAAAGAAAACCCTGACATACTGTCTGTATAGTACAACTTTACCAATTAAAATGTTAATGCAAAATAAGACTTAAAGTCAGGTTTTATCTGAAAATAGGACTTATAGCCATGTTTCATCTGACGATAGAACTTATAGTCAGCTTTCATCTGAAAGAAGGACTTATAGCCAGTTTTCATCTGAAAATAGGACTTATAGTTAATAGTCAAATTTCATCTGAAAATAGGACTAATAGCCAGTTTTCTTCTGAAAATAGGACTTATAGCCGGGTTTCATCTAAAAATAGGACTTATAGCCATGTTTCTTCTGAAAATAGGACTTATAGCCAAATTTCATCTTAAATTAGGACTTATAGTCAGGTTTCATCTGAAAATAGGACTTACAGCCAGGTTTCATCTGAAAAAAAGAACTTATAGCCACGTTTCTTCTGAAAATAAGACTTACAGACCAGGTTCCATCTGAAAATAGGACTTGTAGTCAAGTTTCATCTGAAATAATTGTCTGGTGATAACAATTATTACCTTACTAGTATAGTTTTCATGCTTAGTATTATAGACAAAATCCTGAAACAACATCTATACTACATATGTTAATGTACGTGTGCGCATGTGACATTATCGTGCCTGTAATATAACATAGAACGAATAGATTTATTAACGTATGATCTCGGCCAGTAAATATTGGTTATAGGAAACTGTAACAAACGTTTATAATGCTTTATAATCAGTAACGTGTGACAAAATTTTAGACTCACTCGTAAGCGCGGCACGCAACCAAATGGCTAACACCACTGATGAAGGAGGTAGTAGTAAAACTGTTAAATTTAAATTCTCTTTATCTTCTTTTTTTCAGGGATTTCTATTTTTTCCTACCGTGCGTAAAATGGTCAATGTTTTAGAAATCACTCCTGAAACTTGATGCTGATACCAGATTTCTAGGCAATTCTGTGTCATTTAAGAATTGATGGCTCGAACTGCATCGTGTGCGAATAGTTGACACTGGACCCCAGACACAGGCTGCTGATTTTTTCACTGTGATTTGTACATAAATGTTATAATGGCAGCATATGGGAAATGTAATGGTGGCGTGAGACGCAAAGGATACAGCAGAGTAATCGAGTCATTTCAGTTATACTAATTTATTTTAGCTCGATTGCGATGAAAGTTCAGAACTTTTATGAACCGTTTCTAGTCCGTTTCCTGGGTGAAACCAGTACTGAGTGTTGTTTTTATGAAAGGCATCGGTTCCAACTGGGGATCGAACCCGCAACCTCTGGTGTGAGCGGTCAACACTTTATCCGTTAGACTACCGCCCTGCTTTAGTCATTTCAGTTTAATACAACATCCCTTGCACCCCCTAGCGCCGGCCTTATTAGAGTTCTAGTTTCACATTGAATGGACTGCATGGTCCAAGAAAACTAAAAAAGTAAGTGTTTTTAAAATTTATTTGAATTTTGGAATTCATTCAATGTTTTCTTAGCGTATATTATGCATATTAAGCCACTGCCATCGGGGTGGGGTAGATGGCGGTAGGTGTGTTGTATATCATGAATCGAGTTTTCCTTTGTTGACTGCATTTTAAGCTTCCAGAGAAATAATATTTGATATAATCTATAACTTTTGAGAGGGTTTGAACTGTGCCAGTATCAACTGTAGTTACTCCTTGAGTGTGGCCATCGTGTCTATGCACTATGTTTAAACACCCCATTGTCTCCTATATATTTACTTTCACAGAGAGGTATATACATGTACACATCTTTTTAAACACATGAGAGAGGCCCTTCCAGGGGTTTTGGAGATCTGGGCAACATGTTTAAATATTTTTAAGGATCTGGGGAACATTAGCCATTACTTTCAGGGATCCAGGGATCGAAGGCCTTATTTTAGAGATCTGGATATATACTTTTGGGGAACTATGGCAAGTACTTTTGGGGATCCAGGCAACAATGGCCATTACTTTAAGAGATTCAGAGAACAGGGACCCCTAGGAGGGCCTCATGAGAGGTTATATATGACATATCCAGCTTTACTGGAGATTAGACCTCAGTTGGAATCTGAGTAGAACTACCGTCCTTCAACAAGTAACTGGCAATCTTTCTTACATAAGGTTTTTAGAGTAAATTTAGGCTAGAACCAACGACCTCAGTGTCGTAGATCACTTCAGCCAAAGATAGGTTTAAGTATAAACCGCAATTGTATTTTATTTGTTTCACTTTACAGTTATAACACATATTCAATTTAAAAAAAAATTGAAGTCAAATGACAATTGTTATAACGTAAATAATTTGATAAATAAAAAAAAACATATGAAAGACCTCCGACGAAAGACTGCCGATCAGCCGTGTGCATGCATTGGCAATTTAATAAAACACGCACTGTCCCATTATTGGATTTGTTTTTAACTTTTTAAGGAATGTCAAACATGACAAGTCATACGTCATTCATACGTCATTAGACCATCCTTTCAATAGATGTTTGTTGTGTCCCGACCCAACATGTGTCGCTTTAGATTAGGTGGGTAGCATATTTCTTTTTAGAAAGATTTCTGATGTTGAATATATTTTGTGGCACAAATAGACTGAACTAACATAAGCATGTCAAAACCTTATGGTTCAACAAACGCATAATTGGTGTGACTGCATTTCAACTGAGTAGGTTGGAAAACAACAAACAACTTATATTTAAGGATGGCCTTACAAAAATATCAATGCTTTCTTGAAAATTTATTATTATAAAATAATACACCCAGGAATAGGAATTATGATAACTTTAAAACAACAAGATTAACACAGTGGTGTTGATGCATGTCCGTTTACTCTGAAGATTCTGTTTTTAGAATCAGGATATATAACTAGGATATTTACACTATATAGTATCTAGTCTTGATCATTGGCGATGCTTGCTTTTCTAAAAGACAAACGTCTTGACAAGTTGTGCAGAAGAAACCTTCGAATCTGGAAGTAAGGACTACTTGGCTGAAACAAACACACCTCTGCAATGGTTATGTTATAACAAAATTCAAACGTATTTATTCGGACGGAAGTCATTGTAGTTATCTTGTACACGATCTTTGTCATAGAAAATATCTAATATTATAAAAACAATGAATATAGAAATAAAAATCGGAACGAATTTCTTTTGAAATACTATGGAAATATCAGAGGTATTCCGATTGTTTGAGTCAACCAATCCAAAACTTTATCCGTTTACTTTTATACCTGGTTGAACTTGTCAAGACGTTTGTCTTTTTATATAAGCAAACGTCGCCGATGATCAAGACTATAAAGCATCTCCAGCAACTGTAGTATAATACAGTTGTCTCCCTTTATATATATTTGCATAGAAACAATATAAGGATGTTATGGTTTTTTAATAAGTGTGTATTACTAAAGTGAATATGCTTGCTTTGTATATTTGATAAATAAAAGACTAGTGAAGATTAATACAGAACTAACGGTGCTGACTAAAACATTTTATGCAGCGATTAAACACTTTTGATTTTTGCAAAAGCAATATATTATAATGCATATGAGTAAATATGTACAAAATATTATACACACATTCCGAGAATGGAAAATGCTAATAATGTTACATAATCTAATATCTATATGTTTGTTCTATTAACAGAAATATAAAACCCTACTCTACAGTTGCTATTGTTCCTACAATGTACTACACTACTATACAGAAATTGCATAAAGAAGGAGCGAATTGAGTGATTTAAAATCATCGGCGTTATAGTCCAAAATTAGAATCTCGTGTTTGTCACTCGAGACCGATTGCGTCACTACCAAACGACCCGACTGAGAATACGCAATGCATTTCGGGAAATTTAGACCGTCCTTGGACGTGAGCACTTCCCAGAGACGTCCGTTCTTTGTGATGATATAGACGGCATTGTTGCATATAACCAATGAGTTATCCAGGGCGTCGGTACAAAGTCCCTGTATACTAAAGAAAGTTTCATCAATCCGAAAGTCGTCTGTACTGAACACCCGTAACAGCTTCCCTTCAAACTGGAAGATCTTTATTGAGCTATTTCCAGAATCGGATACGACGATCTGCTTCTGGTTATTGACAGTAACAAAGTATGGATGATCGAACTCCTTCAGTGCGCTTCCGTATGATCCAAATGTACTACAAATACCCCCGCTGGGATATAGTACGAACACGCAATGTTTACAAAGGTCTGTAACTATCAAGAAGTTGTCGCGGCTTATCGCCAGTCCGTATGGGAACTCGAGGAAACTGTTGCTTCCGAGCTTGTTTTGGAACTCCCCACTTTGTGAAAATATTTTTACGCAGGCATTGACGCTATCCGTGACTGCAATACAGTCATCCGTTGTCATAGCGACACAGACAGGATAGCAAAGATTTCCTATGTCTGTGCCGCGTGTGCCAAACTTGTGTTTAAATGTACCCTCGCTCCCGAATATCTGGATCCGGTGGTTTTCCGTGTCCGCAACGACGATGTCACCTGAAATATAAACAGAATAAAAAGTAAGTTTTCCTGATTTGATTAGCTTTACTTGAAACCGTGTTTATTTATGTTGATATTTCAACATCTATTTTTGTCACTCCTCATACATTACAAATGCGTCAAAGTATGTGAATTGACCTCCATGGGTGCGCTAATCCTCATTTTAGCGTGTAATAATATTTGTTGCATCTATTATATACATTTACATGAATAATAAAAATACAATTATATTTTATATAGGGTTAATGGGTCGGGCTACAAGTTTGAACAACATTATTAACAGCCCTCCCAAAAGAGAAAATCATATTTAAATGTACACATTTTCTGATACTTTACATGTAATCACATTAATTGTACTCTTATTTTCTGAATCCTAATCATGCGATTAGGTAACATGCTACTATATGTCTCTAACTGAGCAGTTGTCATATACTGAACAGAACAGCTAACCAGCCATCTGACATTTTATGTACCTGATACTTTCTCAAAAAACATCAAAGTAATTTCCTTGATATTTGGACTAGAATAAGAAAGAACATAATGATTATGTAAAAACACATAATTGTCTGTTAATGGCATATACAACCGTTAATAGCGTTACTCCATAGTTTGACGAAGATATTGGAAATACGAAACTTGCGGGTTAGCTATTCCGTACAGTATATATTTGTATTAAGAAAAACAAATGAAGTATAGTTTAAACATATTTTATTACTTATGCTACAGATGATAAACTTCACGTGGTAATACATATTCATATATAACATACGCGAAAAGATGAACTACAAGTTGTAATAACAGTAGTTACAGTTCTGCGTGGAGCTGCGCTAAAAGGTTGGGTAAAATCTGCAATAAAACTACAAAAGATCATATCAAGTAAGTACAGTCAACCCTGTGTAAACAGTCACCTCTATTAATCAGCCACCTGTCTTAAACAATCACATTTTCTATTTCCTTTTTCCATGCTTTCAGAGCAATTTAACCTGTATTAAGTAACAATCTGTCTTAAAAGGTCACTTTTGTTCCTTCCCTTGACTGGCCGCTTAAGCCAGGCTTGACTGTACTGTCTCACTTTATAATTTACCCGAAAAACCTGGGTAAAGTTTCGCTAATGACTGTCCATCTGTCTATCCCTGATTCAACGCAACACTATTCTATTTCCTGATTTGTTTGTATGTAGATAGAACAGTGTTGCACTGAAATCTCGTTATATGCATTGTGCTTATTATGATTTGGTATATTGAGGTGGCTGTGTTCTTTTAATGCTACTTTTCTTGATGGACGTATGTGTTGTTTCTATGTATGTTCTTCATACAGACCAGTAATATAAACCTTTAATATAATCTTTATAAAAAAATAAAATGATTTTTTTTCTGACTTACGTCATTCCTCCAAATATAGATATGATTCACAAAAATCACCATTATGCAACATATAGCACTGCATAAATACATAGAATAAGACAAACAAGTACAAACAAACATAACCCTATTTCAATACAATATAACAACTGCCATTAATACGGCGGAACCAAACCCTGTTTGTTTCCCACTCCTACGAGATCCTCCTTCTTTACCCAGTGTATCAAGTGTAACTACAGAACACTCTACGTGGTGATAAACCATTCAATACGCGCGTGAGTGTGACGAGTATGACAAATCAATGGGTTTAACAGTTTCAATTTATGATCGATCCTTCACCAAACACCGAGCCAGAAACAAAACGCCCAGTAATTGTTCCATACAGTCTGATTTATACGTGGACTTGTCTATATTGGCATTCCAAGTTATGATAGAGACCGAGCGCGGTCGCTTGGGACAAATAAAGGCACAGTAATGTATTATATTAAACTCTATTTGTAAATACGCGACGCCTTTGTACCAACATACTCGCGTACATTACAGGCAATTAGGCAAACCGAAACAAAAGAGTGTGTACAATGTCATAGTACCAAAGCGAAGTTGTTTTATTCTTTAATGTATCATTTATATAATAATAAAAGAGTTGATGTACTTTTGAATCATTATACAAAGAAATACTTAATAAACACAACATTCAGATATAGAGAAATAAAACATTGAGTTCTCTATCGATTTTTTTGAAATTTGCTTTATTTGATAATGTAACATTTTTCAACATTTACTGGAAATTTTCATTAAAATTTATTGCGATTATTACTTTTTTTATTGATTAGAAACATACAACCCCAGTTACCTAAAATCACATGTAAATTCGCTGTCGTGCGTGCATCAGTGCGCAAAGAGGTTTTGTGAATTTAGGTAACGGGAGTTGTGTGTTTCAAATCAATAAAAGAAAGTGATAATCGCAATCGATTTTGATGAACATTTCTAGGAAAGGTGGAAAGACGTTATATTATCAAATAAAACAATTTTTTTAAAAAGAATCGATAAAGAACTCAATGTTTTTTTGCTGTTTGTTTAAAGGGGAACGCAACCCTGTGTATAAAACAGGATAATATGAATAGCTATGAGTTCAGCTTTCTATTAATAGTATTATTATGCATAAGTTCGAGTCCATAAAGATATATCAGCTCGTTTTGTAACGGTCATTTTCGCACATCGACTTTGTGGTGGACGTCGCCATTTTGGATACCTGCGTGACGTCATAACTGCACTTCCGGTTTAAAACATAATTGATTTATACACAACAGCAGATATAGAAACGTGCAATTATAATCACCGGCAAAAGTACTAGCAAGAATAATAAAATGGATTTTAGTAACGGGGAAGGACTTGTGGCCTACAACTTTGAACCAGAAATTTCAGAAGCAGAGTTAAATTAATTAGAAGACGAGAGAAATAGTGAGACGGCACAGTTGTTCACACATGTGAAAGATTTTTGCAGCTGCGAAAACTGTGTATGATGCTTTCGTCTGACGAAAATACGTGCTGCAGATGCAATGACCACACTATTGGAAATTTAGAAGATTTAGAATGTATCACAGAAATAATACAGATATGTCACAGCAATGTCTTATGAAGTTTTCACCCAAAAAGATGATAACTGTTAAACAGTCACACCGATCATGAACCAGAGATCAAACCCGAAACCCATCAATCACGACTCTGACATCTTATCATGTAGCCTGACATTGAGGATTGAATTTTTCAAAATAGTAAAATTACCCTTAGCTTGATAAAAAAAGTAATTATTGCCGTCAGTATTGATGTTTTGATGTAGATCCAGGCGAGCCTGCACATTCATGCTGTACTATCAGGGTATATACTGTTTGCTACTCAGTCAATACATTATCAAAAAAAAAACACACTAATTAGACCAAGAATGGAATTTAAGGGAAAATGTTTTGTTACATATGTTTACCTGTCTAAGAGAGAATAAGAAATAATATTATATCTCATTTCTTATCGTGTTTAGCTGGTGCGGCCATTGTTGCGAACTGAGAAATGGCTGATAAAATTTTGATTTCATACCCTTTTTAGTAAATTTAGATGAAGCATGAATGAGTTGGGGGGGGGGGGTTGTTTTACATAACTGGCACTGTCTTTTGGTTATTCAAATGGTGTTACTTCCCAATTTGATATATGATGATTATCTATTCTACCAGTTCTCTGAACATATATGAATGTGTCTCCTTATAGGGAGTGTCATATGGAATATAATGTCTACAGGCATATTGCACAAAGTGTATGTTACTGTCCAGCTACTGGCACCCTGCTGAGCTTTCATAATTCACACCATGTGGTAATGAGAAATACCCTGCCACAGTGTGCATATTGTACCCTAATAAGCGTTATCACCCCAGGTTTAATGACCCCAGGCTTTATGACAGGATGTTATATCACATAGTATTATGCCTTATTACTAATTTAAACATTTTCAGTTAATAAGGGTTTCAATATCAATGCAAACTTACAAGTAAAAAAATTATGTTATATGATTTTATGAATATTTTTCATAAACTGTATACCAGAACACTATTTTAACAGTAAAAAAAACTTTTCATGTATTAATGAACAAATAAAGGTTTTACTTTATCTTTTTTCATTACAAAGTAGAGGTAGTTCAAATGTCTATTGAAGAATAATGACCTAGTTGACTGTGAAAAAGCCATATATCAATAAACTAAATTGCCTTTTAATTATAAAATTAATAAAATGAGTTTATGAACAATTAATGGTTGACTAAATATTTGGCATCATTTTTTTGCCATCGAGGGTTTACTGTACAGATGTTCAGTTAACCTAACCACTGTTTCCTGCAAAAGTTAACCAGTACTCGAGCACACCCAGCAACCGCAAGTAACTGATAATTTTTCCACTCGAATCAGCAGTGAGAGACAAATGATATTGAGACACAATGTTGTATGTCAGTCATCACAGAGACTGTCGCCGGGTGGGGATTCGAACTCGAGACACCTGGATTGATAGTTAGACACGTAACTGACTGAGCTAATCGGGCCTGTCACAATTAATTGGCCTTAATTTGTATTTTAATAATAACTTTTAGATACCATGTCGTTTTCACACCTTATGTTTTGGCATTTACCTCTTGTTTTTATTGTTAATTGGATTATCACACCTGTTTAAACAGCCTGCAATCATAAGATTGTGAAAGTTTGCTATATGATATCAATTTCGCAATATTTTGGAAGAGAATATAAAATTACAAATTAAATTTCAGAAATCAGCTGAGCTATATGTTATTAGCACATTTTAAAGAGCTTCCCACTGGATAATATACACTAAGTCTATATGTATGTCGCATATGGTCATCTTCGTACTGAAATCATCAGAAATTGTATGCTTGGGTAATAGTACGCCAAGGCATTGGTACGCTTCATTCTGCAATCTTAAGTCCTACCCCAAAGTATTAAGGCGTTTTGCACGTGATGTCACCAGAAGCTTGACACTGAAGCAATGTGAAATCACATATTAGGAAAACTAAAAACAACGCTGCCCACAAAACATATCGCATTACTCCACCCACTTATTCCGCTGGAGAAAACAATGTTTAATGGGTTAAGTCCTTCAATTCAGAATCGTTTTCGCGTTTAATTGTCTACCTTCGATGTTCACTAATGCACTGTATATCTGTATATAAACTGATTACGTATATTAGTGTATATACATAAGAGTTTCAGTAGAGAGCAGTCACTAACGACACAATACAATTTGCGCGATAACTAGAACGGAAGTGCAGTTATGACGTCACCGAATACCTCCATCACAAAAGAGCTACAAAATGGCGGCGCCCATAGCATTTAGGAAACGCTTGAAATCATGATATTTAATGTCATTTTTCTCATTTGATAAATTTCGTACAATTAAAATTTGTTGATTTTTGTGTTATTTACATGTCTATTTAACGATAAATAGCCATTTATATTCTGACGTGCGGTACCCTTTAAGTGTAGTGAATGAGAAAAAGAAAAGTTTTAAAAACAGTACATTAGTAAATAAAAGTATTATAAGCATTTAAGTGAAATGTCATTTTCGATTATCTGTAAATATATACTTTTTTAAGTTTAATCTTCATTTATATTACCTTGATTGTGAAACAAGTTCTTACAATTTAGGCAAATCACGCTAGAAGACTTCCTAGTTAGAACTAGTACTAAGTATATGCGAAAAAGTGTCTTGCTCAAGGACACCACAAAAAGCCGTGGTGGAGGATCGAACCCACGACCCTCCGGTTATGGGTTCGATGCTTTACCACTTGACCACACGTTCCACACTGTAAATATATACTAGTAATTGATGTAATTTGTTTTTTATGTTATAATGTATTTTTTAATATCAATTTGTAAGAACAATCATACATACATACGAATCTAATTCGACTGTATGAAACAATAATATTTCTTCATTGTAACGTTTCTCTTATTTTATATTGTGCTTGATAATAACACCGTTTCCGGGGGTACCAACACAAGTATAAAGTCTTGCAGTCATAGACATTTCAAAGGCTCTTTGTTAACATTCAAATGTTTTTTTTTAACATTTCAAAGAACACAATGACATATTTCTCAGCTATTGACTAGGTATACCATATTAGATATTTAATATTCTACAATTTAAAGTTTGTTGACGACTTTGCCACTGGTTGCTGATATTCGGATATTGCAATAGCAACACCATGACACGTGCACGTTGTGATGGTACGATAGACGATGGTTAACACTAAAATGAAAACCTTTTGTTTTGCTTTTTATACAATACGTTCACCCTTGCTCCTGTTGCCGCTATCGTACGCGAATGCTCTTGTCAATCTGCCTTTGTTTAGACTGTCTCGTATTTTGGTAAAACGACGGGGGAAGAGCGAGGGTTGGGCACTTCCATGGAAGATTGAATTTTATTCAAATGAGTTCTTTCGTTAATGGGCACATCCGTGGAAGATTGAATTTATACAAATGCGTTCTCTCGTTAATGGACACATCCGTGGAAGATTTAATTTATTCAAACGAGTTCTCTCGTTAATGAGCACTTCCGTGGAAATTTGAATTTATCTCTCGTTAATGGGCACTTCCATGGAAGATTGAATTTATTCAAATGAGTTCTCTCGTTAATGGGCACATCCGTGGAAGATTGAATTTATACAAATGCGTTCTCTCGTTAATGGACACATCCGTGGAAGATTTAATTTATTCAAACGAGTTCTCTCGTTAATGAGCACTTCCGTGGAAATTTGAATTTATCTCTCGTTAATGGGCACTTCCATGGAAGATTGAATTTATTCAAATGAGTTCTCTCGTTAATGGGCACATCCGTGGAAGATTGAATTTATTCAAATGTGTTCTCTCGTTAATGGACACATCCATAGAAGACGAATTTTATTCAAATGAGTTCTCTTGTTAATAAATGTCTATATTATTATTATTATTATAATTATTATTATTATTATTATTATTATTCTTATTATTATCCGTCAACCAAGTTATACGTTTGGCAGCGACATATTTCTAACTGGGCGTGGCAGTGATCAGTTTTGTCATTTCTGATGTATGTGTTGTAATTGTTCCGATATGTCTTCATGTAAATGAAGGCTATATTAGATTACATAACAGCAAAGTTGACAACTACGTATTGTTCCGATACGTGTTCGTGTAAATGAAGGCTATGTTAAATTACATAACAGCAAAGAGGACAACTACGTATTGTTTCGATACGTCTTCGTGTAAATGAAGGCAATGTTAGATTACATTACAGCAAAGTGGACAGCTACGTATTGATTCGATACGTCTTCGTGTAAATGAAGGCAATTTATATTACATAACAGCAAAGTTGATAACTACGCATATCTGGTAAAACTACCTGATCATACACATTGTAAACAAAGAGATAGGACGTTACAGTAAACATTTAAATGAAAACTTATACTGTCGTAAAATGCAATGACTCAGTAACTTATATGAATGTTTAACTACATAACATAATGCTATCTAACTAAAGGATTCCTTGGAAAAAAACTTAATTGGTAGATATAAGAAAAACATAAACACTGACCTGGTAATCAAAGTTGATATATTTGTAAAGTATGTGTATATTGTAAGTAGAAAACAGATGGATATCTTTATTACCTACACTGAAGGGAGAGCAAAATGTTATAATACAAAACATATACAAACGTCAACAGAACTGAAAGGTCACATATTCACACATACACACATATTCACTTTTTCAATAACTAGCTGTACCCACTTATTGAGTCTTGACGAGAAGAAACACAAGACTCAAACTTGGAACAACCTCAACTTTTACCATAATACCAATACATGTATGTACACTTGTAAGCATACAAAATCGAAAGCCATAAAACAGTTTGTACCCAGTAATCGATCTTGTCGAAACAAAACACAAGGCTCGAACTAGGTATATAATGGATTGGTAATGAAATACATATTGAAATAAATGATCACAAGTCACTTTTCTTTGGTTGATTTGAGCACAATGCGCAGACTAGCTGCATAATAAAATTTTACTGTTGGAATATAATACCATTAGTCACCTTGATTTAACTTACGTACTTACATGATAAGTTTACGGCATGCTTTTACAGCAGCTAACATAACTGTTTCACTATTATCAACACTTGGGTGACAATGTTTAAGTCCGGTCAGAAGGTCTATAACTTGATAATCAGGTGATTGACTTATCAATCTAAGATAGCACTGTACGCTAATATGTCCAATAATAACTGCCCATAAACGCCTGCGTTCACGCTCATTGCACGCACGAAACAATATGTGGTGTATCATAAGGTTGTCAACCTTAAAGGAACAGTTTTTACTTATATCGGCTGTATGATAGGAACAGAGATTGCATATTATCTTAACCGCAAAGGCAATAAAAATAAAGGCAAAGAATATGTGAAGTGTGTGATTTTTTTTTCACAAGAAATTTATCAAATAAGACACATATAATACGTATTGTTATATAAGACACATATAATACGTACTGTTATATAAGACACATATAAAACGTTTTGTCATATAAGACACATATAATACGTATTGTCAATAAAGAACAAGCTGAGGACATTAAACGGATTTTTTTTCAGGTGTTTGAACTAGTTTAAGTTTTTCATGCAAATAATAAACATACCATAATAAAAGTCGCCAACAAAGAGAGGAAGGCATTACAATTGATAACAACTGATATTACTTTTTAAAGTAATATTTTATTGTTTTGACCAGTTAACACGGCCAGTGACATGAAACGCTATTATTTTAGCAAAAAAAAAAAATACATGACTCCTTAACAGTTTACGAACAGAGAATCTAACCGGATTGAACGAAATGTGCTGCTTATAAAAACAATCGGTTTTTAAAGTAATTAACCAATATATGATTGAAAGTGACGTTTGATATAACAGTGTATATGGAGACCGAATCGATCATGGGTATTTAAATAGGCCTTTAGAACAAATGAATCGAAATTATTAAATAATATTGGATAATGAGTATCTTGGTAACATTGATTATGACTATAAATGCCGTCTGACTTGAATCAGCCGGGAATTTAGGGCGCCACGATGTAATTGATTAATTCAATACGAATCCAAACCATGGTTATGATTAATATAATTCCAAATAACTGACAAGGGTGTTATGGATGTTAAAACCAGTCGTAAACGTCAACCTCGAGCCCGGCATTCGTATGAAGACGTTTCATCGTTATTAAATTACACGGATATCATTTTGTAAAATTGTATTTAAAAATGAGTAAAGCAAATTTTAATAATAGTATCTATTCACTTTTTGGTATGTTATATATAACTGAAAAAGCAAACTGCTCAGCAAACACAAATTAACAAATTAATTGTTAATTGTTAACGAAAATGCTATTCCGTTGCCCTCCCCTACTTGTAAACCGCAATCCGATTTCATTCATTATTCCAAAGGTCATTAAAAATTTGTATGTGAATAAGTGGAAAAATAACTATTGACAATAATGTTGTTTTATCACACATCTAACTTTAAGAATAATTATAAAAAATATAGAGAAAAGGTGATAACAGAGGGCACTACCTCCGAGCGGCAAGTAACAAAGGAGGTCATATCTTACAACTGCGGCAGCTTGCGCATATATGTACATTATAAACTTCTTAGTAATCATCTGCTTTTTCAAAAACATACCTGATTTAGTGACAGCGATCCCACAAGGCATGTTAAACTGACCTTTACCCCTGCCCTTTCTACCTAACTTGCGGATAAGTTTAGAGTTTTCCGACTGATACTTTGCCTCATTTACGTCGGCTTCGGAATAAACCAGACGACGGAGCAGGTACATAATGGACTGCCATTGACCCGTGTTGAACTTTATCACTGGTCGTGTCACAACGGACACGTGACATCATATAAACTGAAAAGATAAAATGTATAATGTTTCAAACACGAGACTGGAATATAATAGTATTTTATTAACTAATATCTCGTTTTTCAATATACTAACAAACAGCGTGATATCATAAAAAAGTGATAACAAACACACATCAGATATGGTATTTTATTAACAGTCGCGCTCTAGTTATTCAGTGTACTGACAAAAGCACGTAGAAGTACATAAATTAATATGCCGTAACTGCCAAACACGTGATATCATAACAACTGAAATGATAAAAACTACAATGAACGGAATTATAGTTTTTGTATTGGGGTTTACACAGTATTTTAATTATTTTAAAGCATATTGTAATTCCTGGGATCAACTAGGCGGTTAACCCTAGTACTGGACACACCTGGGATCAACTAGGCGGTTAACCCCAGTACTTGACACACCTTGGATCAACTAGGCGGTTAACCCTAGTACTGGACACACCTGGAATCAACTAGGCGGTTAAGCCCAGTACTGGACACACCTGGGATCAACTAAGCGGTTAAGCCCAGTACAGGACACACCTGGGAACAACTAGGCGGTTAAGCCATGTACTGGACACACCTGGGATCAACTAGGCGGTTAACCCCAGTACTTGACACACATTGGATCAACTAAGCTAACTAAGCTGTTAAACCTAGTACTGGATACACCTGGGATCATCTACGCGGTTTAACCTAGTACTGGACATACCTCGGATCATCTACGCAATTAACCCTAGTACCTGACACACCTGTGATCATCTAGGCGGTTAACCCTAGTACTTCACACTTGGGATCATCTAGGCGGTTAACCCTAGTACTGGACACACCTGGGATCATCTAGGCGGTTAACCTCAGTACTTGACACACCTACAAGTCATTGACCTCTTCCCCACATATTCAGAAGTAGAATATTTGTGTCCGTAGAACCACACAAATGGCAAATCATCACACGTGAGAGTAGCAGGTTATCTTTAGACATAATCTTTGGAAGTAATTGATACTGTTTTTAAATAATTTACTATATATTGCTGAGAAGTTCATAAACTGTTCAGAAAGAAAGGAAATATTCCTACTTTTGCTTCAAACAACAGTATAATGTGAATAATTTCTTCATCTCAGATAATTTGTTAAATTATGATAGTTATGAATTCTTATATGTATAAACTTCTTAAACTGTTTTGATATTTCAAGATGGAGTTTAAAGTAGAGTTAAGAATTTGATTGTATACTTAGGAATATACCATTAAATGTCAACCATGTCGACTAAATGAGGTGATATGACTGTTAATGGAGATAGATGTCAGGCAGATGGATATGTTATGAAAAGATGTATCCTTAGGTTTATCATGATGTATAGATGACATGTCGGTTTTGTGATAAGATATGGGCGTGTTAATAGACTAAATAATTAAGAAACTGACCAATAACCAGGTAGTAATGAGTTGACCAATCGGGGAAAAGGACTCTACGTCTCTTTGGGAGGGTGGAAATGAGATCTGTTTAGTCAGTTGAAAAAAAACCTTGCTTAGAGAAGATTAGTTTAAGATTAACCATAGGGAGTTTAAAATGTTACCTTTGTGACTATGATCTTATATGAGAAATATATAAATATGTGAATAAAATTACTTTAAATAAAACCACCCTGTTTAAGTGTCTGTTATGCCACAGATTACAACGACCACAAGCACACATAAAAGAAAGTGTTCAATTAATAGCAGAGACATTCATGCACCGAACATGCACATGTATTTAGAAATTCCTGAAAGCATAGTTTTATTGTACTAAACACGTTCAGATACAACATATATCAGGACCATAATTATTATAGTTTGAAGAAAGCGAAATAAAAATGCAAAGTCCTCTAACACTTACCAAGATGACAAAAAATATAAAACGACCCATACTAGACCATTATTATGCACTATTATCCATGACCGAAACATTACATTAAAGGACCCTGGAGAATTGAAAATGTTTCTACCAAATATGATAAAACACAATTGATATTGACTGCAAATTATTGTATAGAAATACGAACATAGTAATCCGATTCAGACATTTGATAAATAGGACTAGGGGATCATTTCTCTATTCAACTTTATAAGGCACATGGGCAACGTTTGTTCATTTACAGTATAATTCATCAAATATGAACGAAAAATTATTATTAAAAATTAACTACTGCGAATATTTTAGAATATCTTTGAGATACGGTAATCAACTTTGGTTCCAGATATTAGTTTCCATGCCAAATCATTATATAACTAATTTACCGGTCCTTTCAGAACATATCTAATTAACTGAGTGAAATAAGTGACATAGACGTATATAACATAGAGTTGATATTTAAAAAAAAACAACAACATTATTTCCATTAAAAAAGTATAAATGTATATATTTAATATCTAAATTCATGTGTGTTTTTTATTTTACAAAGAAAAGGAAAGCATTGCTATCAAAGGAAGATAATGGCCGTACAGTTCATTCAATAATATGGCTTGAAAAAATTAAATTGTTTGGATTTGCACGCATTAGCAAATATCAGTTAGTCATATGTATATATATAATGTCTCATAATGCATGTAAATGAATTCTGTTTTTCGTTGATTGAAATAAGCTTCTTATTTTAACATACATTTGAGCAATGGTTTATACCGTTTAATAAATGCTTCATTTTAATATCACAAGAATCAGTGTAATGATACAATAATAATAGCGTAAAAACATACTTATTGATGAGGGTCTGTTAGGTTTTTTTTGCATATGCCATATGGGCCCATTCATTTTTTTGCATATGCCATATAGGCGAAATATTTTTTGGCATATATATGCCATATCAGGTTTTTGATTTTTCCATATGCTATTCGAAAATTGAATCAAAATTCTAATACTTTTTTTTTATTTTGAGTCTGCAGATCAGTACATGTGCCCTGATACTCAGATAAAAGCATGACAAGTATAAACACATTACCTTTGATGACCTTTAATGCAGTTTGACCATTTTCCTACTCAAAATTAGAGATATACATACAATTAGAGACTCGCAATCTTAAACTTTATTTCCTCCCTATAGAAAACAAGTATTTTTCGAATATGCAATATGAAGTCATGTATATTTTGCATATTCCATATGGGTACCCCATCCCCTCCCCCACTCCAATAGACCTTCATTGATAAAAAAATTCGGCGAAGGATCAAAACCGCTATGGCAGAAGTAGCAATTTCAAACAATCTACATCAGTGATAAGTATACATAATGAGTTCACCAGTGAAAAAATAAACATGGCACTTTTATAGTGGAATAATTGGAAATGTCTCCAGACCTTTCTTTATTGCTTGATTGGGGTACACGACCAAGCTTTGTGGATCAGTCCAGTCTATCCCAAAGCCTGATATCTCCCAAATCAGGTCTATTAACCTCCAATGAAAAAGCAGGGAATTCTATGTCTGTCCCACAATGCATATAGCAATTGCAATGAAAGCTTACTAAACTGTGATGTCATATAACTTTAAGTTGAAGCAAATGAACAATCAACGTGCTCAAATGTGGCTTTCCATATATTGCTATTTGACGGACCCTTCAGGAGAGCTTGGTCCGTACTACAGAATAGGATCAGTCTAAAGACTACGTCTAGATAACTACTAATGCGCATGCTCAAACGCCAGCTCTGTATATATTACGAAACAACTTTTCTACTTTACGAAATGTTATAATATATTCAAGGTAAATTAAAACTATCTGGGAAACGGATCCCTCTGTTTGATTGTATCTATTCTTGAGGCGTTCTCGATGATGCAATAGCCCGTACACACCGTCATCCCCCACCATCCCCCGTAAACACACACGCAGACGCAACGCGCACATGCACCCCCCCTCCCCCACCCCAACACGCATACACAGCACCGGCGTATTTCTTGGTTGTGTCCTATGCTTCCAATGGACCCTTTTATCAGGCAGCATTGGCAGAATCAAGTTTGAATGCTTTTGTAAACATTTCCATATGTTCTATATTATGTTCTATATCATGACGTCATTAACATGCGTACCAGCAGCTGCCATCACAATTACTTAATTATTGCCTTTGATAATTCGGCTAATTCGTGTAGATTTCATCCAAACACACTAGTGTGGCATACATTGCAATACACGTGCATATGTGCATATATTACATGAGTTTCTGTGTATGTTGAACATTTACGTAATGACACACATATAACGACTTTCAGAACGTCTGACACGTGATTCTATAGTATTTCAAATAACTATAATTATTGATTCAATGAATTTTTCATTTGCTTGATAAAACAGACACTGATTTTGCCGAGAAGAGACTGTTCTACGTGTCATAACCCGTAACGCCGTAACGCCGGTCAATATCGTCGAATAATAAATAAACCCCGTGAAAGTGAGTTTATAGATTAATTCAAAATCCAACCAGTCCGATATGAAAAAGGAAAGAAATGGAAACTGAAATCTGATTCTGAACACACACAAACACATACACGCACAAACTCACCGGCTGTCTAACGATTAGATGGTTCCGATCTATAAATCGGAGACGCGAAACCGAATCCACTTTAGTTAATTGAAGTAAACTAATTGAACTTTCTGTACAAATAGTGGTTTTATGCGGCTGGTGTATAATGGTTGAAAATATACGCATGTACGTTATTCCAATTAAATTATTCTTGGAATAATTGATGAGATGGCAATGCGCTCGCATGTTAAGTGGCCATCAGGATGCTCGATTACACCATCTTATCGGTAAAGTCGCCTATTATGCAGTCATTAAGGAATAGTAATAATACTTTCATTCCAGACTTGTGCCACTATTTGCCTATCAATATAATAATACAGCAACGAACCATGGGTAGGTAGGGGTGTCAGTTTATAGGCCCAAGGGCCCGGGCCTGCACATACATTTCAGAGGGAAATTATTATTTTTTTCAACAATTTTCCATTGTATGTAAATTATATTATATATATATTATGTCAAATATATGTCAAAACACACCAGAGCTATCCTACCAACAAAACAATGACCAGGGAAGGGAAGGGGGACCAGACGGGGTCCTAGGGGATGCGGCCTGTGGAACGTTGAATATTAAGTTTAAACATATTTTATAACTTTTTAACATATATATATATATATATATATATATATATAAGCAAAAGGGCTGGGCCATAAGTTCTACCAACATTACGGACCTTTCATACACAAAATGAATAACAAATGATAAACTACATATTATAATAACACAATTTGATTTTGATCTTAGATAATTATTACAGAGACGAAGGAATTAGAAAGAAAGAAAAAGGAAATGTGGAAATAAAGGTCGTATGGTCTAATAGTAAAATAATCTAAATTTACCCTATAAATAGAAGAATCGCCATTAGGCCGACTTTTAATGCGCATATAATGTACAGTTAACTTGAATAGACTCGTTTTGAGTCTTTGATAAATCGTTGAACATATGTTTCTCTACCGAACAGTAATGTATGACCACTAAGAGGATAAAATCGATGTGTTGCTCGTAAAAAGTCGGATTTGTTCGTTTGAGAATATAGAACATTTCATCAAATATTTTTTGAGGTCATCCTTTTCGTTACCACAATCAATAAATTTGTGTTGCCTCTCATCACCAACAGATTACATAAAGGCGAGTCTGTGTTTTAGTTTGGTTGCGTTTTGTTCTTCCAAAATATTACCAGACTTGTTAAATGTATTGAATGTAATGAAAACACATTAAGAGTTGTAATGACAACACACTAAGGGTTTCTTCACATAGGTTTTAGGTGAAATAAGGTGGTGGAAGCAGCCGAGCACATAGGTTATATAATATTTGTTATATAGGAGTTATATAGGACAAGTATCATGATTTTATTTGAATGCCATTTAAATTGGGAATTAAGACCGATGTGTTTTAAAAGTTAATAGGTACAAATTATGTATCAAACATATTTTAAGCAAGATGTCTGTTTACACTTACAAAGCGTTTACATTGAAAAAAAACAAGCCTATTATCATGGATAGAAAGTAATTGTCAATTAAATCAATTAAACTGTATAAGTATACTTTGTTTAAAATACAACATGTACAACCGATATCATTATTTAAGTACATGTAATCGATGAGTTAATTCATTTTAGAATAAACGCATTAGCACAGAGATCTTAAAGTGGTGCAGTGTTTGTAACATCCATACAGTGCTCCAGATAAACTTCAAATGAGTATTTATCCTCTTAAATTAGTATGCAATGCCTATTTCCAAAATCTTAGGGGTAAAACCGAACATTCTTATCAAATTGCCATCCAAAACAAAGTAATCACCACTGAAATTGAAAATATTCAATGCTGGTTTTACCCCCTAATTTAAATTTCAATGTTTTATTTAGAACTTTCAATGCTTAAATACCCCCAAATAGTATTTAAGCGGAGTACGGTACTTACTCCTATGACACATGAGTAACATCCCGATCTTTATAATGAAATCAGTAATTATATCCGTCATTGACTGTATATTTGTATAAGACTATTTGCATTCACATTGTGGCAATATTCTAGTGTAGTTTAGAAAAAAAATAATGACGTGTTAATATGCGTCACCTATAACTCTCTGTTCAGTAAATGATGAATAAGTTATTGAATCACAAAGACTGATACCGTCCTTGTAGCTGATCTTATTTATAAGAAACGGTCGGCATTTTCCGTTTTATTTGTCAGTGTTTTAGCATAACCCGATAATGGCAAATGAATGGCTTTATCGTGGGTCACGATCAATAAAATTACAGAATGTTGCACTAGTTTAGTTTAAATTTATTTAATTTAATTCGACTGTGAAACAAGTTCTTACAACTTAGACAAATCACGCTAAAAGTCTACTTGGCTGTAATCAGTACTAAGCATATGCGGAATTTGTGTCTTGCTTAAGGACACCACACATAGCCGTAGCGGAGGATGTTGCACTACACAGACAAAATACGGTATAAGTTATTGAACAGAATATCCATACTATATAATGTTTGATATAAATGTACAGTTTTACTGCTATGATCGAAAAATTATCGGCGATATCGGTGAGGCCTCTTTACTTGAATCCAAATATGATGACTTGTTTAAAACAAACAGCAACATTATATGACGTGCATAGACTGTTTCATTTCCCTAAAGAAAAGACTGCCCGTGGCTGCATTAACTTCTTAAGCTATTTAAAGATTTGACTGAAAAAAAAATAATAACAAAATTGTTACCCTGTATTACGGTATCATCTATTAAGCTAAGCAACGCTTTCTTACATTATCGGTAAAATCATCTGCTCACGTATAAAGTGCCATCTCGCTATGACCTGGCTAAATAGCCCAACAATACATTGCGGAGATAATATATTTTGGTTACTAAATTTACTAGGCTTGTGTTGATTACTGTTGTAACAGGATCAGATAATCACATGTTTGTAAATGTCTATTACAGAAATACCGCAATTTCAGAGAAATATTTATATCTATATGAAGTACGAAGTTTTCCTTATTGCCAAATCTACAACCTTATATTAACTTTGTCGGTAATTCAAAACCGTTGTAAGTACCACTTAGCATATACGAATCTTACGATAACCGGACACAAGTTGTTTCACAATGGATAGAATTGTATCAATATAAATGCTATATGGAGGGCTTTGGACGATAGCGAGTCACATAGAATCGTCAGATTATCACATGATTCTCACATGAAACATAGCATATAACGATTCGCATATGGGTCTCAAAAACAGAATGATAAGTATGTACAAATGCATATTCTTTAATATGAGAATCATATGTGACTCAAACGATTATGAATCAGGGTATCTAACCCACTTTGCGTTTTGTAGAAGTTTGGTATCTCCAGAGAATGCAGTTCAATACAAGTTTAGTTGCAGCTGTTTTATATAAAGGAGCAGGAGTGACATATTGTGTATAATCAGATCGAGGGCTTGCATCCGTAATATCGTTCAGTGCTAATAATCATCCAGCTAGCGTACTCCTCGAGAAAAACAGCAACATTTTATTGTCTGAATCAATGGATTGACGTCATCAATTATTACTTTCTTCTTCCCATGGAATTTTCTATCAATAAACACAGCTACGTAGAGTCTCGCGGAGAGAGTACGCCATCCGATACTTCCTTAATTTGCCTGATGCTACTTGTTAGTATGACGATGTGCTTGATAAACAGTTGCGGCAGAATTTGGAGCTATTTTATTGGACGATATTTAAGCGGCTGGAGCACATAAAATAACCCGTACTGTTCCGATTATCGTGGTTCACAGTGATGATGTCCAAATTGAAGTTACCATGTCTGAGAAAGTTATGTCTTGAAAGCACAGAAAACAAACGAAAGAAACTAGTAGACTCGGTTATATTGGGCCATGAGAGGTAATGAAATATGAACTACTCCTCAAACACCCTGGTACCGCCTATAGCAGTAGTCTGTTACTGGGGAACACTGACTGGTCTTCAAGTAATCGTATACTATAACAGCAATTGGTCTGAAGCATAGGGTGACTTTGTAAACAAACACACAATTGAAAATCTATAGTGTATTGTAATAAATATTATATTGCAACCCAACCCAACCCCCCTCCCCCCCCCCCACCCAAAAAAAAAAAATTAAAAAAAATATTTAAAAATCACACAAAAAAAAATTGTGTTGTACAAACCGGATAATATTCACTGGAAGTTCAATGGTATATCTACTACGTTTACGTGTTTTTTTTTCTTAAATTGACAAATAATCTTTTTATACATGTAAATATATGACCATTTTATAACTGTTATGTGCCATTCATTATAGAAGTAATACTATCCCACTCCACATACAGACATTTTAATTTCTATCATATCTATAACAATTGATTATCGCTTTATAATACGTGCGTATGTGAAAGTTTTTCTATAATGTCGTATTTTTAATTTCATATTAAGATATGCTATATTTCTTTCCAGCTATGTAATATTGCTTATCAGTTTCCAATTAATCTATTTTCAGAGAATAAAATATATCCATGCTATACATGTAATCCTAAGCAGGCGCTTTAGTGCTCTTTTCTCTTATTCCTTGTTTTAGTTAAAAAGAAGAGTAACGAATGCTCGAAGTTTGTGTGTTTGTGTGTGTGCGTGCGTGTGTGCGTGTTAGCGTGCGTGTGTGTGCGCGTGCGCGTGCGTGTTAAGGGGTGTGTGTGTGGGGGGGAGGGGGGGGAGGGGCACTTATTGGTGAGTGGCTTAAAACATACCATGGAACAATGTGACAGTATGATAAACGCTGCGGGCAACTTCCTGGCTTGATCAGTCCAGGTCTGTAGAAACCTTTAACACACCAATTGGAAACAGAAAGTGCATTCGTTGGGTAGTCACATCATGGCGTTGGATTTGTTTTTATTAAAAATACACTTTTTCCTATTTTACTGCTCATTTTGTAATGGCATATGAGATATTTTGGAAACTTTGAAAATATCGTCATGTTTGAATAATGAATTGATTTTTTGAAATTTGGGTCTTAATACAATATTTCTGAAATCTATTTTTATTTTGCCAATTCGTAGACAAACGGAACAAAAACAATATCTCTTTAAACATGACCCCTGATTTTCTAATGATATTTTGGCGTTTCAGCTGTCAACAAACAATGAAATGTAAGTTTTCTTTCTTTGATTTGGGTCTTTTTTGTGATGGACAAGCCTTTAAACGTGTTTTTTTTTCATTATAGAAATAAAAAGGAAAATCTAATGGCTGGTGTGAAAGTAGCCTTAGCGGAAGTTGAATGCCGTCACAATTTGGTAAATGCATTAGAGTGCATAGAATTGTGGGACATGCTGGGAATTCCATGATTTATATTAGGGTCTTACAGACCTGAAGCGGGAGATGTCAGGAACTGGGGTATACTAACACGGAGAGTACTACGAATTGAGGAACAGGTAGGGAATTAACGCTTGTACCTAAGGATAAAACAGACCGGAGTTAGGTAAAGTAAATGGGCCATACTATAAACGGTTTCTTGCTCATTTTCGAGCATTCGTTACTCGTCTTTTTATAACAAAAATAAGCATAAAATTTAATGTTTCGTCGTATTTCATGGAATTCACATGTAAGAAAAATTACAATAATTACGTATATCTAAGCTATAAATGTTTTAAAAAGTATACGTATCTTCAAAATAGATTAAAAGCATCTCATTATCATAAATAGATAAAATCCGAACAGTTTTGTACATCAAATCCTCCAAAATGTGACAAAATCAATTGGGAAAAAAATGTTTAAAGCCAGTTTTAAAATGTTAAAAAAACACTCACTTTTGATAAAACTGAAAATAGCCGGGTACGTCCGTTTTAAATTTCGTTTGCTCACGTTTCTATTTGATTAGTAGAAGCTGACATCCATAAATATCCTATTTTATATTAAATCTGCTCATATATACATAAGCAGGACGGTTATTCAGTGTGTAGACTGTATGTTACTCACATCAGAGGTCACATGTTCGATCACAGGCTCGACAACAAGTCCTCTCAAAGACAACATTTATAACTCTTTTAAATCAGGAGACTGATCTGCGAGCTAGCCATATACACTATGAGCCTATTTCACAATCCGGCTACAATTAATTAGTATAAACTAATACCTCCGTGGTTTGACAGAGTATTATAGCGCGGATGTATCATTCCTTAAGGTTAAAAGACATGACATTCAAGGTAGAAGCTAGAATCAGTCACATACATTAACTTGAAAGAGATCAGTCGTGACATTTGTTAGAATATTAAAAAAGCAAAACGACATTTAATGAGAATTCTCCTCATGATATGTTAATAAAAACCTACGTCTTTGTCAAAATATTCCGCCTTATTCAGAATAGTCTGATGCATTATAATGGGCTGAGATCCTTAAAAAAACGTTACTCATGATAGAAGACAATGTAACGCACTGTTACAATAGTATGTGGTACAAAATATTAGTAACAATAGTAACACCCACTTGACATTTTTAGAAACCAGAACATGTTCGCCTGGTTCGGTGTCTGATTGTCATATAGCATTTCACTTTAAATAAATATATAGAAACTATACTTCTTCCACGTTTTTTTTTTATTTCGCTTGATATATTGTGTAGGTGGTTCTCTGCAGTGTTCCCCGGTATAAAAACTCTAAGCCTAAATTGGGAAAGTTATATTACTTTAAGATGGTCCTGCACAATCGTTATATCCCCGTTCGACAATACCAACTCTTATAATAATATAAAATATTTAATTGTTTGATAAATTAAACGTACGAAATATAATTTATCCATTGTGTGTTTTGTCTTATGTCGGAAATATATCTTGAAGTTTTTATGCAATCAAGCATTTTAAAATCTGACCTTCAGATGACTTCCATATGACCCTAACAAGCAAAATAATATAGGAAAAACAAAACGCAATTGCTCCATGACATTCAAACGTTTTACTTGTATCATGCATTCGATTAGTCATTAGATACTTTTAGTTAAAAAATATGTTGTGCTGCTATGGTAACAAACTAGAACCATATAAATGTAAATGTATGGAAATACTATAAAAGCAACAATGAAAATCGTTATAAATTTGCTAAACCAATTATTACTATGAGCGGCATTTAAAGATAATCAAATGCCTGAACAGCCTGAAGGAATGCTCACTCGTTCGCAGATTTGTACATAATGTTAGTTGCAACAAAAATCGTCTTTATAATGTAACCACGAGGAAACAATTATATAAAACAAAATATTTGAAAGACAGATGCAAATCCATTTTATAACATACCAAACAACCTGTGGTCATATTTGTATATTTAGGATTAAAAAACAGTATATTTGATAAAAAAAAAATATCAGTAGATTTGATAAAAGAAACTATTGATTTTGTAAAAAAAATAACACAGCAGACTTGGTAAAAAACAGTAGATTTGTAAAAAAAAACAACAAACAACAGTAGAGCTTTCTTCAGTAAATAGTGTGGTCACTGCAGAAAAGAAAATAAAATAACTAATATAACCTATAATTCTATTTGTATTCATATTTTATTCTGTAATTTCAGTGGCATTCACTGTTGAGTTTGCTGCTCCTCATAAGGCACTCCATTATATAAGTCTTCTGGTCTACATTCTCCTGGCATCCTATGTGAATACTTCTTAGCAGGGAGTTTAACTAAATCAATATATGACTTTATGTAGAAAATGATACTCTGAAACTTAACAATCAATACCTTACCCCCACCCACTTTTTCACCTTACACTCAATGTAAATATAAATATTTGCACTTTTACAGAAAAAAAACATGTATAAACATTTAATTCCAATTATTGTAAATGTATAAAATATCTATAAAATTACCAAAAACAAAGGCTGATATTATACATCAGTCTATCTATCTTGAATTCTCTACAGAAATATATTTAGATGTTCCAAATCGACGCCATCTTGGTCAAGAGGAGATTAAAATGTTAGCATCTTCCTTTAAAGACTATTTCCTAAATTGCTATTTTTATACATTTGGGAAACCCGCTATTTTTAGATCAAGTGATACTAGGGAAAGTTACACAACTTGGTTGTCAACTAATTCGATACTTGCTTTGTTAATTGATTGTTTTTGAGACATTGGAGACAGTGACATGGACAAGCCAATGTAACACAGCTGGAGACGAGATTTATGACCTTTTTATATGCATATTTTGCAGATATTTCAAAGTGGCATATTTTTACACTTAAAACAGTAGAGCGGTAATACATATAGGGTTTAAAAAGCGGTAAATTTACCTACAGTATGTGGTTGACAGATAGAAAGAAACGAACAAACAAATAGTATAACATGGATTGCCTCCCTTCTTTTTTTGGGACGACCCCCATAAATGTGTTTTTGACTTTAACACCACCGCGAAAAATCGAACAAATGGTGTTAAAAATCTGTGTTTGGCATGTTTTACGTCGTTATAGATAAAACTTTTAATGAGGCAGAAATATTAGAAGTTCTGATTTTAGAGCACATGTATAAAAAAAAATCGTAGAAGAGCGTAAATGTCAATAAAAAAATGACTGATTTTCACGAACGACGAACATGGAAACAACATACATTGGAATTTTTTGCGAGTACAAATCGATATTTTGAACAAACAAAGCAAGTTTACTATCTTTTTGAAGTATGTAAGCCTTTTTTTTTGTTAACATAGATAATTCCTAATCAAACGTCAATCTGAAATCGTTGTATAGAGACCACAATTCTAATTTTTCCTGCATTTTACCACTTAAAAAAAGGCAGCCAAAATTCGCTTGGCACGCTTAAGGAGGGGAAGTGGTGTACTGTTTTTACCGTTGCTACACCTATGCGCAGTACTCATCTGCATTTCGTGTCATTTTAGTGGAAACTGTTTACTTTGACTACCACATATTTGATGTGTGTTTGTTCTCTGTTTGATAGAACAAAAAATCTCATTACAAATTTGGATATCTACGTTCTCTGCTATGGCAATTGCATTTGAAACTTTTGGAACCATTTCATTGTTCGGAGAAAAATGAAATCGCCGCCAACATTGTAAAAAAAGGTTATAAAACAAAATGTATTATGGGCTGCACGATTACTGTAGCTTCCAAAAATGAAAATTGTAATACATAAACAATGCATAAACAACAGGGAAACTCTTAATAAAAAATCCTTCTACTAACAACATTAAAAATAAAAACTGACAATCGTAATGAAAATATAAAGCCTTAATATTAGTTATGATAGTTCTAGTGTTATGTGTGTGTCCTACAATAGACATGGTGCTCATTATAAAACACGTGTAGAAAAATCATGCACATGCAACTCCGTGCCAATCAATAACCATGGCTTCGTAGTGATACAGATTGGCAGAACCAATTCCTTCGAGTATCGAAATAACGTCAAGAGTTATTAATCCCAACAGAAATTTGTCTTTACTTTCAGTAAACCATAAGCATTGAACAAGAGTTGGTATAAAGGGCAGTGTTTGTAATTAGACAATGTTCGTAATTAGACAAGGTTTTTTATTATACAATGTTTGTAATTAGACAATGTTTATAATTTGAAAATATTTGTAATAAGGTTAACATGAAATAAGATAAGACAAGGACAACTCGTTTGTTACTATACAGCACTGACTGATAAAGGGATATATGTGACTACGGGATAAATTAAAGCGATATATGTAATTGTTTGTTAAACGCAATCTCTAACGTAAACAATAGTTCATATGTATTTCAAGTCGAATTACGTATGTGCATTCCTTTTTCAAAACTATGGCATTATTACTGATCATATTGGATCGCGGCGTGGTCTAGTGGTAGAGCGTCCACTTCGCATACGGAAGGTCGTGGATTCGATCCCCGGCCGGGTCATACCAAAGACTTTAAAAATTGTACTAGAAGCTTCCTAGCTTGACGCTCAGTCGGTCGGCCCGGTATCTGTATAATGTGACTGGGTGGGGTATCACACCATACGTCTGCGGCATGATACTCCAGTGTGACAGCGCTCAGAATACTGTCTCAAGTAGACACCGTCGCAATATGACTGAAAAATTGTTGAAAGCGACGCTAAACACCATACAACAACAACAACTGATCATATTAAAGTCCTTTGCGCAAGTGAAAATAAACGTGTTTGCTACTAGCATGTAGTTATATAAGAAAAACGTAAGAATTTCGCAAAATATATACCACCAATGACGTGTGTTAAATGCGTACATACTCGTAATTTAGTAGAACGATTGCTACACTATGGTATGGTATGGGTTGTAGCAATGACGTCACACTTAGATGTTTCAATGAATGGTTGAAAACAAACATGTTTCGCTGAATTATCGTTCTGATAAACATGCCTGGAGCCCAACTTTCGTTATATGTTTGATTTTGAGAGCAGCTGATGAAACATATGCGGATATGTTGGCGACGACATTGTGTTCTCGTGTCATAAGTCACTCGTATTTTGTGTTACTCTGCCGATCTCTACAGAGGGATAGCTGTCTCCGAAATGAGCAACATGTTATATAGCACTACACAAATTATGGTAATAATAGGAACAGATGATTATGACGTCAAAGACAGTATGTTGTAAACGATCTTCTGAAAATCTACATTTTTGCATGTACGAACAATCCAAGTTTATTCTACATATTCATTTGTTTATGATTTATTTAATTTCAGTATGTGTGTAAGTTTGCCGTTTATATTCATGGATTGAGACCGAAATGTATATATCCCTGTCGTGGCAATATTTAGCTTGAATTGTGTTTGTAATCAATAAAAACTAAATCATTATTTTATAAGTCTCTTGTCCGTGTTCTCATTTCATTATTTTGTAAGATCTTTTCAATTTAGATTTTTGTTTGTGTTGGCTTTGCAATCGTATTGCTTGCTTTGTTGATATCAATACTTCGAAATAGAGGAGTACACATAGTATGGTTATTCGCCCCCTACAATAGCAATAACTAAATAGGGACTTTGAACACAGATATATGACTAATATATATGATATATGACAAATATTTGACTTTCTTTATACGTACGTAATACTCACCTGGCAAGTTAAACCAAAAACACATGTTATCTCCGTGACGTAATTATCAGACAACTGTGACTAAGTTATGAGTAAAGCATGAGTAACAACCTACTCATTAGACTAACAAGCAATATAAATATTATTATTTCTTTTTCAAAGTGTTTAACAAGAAGCCAAACCGATACCAGTTTTATTTATTAGGACGCAGTCAGTCGTTTTCCAATATATTTTGTTTTAACGAGGCTTAAGGCCTATGTTAGGTCCTATGTATTCAGCGTCGATATATACTGTTACCAGTAATCATATTATTCCTCCGACTGCCAGCGTTTAAGGAGCGCTAAATCGATAAAATCACATCATTCGGCAGATAGCGTTACAAATCTGTGGCGCAGTCCACTGAATCAGGGAAGACGTTCAATTTATTGTGATGAACAGTGCTAGGATCTGTCAACACTATATAAATTTATGTAATGGGGTATGTTTATATGACACACATGCTTTCCTTAACAAAAACAAAACGTTTCATTCTCAAACAAAGGACAATAACAAATAATTTTTCCCTTTTATGTAAGAAGTAAGTAGACCAGTTTCAAGCCTTGCTGCTTACTTGGCACGATTGGGGGAGGGTGGGGATCACAAAGTTAAGATTGCGAGGTTACGATGTTGACATAGAAACTTCGCCACCGTGTCATACCGCCTTCGCAATTAATGAACGAGTATATGGAGTGATACAAAAAGTGTAATTAAAGACGACAATAAGATTATCAATCTTGCATTCACTGTTTTTCGTGATAAAAGTTAATGTTCCATTTTAAGAATTGATATGACATACGTGTATCCAGTACCCACACAAACGTGAAAATGTGATGTTATGATGTCACGACGGCAAAGTCACAATGTTGTGATAACACGATTTAATGATATGAGGTCACGATGAGGTACATTCATGATCTTGGGACGACCGAATGTCTGAACGATAATACTGAAGGACGAAAGGTTCAATTCCGACTAGCCATGAATTATTAAATTTATTTATCATACTTATAATTACTATATTTTTTTCACTGTTTGCTTTTAGTTGGCCCGCGATAGTTCTCATCTGCCATATGTATTTTACGCGCCACATACGGAGGTAGAACTTATCCTGTGTTACAATGTTATGGGGGTGAATTACTTGAAAATGTTATAGTATTCAATACTTGCTGATGTGTTTTATTCTACGTTCTACTTACATACAAGCAATATATAAGAATACTTCGGAAATTATCTGATATTCATTCCATTGCTTATTTTAGCTATAATATCTTTATTATACAATGTGTTATTGATCTGATGTGTAAGACGATTGTATCTTCCATCATATGTAAAAAAAAAAGATGTTTGTCTATACCGTTTGTTATCGATCTGCTGTATAAAAGGCATGTTTTATTCAAATAAAGTATCTGTTTAACTTTAAGATGTTTGTGTATACCGTTTGTTATCGATCTGCTGTGTAAAAGGCATGTTTTATACAAATAAAATATATGTTTAACTTTAAGATGTTTGTGTATACCGTTTGTTATCGATCTGCTGTATAAAAGGCAGGTTTTATACAAATAAAATATCTGTTTAACTTTAAGATGTTTGTTTATACCGTTTGTTATCGATCTGCTGTGTAAAAGGCATGTTTTATACAAATAAAATATCTGTTTAACTTTAAGATGTTTGTGTATACCGTTTGTTATCGATCTGCTGTGTAAAAGGCATGTTTTATACAAATAAAGTATCTGTTTAACTTTAAGATGTTTGTGTATTCCGTTTGTTATCGATCTGCTGTGTAAAAGGCATGTTTTATACAAATAAAATATCTGTTTAACTTTAAGATGTTTGTGTATTCCGTTTGTTATCGATCTGCTGTGTAAAAGGCATGTTTTATACAAATAAAATATCGGTTTAACTTTAAGATGTTTGTTTATACCGTTTGTTATCGATCTGCTGTATAAAAGGCATGTTTTATACAAATAAAATATCTGTTTAACTTTAAGATGTTTGTTATCGATCTGCTGTGTAAAAGGCATGTTTTATTCAAATAAAATATCTGTTTAACTTTAAGATGTTTGTTATCGATCTGCTGTGTAAAAGGCATGTTTTATTCAAATAAAGTATCTGTTTAACTTTAAGATGTTTGTCTATACCGTTTGTTATCGATCTGCTGTGTAAAAGGCATGTTTTATTCAAATAAAATATCTGTTTAACTTTAAGATGTTTGTGTATACCGTTTGTTATCGATCTGCTGTGTAAAAGGCATGTTTTATACAAATAAAATATCTGTTTAACTTTAAGATGTTTGTGTATACCGTTTGTTATCGATCTGCTGTGTAAAAGGCATGTTTTATACAAATAAAATATCTGTTTAACTTTAAGATGTTTGTGTATTCCGTTTGTTATCGATCTGCTGTGTAAAAGGCATGTTTTATACAAATAAAATATCGGTTTAACTTTAAGATGTTTGTTTATACCGTTTGTTATCGATCTGCTGTATAAAAGGCATGTTTTATACAAATAAAATATCTGTTTAACTTTAAGATGTTTGTTATCGATCTGCTGTGTAAAAGGCATGTTTTATTCAAATAAAATATCTGTTTAACTTTAAGATGTTTGTTATCGATCTGCTGTGTAAAAGGCATGTTTTATTCAAATAAAGTATCTGTTTAACTTTAAGATGTTTGTCTATACCGTTTGTTATCGATCTGCTGTGTAAAAGGCATGTTTTATTCAAATAAAATATCTGTTTAGCTTTAAGATGTTTGTTTATACCGTTTGTTATCGATCTGCTGTATAAAAGGCATGTTTTATTCAAATAAATTATCTGTTTAACTTTAAGATGTTTGTTTATACCGTTTGTTATCGATCTGTTGTGTAAAAGGCATGTTTAATTCAAATAAAATATCTGTTTAACTTGAAGATGTTTGTTATCGATCTGCTATATAAAAGGCATGTTTTATACAAATAAAATATCTGTTTAACTTTAAGATGTTTGTTATCGATCTACTGTGTAAAAGGCTTGTTTTATTCAAATAAAGTATCTGTTAAGCTTTAAGATGTTTGTTTATACCGTTTGTTATCGACCTGCTGTATAAAAGGCATGTTTTATTCAAATAAATTATCTGTTTAACTTTAAGATGTTTGTTTATACCGTTTGTTATCGATCTGCTGTGTAAATGGCATGTTTTATTCAAATAAATTATCTGTTTAACTTTAAGATGTTTGTTTATATCGTTTGTTATCGATCTGCTGTGTAAAAGGAAAGTTTAATTCAACTAAAGTATTTGTTTAACTTTAAGATGTTTGTTATCGATCTGCTGTATAAAAGGCATGTTTTATACAAATAAAATATCTGTTTAACTTTAAGATGTTTGTTATCGATCTACTGTGTAAAAGGCTTGTTTTATTCAAATAAAGTATCTGTTTAACTTTAAGATGTTTGTTTATATCGTTTGTTATCGATCTGCTGTGTAAAAGGCTTGTTTTATTCAAATAAAGTATCTGTTTAACTTTAAGATGTTTGTTATCGATTTGCTGTATAAAAGGCATGTTTTATTCAAATAAAATATCTGTTTAACTTTAAGATGTTTGTTTATACCGTTTGTTATCGATCTGCTGTGTAAAAGGCATGTTTTATTTAAATAAATTATCTGTTTACCTTTAAGATGTTTGTTTATATCGTTTTTATCGATCTGCTGTGTAAAAGGCATGTTTTATTTAAATAAAGTATCTGTTTAACTTTAAGATGTTTGTTTATACCGTTTTTATCTATCTGCTCTGTAAAAGGCTTGTTTTATTCAAATAAATTATCTGTTTAACTTTAAGATGTTTGTTTATATCGTTTGTTATTGATCTGCTCTGTAAAAGGCTTGTTTTATTCAAATAAATTATCTGCATTGTCAAATTTTCGTTGCTCGACCCATACTTTAATGATTGAGAAGGGAAGACATTGATAAACAGATAAAAAATTAAGATTCTGTCCTATATGTATGAAAAATAATATTTCTGTTGTCGAAAATGAATTTCACTTCTTCTTTGAATGTAGTGAGTATGAAAAGTTAGGCAAACTTTCTTCAAAACTATTTGGTTAAGAAATAGATCACTTAACATGTATAACATAGTATTTAACTTAATAGATGAGAGTAGTATTGTCAGTATTGCTAGATATTTTTTAATGCTTTTACAAGAAGAAAAGAAAAATTTCCGATTTGCCGATTTGAAGAAATATTAACAAGAGTAAACTACCTCATCAATTTATAAAGTATTTATAAAGTATCGCTTTGTTTTGAATATCATTATTCTTGATATGATTTAATATTTTTGTTCATTTAGTCTTAATCATGGATTTTTATATAGCTACATTTATTATAAATCATATATCTTCAAAAATCATTTTATATCTGTTACTTAATTGAACCATTGAAATGCTTAAACCTGAACTTACTTAATACAAATGTTATTTTTTTGGATCAATGTGGCATTAGCTTGTATTCATTTTAATATGCGAATTCTGTAATATTAACTTGTATAAATGTATGATATTCAATTTGTGTCACTCTCTATGATGTATTTACATGTGGTATATTTGGGCCGCAAGCCTATATTACTATATATATGAGCAATATGTCTATGTCTATGTTTGTTATTGATCTGCTGTATAGACAACCTTTGAAGATGTCCAACACTCTTCATTAACGTAACCAATGTCTTAAACTTTAGCTCATTTCATGCATTTCAAAAATGTAAAATTGATAACAAAAATGTTGAAATGACAGCTGAAATTGTTATCTGAATAAAATATGGGATACGTGAATACTATTCGTTTTGCTGTATATATTTGTCTATATCTAACGTGACTTTCGTTCACACCTCAAAGCTACGAGCATCACTATTCCAAGCGAAAATTATGACATTAACAAATCTATAAATTATTTAACTGTATTGCTTTTACGTATATGTATATGTCAGGAGAAGCTAGTACTTACATCAGTTAATATACCAATGAGAAAGCTTCTTCCGTAAGAGAAGACTCGAAATTAACATGGATATGATGGTTGTGCGGGATTGTTTTGCAATTAATTTATTTACGCAAGCTCATTATTTAATTTTTTACCGTTGTGTACATCAATTATTTGTTTGAATATATTTTGGAATATAATTTGTATTGGTTTTGTTTGTGTTACTAGTGACCGGGAGGCGATCCCTTGATTAATGGTCAGACGCGTTACTAGCTGAACAAGCTTGTCCAAACTATTTGTATTGATATACATGCTTCTATTAATTATAATATCTGTAAGTATTAAGAATTGTTGTTTGGATAGTGCGACTGGTTACATATACGTTTAACAGTAGTTGGAGTCAGTTGTGATATTGTTTATGGTTCTTTCAGTACATGGATCTCATTCAGCTTTGCTCGAAAATAAAATACTGCTTAAAAGGGTGTCATGGGCATGAGGGTGTTACATATACTATTCCATAACCAGTCATGAACGGGCTCACTAAAACTGAATCAACTGTTTATCTTGGTTACGTTCTGTACTTCCTATCTAGGGATCGTTTTACCAAACATTTTTATACAGCCTAGCTTTGCATTTCTTATTCATCCATAGTCTCCTGTTAGAGTTAGGATGTAATCATTTCGTCATGTTTTGCTCTTTACAATCAAATATGCCCACGTATAAATCTCTCATGTTACCAGTTGTTGAATAGTGTTAAGCTTCGTATCCATGATTATGGTTACTGCATTGTTATCGATTATTTTCATTTTAAATGTATCTAAGGTTGGCCATGGCTTGATCAATGACTGCTGCATACATACGTATGCGGGTTTTTATAACTACATATTGCGCTACGCAATGTCCTGTATGTAACTGATGTATGATCCGATTAGACTTTACTTAGCGTTGTATGACTTACACATGTTTCACTAAATGTAGATAGAGTCTGAACGAAACTCATTTTTGTTTAATAAAGTATATATTTATATAGATAGTTAGGGTCTGAAATAAAACGTACATTATGATTAAGTTATATATTCATAAATGTAGTTAAGAGTTTTAGAAGATATTTGATGTTAGTTTGAATGCGCCATTGTTATGACATTGAGTGCTAACAGACGATCGGTTGATCTAACCACTTCTTTCTTGGAACATTGAAGGTTAACCACCGATATCCGCAAAAAGCTGATTACTTTCCAACTTGAATCAGTGTGAAATACGAATGACAATGAGGCGACATGTCGTAAATCAATCATCACTAAGGCTGTGGCCTGGCGGGTATTCAAACTCACGACCCATTAATTGATTGTCATACGCGTTTCCGACTAAGCTAACCGGGGACCAGTTACTTAAAGAAGAAAATATGTAACTTTTTCCTGTTTGTCTATAGATTAAATATATCAAAAGTGTGTATTATATTTTTGTTTTGTTTTTTGATTAGGTAAGAATACAACTATCCAAGCATTATGGGTTGGTAGATCTATGCGGATTTAAAGGAGGCATGGTTCATGAATCCTTCAGATTTACCTGATCATGTTTAGATAAAAATCGGATGAAAATAAAAACCCTTGAACCCTTTCATCTGCAATTTAAGAATCTCTCTGCTATTATAAAAGGTTTATTGTACCATTTCCACTGATTCAACTTGTATTGGTCTATATATAGACATATGTTGAAATTATTTCGAAATTATTGCCGTCGTTATGATAAAAATGAGTATGACAGAAAGCACGCACCAAAATGAAACTGACAAACATGAGAATAAATATATAACACCAGTAGGACTAGTCCTACCCTCGAGTCCTACCCTCGAACAATAAGCACAAATACACACAAACAAACTGATGGAAATTTGCAAATTAGACAGTATCGCCATCGTCTACAATCGCAGTTGTCTCTAGCAAACAACTGGGGTTATTAGTATCCATAGAAACAAACCAAACTAATTATTATCTGCGTGTAACTGACGAAGTCCAGCCACTCAATCTCAACAAACCTTCATATACATTCTTCGTCACTCATCTACACAACTGATATTATTACTGTGTTGCAATCAATACTACAAACCGACTGTACTATTCCGTAAAAAAATGAATCCAAACGCTAAAACAGACGCATGCGGCAAAACCTACCAAACCTGTATTCACGTGTCTATGCATGTACCGACAAGATTACGTCTGATCGTCACTTGCTGGTACTTGTTTTGTAGTGCCACGACATATCAAAGACAAGTTTATAGTACAATACTATAAGACAGGCGCTAGTTATATATATATACACGTAATGTCTGTATTAAGTACAATACACCACGACCGTTTTAACTTCTTCCTCGCTCGACAGTACGTAAATAGGCTGAAATACATTTATTATTTATCTTGTCTAAGAATAGAAGCTAAGCACAATTAGCATTATCACACAAACTTCCACATGGTTGGATTGACGTCATATGCTCATACAAAGGCTAAAACAGTCGGTACATCTACTCAAGTACATATAGACATATGTAGTAGTAGTTTATTTCAAATCCGTCAGGCTAAAAGCCCATAAGGATACATAAATAAGCAGTAAAAGTAACAATTTTGTATATACACTACAACTTCCATATAATGTTTGATTTATATACGAGTATTATTTAAGTCATACATATACTAGCTACACAAATATATACACATATTTTTGAGAAGGTATCACAATAGTATGATGCACAGAATTTGATCTTTACAATATATCAAATGCAGTATCGAATTTGAAAAGTACGAAACAACAATCAGAATGTTTTAGAGCATTGTTAAGTCAGACAGATGCAATTTCATGTAAACATACTTTAAACATGGAGATCATTATAATTGTTTTGATGTATCATCATACTTTCATTAAGTGGAAGTCAAAGGATAGATTTTATTAATTTGCAATTTATAGAATATTTCCAAAGTATATGTCGACCTTTCTTGTATATTATGTATAATTAACGATAACTACGTATATCTCCTATCTATCAGTACATTGTTAAACAATTAGGGAAAACGAAATAGCATTTTAAACATAATTTATTACATGTACTTATGAAATATTTGTTAAAATACTGATAATGGCGTTCTGTAATTACAAACAGCCATTGGTTGTTGTCTCTTTAGCAATCTTCTTTTATCATTTTTATTTAAATTCAGCAATAACCTGGCCATGAAACCAATCAAAATCCCTGTATTAGCTGTCTTAAACCCCATTATTGTACGTAAAACAGATACAACCTTATTGACTGGTTAAATATTCTTTTGTCATTCTAACGCTTTGTACATTTGAAGAAATTTTTAATCAGTGATTGATAAGGTAAACAATGATACAAGTGGATCGATTATATATATATTAAATATTTTAAATGACATTCATTTATATATAGATATTACGTTCTTTGTTAGATCCTAATAACTGATGTTACTAAAAGACTTTCAATTTGGATACTTTGCATTACTTTTTCTCCGATTTCAAATAAGTTCCTAGTTGTCAAATATCCTCTTTTATGGTTGAAATGTTCTGAATAAACCATAATTTCTTTTATCAAGTTTTGCACATTTGGCCAAATTGAAATTATTTCCGAACAATATGATAAAGTCTATATGAAATGTAAAAAAACTGTTTTAGAAGCAGATTTACACAAGCTTCTAAAGCTTTTTTCTGGATCCTTTCCACATAATTCGTTAAACATATGACTGTATGCTTTATCATTAAATATTTGCTAAATATATGTACTTATGTGAATTAAATATTGTTTAAACTTAATATCCTAATAATACATTATCGATGGGACATGAACACCACATATCCATCAAGTTGTTTACTCCAATTAAAAGATTTGCCTGAAGCTTTCATACTGGTTCTGGAAAAAGAAGAACATACACATCTGTCCAGTTAACGTAAACTACAAGTATTTATGGGGAATGGGGGTTGAGGTGTGTGTGTGTGTGGGGGGGGGGGGGGCAATTGAACTGCACCCATGTAAAAATGTAAAATGTATTTCTTCAAGATATTTATGACAAAAGGATTTGAAATCGGAATTGTTAATGGAGCTTAATGGTATTGATAGCAAGATAGTAGACTTGCATTTTGAATTTGTCAGATATCCTTCACAATATATTTTTATGAAAGTAGACACATCTGCTAAAGATGTGACATTTATCTCTTAAGATATGTATCTTCTTTGAAACTAGCAAATGCCTTTATACTACTTATGACAGAAGACGTGCTATCTACTTTGAAACTGTCAAATGCATTTATACTACTTATGACAGGAGAAGTGTTTTCTACTTTGAAACTGCCAAATGCCTTTATTCTACTTATGACAGAAGAAGTGTTATATACTTTGAAACTGCCAAATGCCTTTATATTTCTTATGACAGAAGAAATGTTATCTTCTTTGAAACTGTCAAATGCCTTTATACCACTTATGACAGAAGAAGTGTTATCTACTTTGAAACAGCCAAATGCCTTTATACTTCTTAAGATAGAAGAAGTGTTATTTACTTTGAAACTGTCAAATGCCTTTATACTGCTTATGACAGAAAAAGTGTTATCTACTTTGAAACTGTCAAATGCCTTTATACTACTAATGACAGAAGAAGTGTTATCTACTTTGAAACTGTCAAATGCCTTTATACTCCTTATGACAGAAGAAGTGTTATCTACTTTAAAACAGCCAAATGCCTTTATACTTCTTAAGATAGAAGACGTGTTATTCACTTTGAAACTGTCAAATGCCTTTATACTGCTTATGATAGAAGAAGTGTTATCTACTTTGAAACTGTCAAATATCTTTAAACTACTTATGACAGAAGAAGTGTTATTTACTTTGAAACTGTCAAATGTTTTAATACTATTAAAACTGATATCATAAAGCAATCATAACGCAAGGTTGCTTGAGAAAAAAAATACATTACCATAAAACGGCAAGTAACCCTAGGAAAATTGTTATATATTGCATTTATAACAATTTGTAAATATAATCCGCTCGATTCACATTACAGTAACAGTAGATGTATTATTTTCTTTGAAATTGTCAAATACGTTTATACTACCTATGACAGTAAAAGTGTTATTCACTTTGAAACTGTCAAATGCCTTATTACTATTAATAACAGTAGAAGTATTTTCTACTTCGAAATTATTAATGACCTTTATGGTATTTATGACAGTAAAAGCGTAATTCACTTTGAACTGTAAAATGATTTAACACTACTCATGACAGATGGGACTTGAACGTTTGACCTGTAAAATAGCGTTGATATTTTTCTGTGAAAAGAAGCAGTGCATAAGCATAAGTTAAAATCCTTTAAATTTGTATGCACTTGAAATGATGTCAACTGTAGTGCTATCTACTCGTAAGGAGACGCTTAAACGTCAGAAATACCAACTATCCCTCAATACATTTATAACATTAGAAGGAAATATCAACTTTGGAATTGTCAAATGCCTTAATATGGCATGAGAAAAGATGTGCACTTTGGAATTGTCAAACGTCTTAACATGGCACAATAAGAAATGTGCACTTTGGAATTGTCAAATGCCTTATCATGGCACGATAAGAGATATGCACTTCGGAATTGCCAAATGCCTTAACATGGCACGATAACAAATATGCACTTCGGAATTTTCAAATGCCTTAACATGGCACGATAAGGGATGTGCTCGTTCGGAATTATCAGCACTTTGACAAGAGAAGATACTGGAACTGCAGACATCCCGGAAGATGATGCTTACAACAATGAATGAGATTTGAAATTCATTCGGAAGTGGTTATTGCCGTAAATATATGGCTATATAGAGCAGTATTTTAATACTATAAGTGAAAATATGAAAGTCTTGAACAACAAATGTACAAATATTTCCCACGATGTGACTAAATATGGAATTTAAAATTCGTAATTGTTCATTGCTCGTAACACTATTTATGACAAGAGAAGATACTTGGGATTTGGAATTGTCAATTCTCCTTCTGATCATAATATTCATCACAAGAGGATATACTTCATCTGCAGAAATGCGCAGTTAACAACGTTTACGACGGTAACATAGTATCAAACCGTGGAATATAAAATAGCGTAGATGCTATTTATGATAAGAGAAACTATTTGAATTGTGAACTAGTCAATATACTTAATAATAAAATATATGGCAATAGTTGAACTGCATAATATATTCTGATATAACTTTGAAATTGTCAGTTATCGTTAATACTGTACGTGGCAAGACAGAATTGACATGAAGAATAGAAATGACCTCAACTTGGGAATTGCCACATATATATTGTACAACTAACTATAAGAGAAGAAACTATTGTTAACTATCCTAAACAAGAAAACGTATGACAAATGAGAAGATAGGCACCCATTCAATCAGAAGATATTTTTACATTTAAAACTCAATTATCCATTAAAAATATAAGAAATGACTTTATGATTTTCAGACATTCAAGTCATAAGAAAAGAGCAGTGTCTTTACCACCGGCATACCAAATATCCTTAATAATATTTAGAAATAATGACATAACATTTGATGTATTAAACATTCATGCAATGGTCCAGGCCAGATGGAACAACTTTAAATTTAACTTTGTTTAAAATCAATGGCAGCAGTCATGTCATTGTAATGTCGGCATTATCAACCAGCATTCATAACTAGACGTATGACACGTGGGGTAAGTTGAGTTCGTTAGAAATGTATATAAAAAATTACCAGACACCAACATTTTAATTGTCAAATATCGATAATTTATTCAGAGCAAGAAATGTTTTTTTCAGTATATCTACGAAAATTGTTATATGTTTTTTATCTACAATGTTAGATATGGCAACTTCAATTTCTGCTTTGGAAATATGCATATAAGTATGCAAGATGACAGCCTTAAAGCTGTTGTTGAACTTCTAAAGGACAAAGTCATCACGATAGCATAAACAAAAACGATAGTTATAACAATAAGTCGACTTCTTTTAAAGGAATCGAAATAACAGGACAGCAATTTAGTGTAGTTGAGTCGAGATCTGCAGTGAACTTATCTTTCTTAAAACAAATAATGCTGGAAAAACACCATCATGAGTAACTGTTGGTTGCAATGACATCAAGACAGTATTACTCGTTATGTGATGTGACTATGGAGTATGGTCGCTTTGTTATGTGTTTTTACCTACGCACATGCGGTACTTATTGCGATAGCCTCTATATACTTATACTTTGTAGGACTTACACCACTATTATCTCCCTTGAGTACTCCATTGAGTACTCCGGACTTACAGATGAAGGAGGTACAAATAAAACTTTAGTTCTCTTTTTTTCTTTTTTCCAGGGCTTTGTACTGCAGTGATTTATTTTTCAAAGCATGTGTTAAATGGTCAGTATTTTAAAAATCACCACAGAAAAATTGATGCTAGTACTAGCTTTCTGGCCAATTTTGTGTCATTTCAGAATTGTTAATTCGAACCGCAACGAAGAGTTGACATAGTATTACTCTGTAAATTGATAGGTCTCACAAAAGCATAGAATTCAAAGAAAAAACTGGTCAAGGTATGCTTTTTTCCCCTTAATATCTGCATATCTTGAGCTTGAGCCCAGACACATGCTGCAGATTTTGTTTTTACACCGTCCTTTTGGTTATAAATGTTACAATGGAGCTCTATGAGAAATGAAATAGTGGAGCTAGACGTGTAAGATGCTGCTGCTGACTGTGCACTTTGAAGGACTCCTGTTTGACATGTTCACAGTTTTCGGACAATTACTTCTACTTTGTTCAATAAAGTTTTGAGTAATCGCGCATGTACACATTTTGGTACATTTTGAAATATAGTCTGTTGTCAAAAAAATACGTGTAATTAACTTAAAGCCATCAAATAACACAAAATCTTGAGAAAAAACCAAGACAAACTTATTCATCATAGCATTTCTTAGCATTATCAGTTTACTGTTTTTTGTTTTAGTTTTATCAACGAAATTACTTTTATATAAACCAGTTACTATTATATAAGCCAGTTACTTTCATATCAGCCAGTCACTTTTCCATTCACAAAACAACCAACGAAACCGATATCTTATTTGCTGGACAGGATGTAAATTATATCAAACGAGATGACCGTGCCAGAAAGGAGGTTTAGTAAATATTTATCGCCAAGTATTGACTTCATGATACTCCGTTTATGGAAAGACCGTTATCTTTGTATTCATTCTATGGCAAAACGTATGAATAATCCATGATAGACGTAGGTCTGGAACGAGGTCATTTGTTGATTTTTGGTTAGACATCTTACAGTAAATATAGGGCGAAGGCTCCGCTATTTGTGAGTTGATACTTAGGATATGGTTTTATAGAAATGTTGGCTAATGGTATAAATGAGTTCTTATATTAAGTTTATTACTGATTTTAAAATTGGGGATAAGGATTACTCTGTACATTTCCCCCTTCATTGTCAGTTTTGTTTTAAATCCTGTTCATATAACCAGTCCTTTAATAATACTGATAGTTCAAATTTGCGTACTTGGCAAAAATATAAATGGAAAGAGGAGTTAAAAGATGATTTTTATGTTAAGTTTTGTGATAATTTCCGTTCCTTTAATGAAATAATAAGTAACCGTAATCATCGTTCTCTCAGTTCATATATACCCGATTTTATTGATGTTTTTAAAAAGGCCGGCGATAATATGAAATTAAAGTCTAATTGTAAACAATACAGTTCAACCCAACCTTCCTGGTGGGATCATGATTGTAATTCTGCTAAAGTTGACAAATCACGAGCACTACGATATTTTAGAATTACGAATGATAGAAAAGACCTTATTACATATAAAACAAAAAGGAATCATTTTAAATCTATTTGTCTGAACAAAAAGGCTCTATTAGCTAAGAAAAAACGGAACGAATTAGTTAGTTCTCGAAAAAATTCTAAAGTGTTTTGGAAAACATTAAAAGGAAATTGTAATAAGCAAAACAATGATATTACACCAGAAAAGTGGCACGATTATTTTAAAAGTTTATTTATCTCAAGAGAAAATGACGATGATGAGCATAACGATAATATCTTTGAAAATACACATTACGATTCTAGCAGCCTAAACGAACCTATATATAATCAAGAAATAATCGATAGTATACGTCATTTAAAATCTAACCGTTCTGGAGGCCCTGACGGAGTATGTATAGAAATGTATAAGTATACACTTAATGACATATTGCCGTTTTTAAATCAACTTTTTAATGAAATATTTGATTCAGGTTCGTTTCCTGAAAATTGGAGCGAAAGCATTATAACACCATTACATAAAAAAGGTCCAGTAAATGACCCAAATAACTATCGAGGCATTTCACTTATCGATTCCCTATGTAAAATATTCTGTCACATATTAAGTAATAGATTAACTAAATGGTGCGATACTTTTGATGTCATTGATGAGTCACAGGCAGGATTTAGGAAAAAGTATACCACTATAGATAACATATTTACTTTAATGGCTTTAGGACAAAAGTATCTTTCTAAGAGAAAAGGACGTTTTTATTGTATATTTGTTGATTTTGCTAAAGCATTTGATAGTATTCAACACCAAAAACTATTGAATGCTTTTACAAGAAAAGGTGTCGATGGAAAGTTCTTAATAATTTTACAGTCTATGTATAGCAAATTAAAATCATGTGTTAAGGTTAATAATGGATTAACTGAGTTTTTCCCATGTAACATTGGAACCAGGCAAGGCTGTGTGGCCAGCCCCATAATCTTTTCTATGTTTATAAATGATTTAGTTACATTTCTACATTCTAAATGTGATCGTGGTATATTTGTTTCTGATGATATTAATGAGTTAGTAGCCTTAATGTTTGCTGATGATGTTTCAAGTTTCTCAGATACTGTTGTACATCTTCAAAGACAAATTAATTATATTGAACAATTCTGTGCATCTGTTGATATGAAAATTAATCTCGATAAATCAAAAATTGTTGTTTTTAGAAATGGAGGCATCGTCAAGCTTACAGAAAAGTGGACTTATTGTGGAGAAACTATAGATGTTGTCAAATTTTATAAATATTTAGGTGTTTATTTCACGCCAAAATTGCTATGGTCAAAAACGCAAGAAATGTTGGCATTGCAAGGTATTAAGTCTGTTGCCTGTATATTTAGATTTCAACGTAAATTTGGACATCTAAATTCAGTAGATATGTTTAAAGTATTTAATGCTATGGTCAAACCTATACTTTGTTATGGCTCTGAAATCTGGGGATACAAGTATGTTGAAAAAATTGAAAAAGTGCAAATCAAATTCTGTAAACAGTATTGTAATTTATCACAAAATACATCTGATATTCTAGCGCTAGGAGAATGCGGAAGATTACCGTTATGTATTACTTATATTCCCAACTGTGTAAAATTTTGGCTAAGAATTATACGTATGGAAAACCATAGATACCCTAAACAATGTTATAAAATGCTAAAACAATTATATGAAGCAGGCAGAAGAACTTGGGCTAGTCATATTAAAGAATTACTTTTTACATATGGATTTGGATATGCTTGGCTTGCCCAAGATGTTGGAAATGACATAAATTTTATTCATTTATTTAAAACACGCATTAAAGACTGCTATTTACAAAGATGGATCGCAGGTCTAAATGATTCTCCTAAATCTCTGCATTATAAACATTTTAAATCTCATCTGTATTCAGAATCATACTTAGACATTGATTTATCATATATTTTAAGAAAAACGTTGTCAAATTTTCGTTGTTCGACCCATACTGTAATGATCGAGAAGGGAAGACATTTATCAATAGATAAAAATTTAAGATTCTGTCCTATATGTACGAAAAATAATATTTCTGTAGTCGAAGATGAGTTTCACTTCTTCTTTGAATGTAATGAGTATGAACATTTTAGACAAACTTTTTTCAAATCTAATTGGTTAAGAAATAGATCGCTTAACATGTATTACATAATATTTAGCTTGAAAGATGAGAAAAGCATTGTCAGTATTGCTAGATATCTCTTAAATGCTTTTAAAAGAAGAAAAGAAATTCTAGATTTGCCCATTTAAAGAAATATTAACAAGAGTAAACTACTGTATTATTAATTAGACAGTATAAATAGTTTCACTTTATTTTGAATATAAATATTCATGATATGATTTAATAGTCTTATTCATTATAGTGTTAATTTTGGATTTATATATAGCTACATTTATTTCAAATCATATATCTTCAAAAATATATGTCACATCTGTTACTTTATAAAACTTTTGAAATGCTTAAACTTGAAATGATCTAATACAAATGTTATTATTTTTGGATTTATATGGCATGTTATAAGCTTATATTCACTTTAATATGTGAATTCTGTAATATTGACTTGTATAAATGTATAATATTTAATTTGTGTCACTCTATATGATGTATTTACATGTTGTATTTTGGGCCGGAGGCCTATATTACTTAATAAAATATGTCTATGTCTTATATTAAGAAAATGTATACATTTCAATAAAAACTGAACAAGATATGTTTGATAAACTCCAACATGGGTTTGACACATTTTATTATTAATCATCACCTGAATGGAATATAATATATCATTTGAATATCATAATTTATTTGATTATATACTATATGGTGGCGATCTAACTGGTATACATCTGCACAGACAATTGAGCTACCAATGGTGTTCATATGATCCTTATATGGTTGTTATACTACAATCGTACCCTCATTACAGAGTCGTACCTCTCATATCAGAGTCGTACCTCTCCTATCAGAGTCATCCCTCTCATACCAGTCATCCCTCTCATAACAGAGTCGTACCGCTCATACCAGGATCGTTCCTCTCCTACCAGAGTCATCCCTCTCATACCAGTCATCCCTTTCATAACAGAGTCGTACCTCTCATACCAGTCATCCCTCTCATAACAGAGTCGTACCTCTCATACCAGGATGCCTGGTATGAGAGGTACGATCCTGGTATGAGAGGTACGACTCTGTTATGAGAGGGATGACTGGTATGAAAGGTACGACTCTGTTATGAGAGGGATGACTGGTATGAGAGAGATGACTCTGGTAGGAGAGGAACGATCCTGGTATAAGAGGGATGACTCTGGTAGGAGAGGAACGATCCTGGTATGAGAGGTACGACTCTGTTATGAGAGGGATGACTGGTATGAGAGGAATGTCTCTTGTAGGAGAGGAACGATCCTGGACTCTGATAGGAGAGGTACAATCCTGGTATGAGAAGAATGTCTCTGGTAGGAGAGGAACGATCCTGGACTCTGATAGGAGAGGTACAATCCTGGTATGAGAGGTACGACTCTATTTTGAGAGGGATGACCTCTCATACCAGGATCGTTCCTCTCCTACCAGAGTCATTCCTCTCATTCCAGTCATCCCTCTCATAACAGAGTCGTACATCTCATACCAGGATCGTACCTCTCATACCAGTCATCCCTCTCATAACAGAGTCATCCCTCTCATAACAGTCATCCCTGTCATAACAGAGTCGTACCTCTCATACCAGGATCGTACCTCTCCTACCAGAGTCATCCCTCTCATACCAGGATCGTTCCTCTCCTACCAGAGTCATCTCTCTCACACCAGTCATCCCTCTCATAACAGAGTCATCCCTCTCATACCAAGATCGTCTCTCTCATACCAGAGTTATCCCTCTCATACCAAGATCGTCCCTCTCATACAAGAGTCATCCCTCTCATACCAGGATTATCCCTCTATACCAAAGTCATCCCTCCCATACCAGGATCGTCCCTCTCATACCAAGATCGTCCCTCTCATACCAAAGTCATCCCTTCCATACCAGGATCGTCCCTCTCATACTAGAGTCACCCCTCTCATACCAGTCATCCTTCTCATACCAGGATCGTACCTCTCATACAAGGATTATCCCTCTCATACCAGAGTCGCCACTCACATACCAAAGTCGTACCTCTCATACCAGGATTATCCCTCTCATACCAGAGTCATTCCTCTCATAACAGGGTCGTACCTTTCATAAAAGAGTCGTACTTCTCATCCCAGAATCGTCTATCTCGTACCAGAGTCATACCTTTCACACCAAGATCATCCCTCTCATACCAATGTATTCCTCTCATACCAGAGTCATATCTCTCATACTATAGTCATCCCTCTAATACAAGAGTCGTACCTCTCATACCAGAGTCATCTCTCTAATACCAGAATCATGCCTCTCATACCAGTCATCCCTCTCATACCAGAGTCATCCCTCTCATACTATAGTCGTACCTCTCATACTAGAGTCATCCCTCTTATACCAGAGTCGTACCTCTCATACTATAGTAATCCCTCTCAGACCAGAGACGTACCTTCATACCAGAGTCGTACCTCTCATATCGTAGTCGTACCTTTCTTACCAGAGTCGTACCTCTATATCAGAGTCGTATCTATCATACCAGAGTCGTACCTCCTAAACCAGAGTTATACCTCTCATACGAGAGTCGTACCTCTTTCACTAGAATCATCCCTCTCATAACAGAGTCGTACCTCTCATACAGGAGTCGTGCCTCTCATACCAGGATCGTACCTCTCATACCAGAGTCGTCGATCTCATTACAGTGTCGTTTCTCTCATACCAGAGTAATACCTCTCATACCAGAGTCGTTTCCCTCATACCAGAGCCACCCCTTTCATACGAGAGTCGTTTCCCACATACCAGAGTCGAATCTCTCATATCAGAGTCGTAATTATAATACAAAGACCGTACCTCCCTCTCATAACAGAGTCGTACCTCTCACTAGGATCGTCCCTTTCACACCAGAGTTGTACCTCTCATACCAGAGTCATCTATCTCATACCAGTGTCGTACTTCTCATACCAGAGTCAACCCTCTCATACTAATGTCGTACCTATCTTACCAGAGTCGTCCCTCACATACCAGAGTCGTACCTCTCTTACCAAATTCATCAATCTCATATCAGAATAGTACCTCTCACACCAAAGTCGTACCTCTAATACCAGAGTCATCCTCTCATACCAGAGTCATCCCTCTAAAACCAGAGTCATACCTCTCATACCAGAGTCATCCCTCTCACACCAGAGTCGTTCCTCTCATACCAGTGTCATCACTCTCATACCAGAGTCATCCCTCTCATACCAGAGTCGTACCTCTCATACCAGAGTCGTACCAGAGTCATCCCTCTCATACAAGTGTCATCCATCTCATACCAGAGTCGTACCTCTCATACCAGAGTCATCCCTCTCATATCAGAGTCGTACCTCTCATAACAGACTCATCCCTCTCATACTAGAGTCGAACCTTTCATACCAGAGTCATCCCTCTCATACCAGAGTCGTACCTCTCATACCAGAGTCATCCCTCTCATACCAAAGTCGTACCCCTCATACCAGAGTCATCCCTCTCATACCAGAGTCATCCATCTCACACCAGCGTCGTACCTCTCATACCAGATTCATCCCTCTCATACCAGAGTCATCCCTCTCATACCAGTGTCATCCCTCTCATACCAGAGTCATCCCTCTCATACCAGAGTCGAACCTCTCATACCAGAGTCATCCCTCTCATACCAGAGTCATCCCTCTCACACCAGCGTCGTACCTCTCATACCAGAGTCATCCCTCTCATACCAGAGACATCCCTCCCATACCAGTGTCATCCCTCTCATACCAGCATCGAACCTCTCATACCAGAGTCACCCCTCTCATACCAGAGTCATCCCTTTCATACCAGCGCCGTACCTCTCATACCAGAGTCATCCCTCTCATACCAGAGTCCTCCCTCTCATACCAGTGTCATCCCTCTCATACTAGTGTCGTTACTTTCATATAAGTGTCGTACCTCTCATGACAGAGCCACCCATCTCATACCAAAGTCGTACCTCTCATACCAGTGTCATCCCTCTCATACCAATGTCATCCCTCTTATACCAGTGTCGTTACTCTCATATAAGTGTCGTTCCTCTCATGACAGAGCCATCCGTCTCATACCAAAGTCGTACCTCTCATAACAGACTCATCCCTCTCATACTAGAGTCGAACCTTTCATACCAGAGTCATCCCTCTCATACCAGAGTCGTACCTCTCATACCAGAGTCATCCCTCTCATACCAAAGTCGTACCCCTCATACCAGAGTCATCCCTCTCATACCAGAGTCATCCATCTCACACCAGCGTCGTACCTCTCATACCAGAGTCATCCCTCTCATACCAGAGTCATCCCTCTCATACCAGTGTCATCCCTCTCATACCAGAGTCATCCCTCTCATACCAGAGTCGAACCTCTCATACCAGAGTCATCCCTCTCATACCAGAGTCATCCCTCTCACACCAGCGTCGTACCTCTCATACCAGAGTCATCCCTCTCATACCAGAGACATCCCTCCCATACCAGTGTCATCCCTCTCATACCAGCATCGAACCTTTCATACCAGAGTCACCCCTCTCATACCAGAGTCATCCCTTTCATACCAGCGTCGTACCTCTCATACCAGAGTCATCCCTCTCATACCAGAGTCCTCCCTCTCATACCAGTGTCATCCCTCTCATACCAGTGTCGTTACTTTCATATAAGTGTCGTACCTCTCATGACAGAGCCATCCATCTCATACCAAAGTCGTACCTCTCATACCAGTGTCATCCCTCTCATACCAATGTCATCCCTCTTATACCAGTGTCGTTACTCTCATATAAGTGTCGTTCCTCTCATGACAGAGCCATCCGTCTCATACCAAAGTCGTACCTCTCATAACAGACTCATCCCTCTCATACTAGAGTCGAACCTTTCATACCAGAGTCATCACTCTCATACCAGAGTCGTACCTCTCATGCCAGAGTCATCCCTCTCATACCAAAGTCGTACCTCTCATACCAGAGTCATCCCTGTCATACCAGAGTCATCCCTCTCATACCAGAGTCGTACATCTCATACCATAGTCATCCTTCTCATTCCAAAGTCGTACATCTCATACAAGAGTAATCCCTCTCAGACCAGAGGCGTATCTCTCATACCAGAGTCGTACCTCTCATGCCAGAGTCGTACTTCTCGTACCTGAGTAATCCCTCTCAGACCAGAGACGTACCTCTATATCAGAGTCGTACCTATCATACCAGAGTCGTACCTCTTATACCAGTGTTATTCCTCTCGAACTAGAGTCGTACCTCTTTTACCAGAATCATCCCTTTCATACCAGAGTCGTACCTCTCATACCGGAGTCGTGCCTCTCATACCAGGATCGTACCTCTTATACCAGAGTCGTCGATCTCATAACAGTGTCGTTTCTCTCAAACCAGAGTAATACCTCTCATACAAGTCGTTTCTCTCATACCAGAGCCACCCCTTTCATACGAGAGTCGTTTCCCTCATACCAGAGTCGAATCTCTCATACCAGAGTAATAATTATGATACAAATACCGTACCTCTCACACCAGAGTCGTACCTATTATACCAGGGTCGTCCCTCTCATACCAGAGTTATCCCTCTCATAACAGAGTCATCCCTCTCATACCAGAGTTCTACCTCTCATACCAGAGTCATCCCTCTCATACCAGAGTCGTATCTCTCACACCAGAGTCGTATCCCTCATACCAGAGGCATCCCTCTCATATCAGAGTCATCCCTCTCATACCAGACTCATTCCTCTCACACCAGAGTCGTATCCCTCATACCAGAGTCATCCCTCTCATACCAGAGTCATCCCTCTCATACCAGAGTCATCCCTCTCATACCAGAGTCATCCCTCTCATACCAGAGTCGTATCTTTCACACCAGAGTCGTATCCCTCATACCAGAGTCATCCCTCTCATACCAGAGTCATCCCTCTCATACCAGAGTCGTATCTCTCACACCAGAGTCGTATCCCTCATACCAGAATCATCCCTCTCATACCAGAGTCATTCCTCTCATACCAGAGTCATCCCTCTCATACTAGAGTCATCCCTCTCATACCAGAGTCATTCCTCTCATATCGGAGTCATCCCTCTCATACCAGAGTCATCCCTCTCATACCAGAGTCATCCCTCTCATACCAGAGTCGTATCTCTCACACCAGAGTCGTATCTCTCATACCAGAGTCATTCCTCTCATACCAAGTCATTCCTCTCACACCAAAGTCGTATCCCTCATACCAGAGTCATCCCTCTCATACCAGAGTTACCCCTCTCATACCAGTGTCATCCCTTACATACTAGTGTCGTACCTCTCATACCAGAGTCATCCCTCTCATACCAGTGTCGTACCTCTCATACAAGTGTCGTACCTCTCATACCAGAGTCATCCATCTCATACCATAGACGTCCCTCTCATACCAGAGTCGTAACTCTCACATACCAGAGTCATCCTTCTCATACCAGAGTCGTACTTCTCATAACAAACTTGTACATCTCATACTAGAGGCATCCCTCTCATACCAGAGACGTCCCTCTCATACCAAAGTCGTACTTCTCTTACCAGAGCCGTACCTCTCATACCAGTGTAGTACCTCTCAAACCAGTGTCGTACCTCTCATACAAGTGGCGTACCTCTCATACCAGAGTCATCCATCTCATACCATAGTCGTCCCTCTCATACCAGAGTCGTACCTCTCACATACCAGAGTCATCCTTCTTATACCAGAGTCGTACTTCTCATAACAGACTTGTACATCTCATACCAGAGTCATCCCTTTCATACCAGAGACGTCCCTCTCATACCAAAGTCGTACTTCTCTTACCAGAGCCGTACCTATCATATCAGTGTAGTACCTCTCATACCAGTGTCGTACTTCTCATACCAGAGTCATTATTCTCATACGAGAGTCGTACCTCTCATAACAGACTTGTAGCTCTCATACCAGAGTCATCCCTCTCATACCAGAGAGGTCCCTCTCATACAAGAGTCGTACCTCTTTTACCAGAGCCGTACATCTTATACAACTGTAGTACCTCTCATACCAGTGTCGTACCTCTAATACCAGAGTCATCCTTCTCATACCAGAGACGTCCTTCTCATACCAGAGTCGTACCTCTCTTACCAGAGCCGTGCCTCTCATACCAGTGTAGTACCTCTCATACCAGTGTCGTACCTCTCATACCAGAGTCATAACTCTCATATACCAGAGTCGTACCTCTCATACCAGAGTCGTCCCTCTCATACCAGAGCCGTATATGTCATACCAGAGTCGTACCTTTCATACCAGAGTCATTCATCTCACACCAGAGCCGTACCTCTCATACCAGAGTCGCATTTAACATACCAGAGTCATGCCTCTCATACCAGAGTCGTACCTCTCATACAAGAGTCATCCCTCTCATACCAGTCATGAAAAGGAGCAGAATATGATTGTGGGAACACTTTTATTTGATATTATTCATACATTTCCTCAATGGCTATCAATTTCGACGTGATTTTATTGATTATCTTAGCAGGTTAAGTGAACGTTATCGCTAAAATGAAATACATCTCACGTCTCTTTAAAGCTACAAAACTTATCATTATCCACCATTCTGAGAAATTATACTATTACTTATTTTGAAAAATACAATATGCTTCACAGATAAATGGAATCCGTCCATATTTTCAGTAACGTAAATTAACATCTACGAATCTGAATCTGTAGCCTTGTGTGTACAGACACGTGTACATATCAAACGTTTTTCAATAATTCTGTCTGGAACGGAAACCTAACTGTACTGGTAGCAGGTGAGCAGGGTTTGTCTCAAAATGACACAGATGTATGGTTCTTGCAGTTACACTCATTTACACCTAGAATATTTACAAAAAAACTAATGCAGTTTTATATTATATTTATGTGAAGAACAGGTTCACAAGACTACAGCATCACACGATTTAAGGTACAAGTTCACTAGGTTACAGCATTACGAGATGAAAGGTACAATTTCGTATGGTTACAGCATTATGGGATGTAAGGTACAGGTTCACACGACTATGGCATCACACGATGTAAGGTACAAGTTCACACGGTTACAGCATTGCGCTATATAAGGTACAAGTTCATAAGAATAAAACATTACGAGATGTAAAGTACAAGTTCATACGGTTACAGCATTACACTATGTAAGGTACAATTTCATACGGTTACAGCATTACATGATGTAAGGTACAATTTAATAGGGTTACAGCATTACAAGATGTAAGGTACAACTTAATACGGTTACAGCTTTACGAGATGTAAGGTTCCATTTTTATACTGTTACAGCATACAATTTCAAGGTACAATTTCACACGGTTACATCATTACACGATGTAAGGTACCAGTTCACACGATTATATCATTACGAAATGTAAGGCCAAGTTCACACGGGTACAGCATTACATGATGTAAGGTACAATTTCATTTGGTTACAGTATTACACAATGTAATGTACAAGATCATACGGTTAAAGCATTACACAATGTAAGGTACAAGATCATACGGTTAAAGCATTACACAATGTAACGTACAATTCAATACGGTTACAGCATTTTACGATGCAAGGTACAATTTACACGGTTACAGCATTACATGATGTAAGATACAAGTTCATACGGTTAGAGCATTACACGATGTAAGGTACACTTTTATACCGTTACAGCATTACACAATGTAAGGTACAATTTCACACGGTTACTGCATTGCATGATGTAAGATACAAGTTCATACGATTACAGCATTACACAATGTAAGGTAAACGTTATACGGTTACAGCATTACACAATGTAAGGTACACGTTATACGGTTACAGCATTACACAATGTAAGGTACACGTTATACGGTTACAGCATTACACAATGTAAGGTACACGTTATACGGTTACAGCATTACACAATGTAAGGTAAACGTTATACGGTTACAGCATTACACAATGTAAGGTACACGTTATACGGTTACAGCATTACACAATGTAAGGTACACGTTATACGGTTACAGCATTACACTATGTAAGGTACACGTTATACGGTTACAGCATTACACTATGTAAGGTACACGTTATACGGTTACAGCATTACACTATGTAAGGTACACGTCATACGATTACAGCATTACACAATGTAAGGTACACGTTATACGATTACAGCATTACACAATGTAAGGTAAACGTTATACGGTTACAGCATTACACAATGTAAGGTACACGTTATACGGTTACAGCATTACACAATGTAAGGTACACGTTTATACCGTTACTACAAGTGTCCGTAATGTTTAATTGTAACAGACAGTAATACGTTGTATAGGGCACGTGTATTGAATGTTACTGTTGCTCTTCAGTATGAACACACAAAGAAACAATGTAACGTAACTAAATGTAATTCATATTAACGCCACTTCTCGGTCGTCGTCGGTGATATGCTTTATTAATGTGATAGTAGTAAAACCATAAAAGCAGCTATGGATATGAATTAATCGATTATTGGAAAATAACCCTTTATTTTACAATCAGTTCAGAGACATGCGAAATTGCCGAGTACTTAACGAAATCGAATATTCACATTCCGTGTAGCTTATGTACACTGGATGATAATGGCATACTGCTAGTACTGTTATATATGTCTGAATATATTAAACGTTACAACAATCTGGAAACACCCCCCCCCCCCCCCCCCTTCTCGCCCAACAAAATAATTTTAATCAAATCAAATTCACGGTTTTTTATTTCAATTTCATATCATTTTATGAATGTCGATATATAATTGTATACACAAAAGAACATATAAGAAGGAAATGTAAACATTATATTTGAATTACCTTGATACCGCTCCACGTCGTCGTAAACAAACACATAGGTCCATTCTCCATTCATTCAAATATTTCCAATAACGAAATGGCATGCAGCGTGGATTATATATTTCCAAATCCAATCAGTCAGTTGCAGGCAATGTGCATTTCAGTCCATGTAATTTAAGAACGCCATGTGAATGGCCGATTTTCTATATAAATCTACCACAAACTGTCAGAGAGCTCATTCACACGCTGAGTCGATAGATTAATTTCTGTACTGAAACCCTGCTAGTGCAACCAATCCCTTAAGCGAAACAATAACTTCCTTTTAAGGTAAAAATAACTGTCACAGAATCCTTAACATCGTCGTTTTACATCATCAGACTCTTTAAGTTAGAAACAACGAGTACGTGTTTTCTATGACTACCGCAAATGAAGCTGAACCGTATCCTTAATAGATTTGCATGTATTTTTAACAAATTTATGACATAAAATCGTTGCAGACGAGATTTAAGTTGCGTCTATTGTTTAAGCATGCGCCTAGAATGATTATGAATGAAAAAATCTATACTTCCCAAGACAAGCGTATTGATTATACGAATGAGCAGTATCCGATAAACGCTTGCCGAAGCATCTTTGGCATACATTAGTCACAGCGTATCACGACCGTGGAACTTTATTTATATATTAGTCCCGCCATTTCACGAACAAGGAACAAATTCTGCTGTTTATGCGAGTCACGGCGCATTAAGACTATGGAACCGATGCTGTTTATTTTGTTTTATATTAGCTACTGCATTTCACAACCATGGACCAATGTTGTTATGTTGTTTACACGAGTCACAGCGCATCACGACCATGCTATTTATACATTAGTGTAGCCATTTCACGGCCATTAACAAATGCTGTTGTTCATTTATACGAATCACTGCATTTCACAACCTTGGACCAATGTTGTTATGTTGTTTACACGAGTCACAGTGCATCACGACCATGCTATTTATACATTAGTCTAGCCGTTTCACGGCCATTAACGAATGCTATTGTGTTTATTTATACGAATCACTGCATTTCACAACCATGGACCAATGTTGTTATGTTGTTTACACGAATCACAGCGCATCACGACCATGCTATTTATACATTAGTCTAGCCGTTTCACGGCCATTAACAAATGCTGTTGTGTTTATTTATACGAATCACTGCATTTCACAACCATGGACCAATGTTGTTATGTTGTTTACACGAGTCACAGTGCATCACGACCATGCTATTTATACATTAGTCTAGCCGTTTCACGGCCATTAACGAATGCTATTGTGTTTATTTATACGAATCACTGCATTTCACAACCATGGACCAATGTTGTTATGTTGTTTAAACGAATCACAGCGCATCACGACCATGCTATTTATACATTTGTCTAGCCATTTCACGACCATAAACAAATGCTATTGTGTTTATTTATACGAATCACTGCATTTCACAACCATGGACCAATGTTGTTATGTTGTTTACACGACTCACAGTGCATAACGACCATGCTATTTATACATTAGTCTAGCCGTTTCACGGCCATTAACAAATGCTGTTGTGTTTATTTATACGAATCACTGCATTTCACAACTTTGGACCAATGTTGTTATGTTGTTTACACGAGTCAAGTGCATCACAACCATGCTATTTATACATTTGTCTAGCCATTTCACGACCATAAACAAATGCTGTTGTGTTTATTTATACGAATCACTGCATTTCACAACCATGGACCAATGTTGTGATGTTGTTTACACGAGTCACAATGCATCACGACCATGCTATTTATACATTAGTCACATCGTATCACAAGCGTAAAACTACCGTGTTACATTATTTATACACTTGTCACATCGTATCACAAGCGTAAAACTACCGTGTTACATTATTAAAACACTAGTCAAAGCGTATCACAAGCGTAAAACTACCGTGTTACATTATTTATACACTTGTCACATCGTATCACAAGCGTAAAACTACCGTGTTACATTATTAATACACTAGTCAAAGCGTATCACACGCGTATAACTACCGTCTTACATTATTTATACACTTGTCACATCGTATCACAAGCGTAAAACTACCGTCTTACATTATTAATACACTAGTCAAAGCGTATCATCAATCAATGATGCTTTGTTATTTATATACATTAGTCAAAGCGTATCGGGAATCATTGGTGCTTTGTTATATATATATATATATATATATATATATATATATATATATATATATATACATACGTCAAACGTATCATAAATCAATGATGCTTTGTTATATATATATATACATCAGTCAAAGCGTATCGGGAATCATTGGTGCTTTGTTATATATATATATACATAAGTCAAAGCGTATCATAAATCAATGGTGCTTTGTTATCTAATCAGTAGTCTCAGCGTATTATGACCAGGAGTCAACATTTGTTGTTAGGGACTATGTTTGATAACGAATTATTATGAATGTTCGCCACGTTCACATTTGCTGTTGGGAACATTTTCATATTCGTTAACGAAACATAATGTAGGTTTGTTCAATAACGAAACATTACGTAAGTTGCCACACTCATATAAGTTGTTAGAGACATAGCTATGTTTAAAATCGAAACGTTACGTTCGTTTGCCACACTCACTTTTGTTGTTAGAGACAAAGCTATGTTCAATAACGGAACGTTACGTAGGTTCACCACCCCAACATTTGTTGTTAGAGACAGCTATGTTCGATAACGTAACGTTGGATAGGTCAATCACCCACACACTCGTTGTAGGGAACATAACTATGTTCGATAACCCTCACACTTGTTGATGGAGACATAGCTATGTTCGATAACGAAACATAACGTTGGTTCACCACCCTCACATTTATTGCTAGAGACGTTATTTTTTGTTCGATAACGAAACATAACGTTGTTTTGACATCGTAACATTGTTAGAGAAATTGCTAAGTCCAATACTTATGTTTATATAATTCTGTACTGAAAACCTGTTTAAGAGGTGTTCCTTCTATAATTATACATTGCATTATTAAACCATCATCTCCTCCGTATGACAATACATTGATTCTTCAGCCGTTATATCATGCTAAACCTAGTTTAAAATAATACATGCGATGGATTCCTCTATATAGTGTACGGCAAAAACACCTGACTGTCTAGACACCACGTGGCATAACATAATCAGCAGCCACAATCTCTATTTATTTATTAATAAAACTATACTGATTTAAACATTAACTGTCCTTTTCGCACAAAAAACAAACAAACCATGTTTTCACATTAAAGGTACACAGCATAGTTTGAACTTGTTAACAAACCAGATACATATTTCCACCTATAATGCCTTTTCACATATAACTACATGTATTCATATTGTTCCCATTTATGAATATATAACCATATGTACTTATTTACACCGTGTAGAATACTACAGGAATAATTGAATTATTTAGATATATGAACACAATTATGTTCATATACATGAATAAATGAGTTATTATTGATAGGAACATACCACTATATACAACCAAACAATATCATTATTTAAACATAGAAACATATCACCATATACAACCAATCAATAGCATTATTTACACCTAGGAACACATCACCATATATAACCAATCAATAGCACTATTTACACTTAGAAACATATCACCATATACAACCAATCAATATCATTATTTACACATAGGAACATATCACCATATACAACCAAACAACATCATTATTTACGCATGGGAACATATCACCATATATATCCAATCAATAGCATTATTTAGACCTAACAACATATCACCATATACAACCAATCAATATCATTATTTACACCTAGGAACAAATCACCATATATAACCAATCAATAGCACTATTTACACCTAGGAACATATCACCCTATACAATCAATCAATAGCATTGTTTACACGTAGGAACATATCACCATATATAACCAATCAATAGCATTATTTACACGTGGAAACATATCACCCTATACAATCAATCAATAGCATTATTTACACGTAGAAACATATCACCCTTAACAACCAATCAATAGCATTATATACACGTAGGAATATATCACCATATACAATCAATCAATAGCATTATATACACCTAGGAACATATCACCATATATAACCAATCAATATCGTTATTTACATATAGGAACATATCACCATATACAATCAATCAATAGCATTATTTACACCTAAGAACATATCATCATATACAACCAATCAATAGCATTATTTACACCTAGGAACATATCACCCTAAACAATCAATCAATAGCATTATTTACACCTAGGAACATATCACCATATATAACCAATCAATAGCATTATCCACACATAAGAATATATCACCATAAACAACCAATCAATAGCATTATTTATACCTAGGAACATATCACCCTATACAATCAATCAATAACATTATTTACACCTAGGAACATATCACCATATATAACCAATCAATAGCATTATCCACACATAAGAACATATCACCCTATACAACCGATCAATATCATTATTTATACCTAGGAACATATCACCCTATACAATCAATCAATAACATTATTTACACTTAGGAACATATCACCCTATACAATCAATCAATAGCATTGTTTACACGTAGGAACATATCTCCATATATAACCAACCAATAGCATTATTCAGACGTAGGAACATATCAATTGATACAACAAATCAATAGCATTGTTTTCACGTAGGAACATATCACCCTATATAATCAATCAATAGCATTATTTACACCTAGGAACATATCACCTAGTAACATATTACCCTATACAATCAATCAAAAGCATTATTTACATCTAGGAACATATCACCCTATACAATCAATCAATAGCATTGTTTACACGTAGGAACATATCACCATATATAACCAATCAATAGCATTATTTACACGTAGGAGCATATCACCCTATACAATCAATGTATAGCACTATATACACGTAGGAACATATCACACTATAAAATCAATCGATTGCATAATTTACACGTAGAAACATATCACCCTGTACAATCAATCGATAGCATTATTTACACGTAGGAACATATCGCCATATATAACCAATCAACAGCATTATTTACACGTAGGAACAAATCACCATATACAACCAATCAATATCATTATTTACACGTAAGAACATATCACCATATACAACCAATCAATAGCATTATTTACACGTAGGAACAAATCACCATCAACAACCAATCAATAGCATTGTTTACACGTAGGAACATATCACCCTATACAATCAATCAATAGCATTGTTTACACGTAGGAACATATCACCCTATACAACCAATCAATAGCATTATATACACGTAGGAACATATCACCATATACAATCAATCAATAGCATTATATACACGTAGGAACACATCACCATATATAACCAATCAATATCGTTATTTACATAAAGGAACATATCACCATATACAATCAATCAATAGCATTATTTACACCTAGGAAGATATCACAATATATAACCAATCAAAAGCATTATTTACACCTAAGAACATATCATCCTATACAACCATTCAATAACATTATTTACACGTAGGAACATATCACCATATACAACAATCAATAGCATTATTTACACATAAAAATATATCACCATAAACAACCAATCAATAGCATTATTTACACCTAGGAACATATCACCCTATACAATCAATCGATAGCATTATTTACACCTAGGAACATATCACCCTATACAACCAATCAATATAATTATGTATACGTTGGAACATATCACCCTATACAATTAATCAATAGCATTATTTACACCTAGGAACATATCACCCTATACAATCAATCAATATAATTATGTACATCTAGGAACATATCACCCTATACAATCAATGTATAGCATTATTTACACGTAGGAACATATCACCCTATACAATCAATCGATTGCATTATTTACACGTAGAAACATATCACCCTATACAACCAATCAATAGCATTATATACACGTAGGAACATATCAACATATACAATCAATCAATATCATTATTTACACCTAAGAACATATCATCCTATACAACCATTCAATAGCATTATTTACACGTAGGAACATATCACCATATACAACAATCAATAGCATTATTTACACATAAGAATATATCACCATAAACAACCAATCAATATCATTATTTACACCTAGGAACATATCACCATATACAATCAATCGATAGCATTATTTATACCTAGGAACATATCACCCTATACAACCAATCAATATAATTATGTATACGTTGGAACATATCACCCTATACAATCAATCAATAGCATTGTTTACACGTAGGAACATATCACCATATATAACCAATCAATAGCATTATTCAGACGTAGGAACATATCAATTGATACAACCAATCAATAGCATTGTTTACACGTAGGAACATGTCACCCTATACAATCAATCAATAGCATTATTTACACCTAGGAACATATCACCCTATACAATCAATCAATAGCATTATTTACACCTAAGAACATATCATCCTATACAATCAATCAATATAATTATGTACACCTAGGAACATATCACCCGATACAATGAATGTATAGCATTATTTACACGTAGGAACATATCACTCTATACAATCAATCGATTGCATTATTTACACGTAGAAACATATCACCTTGTACAATCAATCGATAGCATTATTTACACGTAGGAACATATCACCATTTATAACCAATCAATAGCATTATTTACACGTAGGTACAAATCATCATATACAACCAATCAATATCATTATTTACACGTAGGAACATATCACCCTATACAACCAATCAATAGCATTATTTACACGTAGGAACAAATCACCATATACAACCAATCAATAGCATTATTTACACGTAGAAACATATCACCATATACAACCAATCAATATTATAATTAACACGTAGGAACATATCACCCTGTACAATCAATCAATAGCATTGTTTACACGTAGGAACATATCACCCTATACAATCAATCAATAACATTATTTACACGTAGGAACATATCACCATATACAACCAATCGATATCATTATTTATAAATAGGAACATATATGTTAATGTTTCGTTATCGAACATAGAGAGATCGAGTAGGTGAACACAACATTTGTATTGTTTTATTTCAGGAACATGCATGTTGTGTTGTGTTTAACTAAAGTGCATTGTACTGCTTTGCGTTGCATCGTTTCGCATCGTATCGTATCGTATTGTATGTATTGTAATGTACTGTAATGTTTGTGTTAATAACTTTGAACTTTGTATGCTCAAGTTATATTGATGAAAAAACTGTTTCTTTTCAGTTCTGTTCAAAATAAGTCTACGTAAGTATGTTTGTATGTACAACCATACGATCTATTTTCTTTTTGTTAATATAAAACGATATTGTCTACATTATACAACTCTTATGTCTATATATATATATATATATATATATATATATATATATATATATATGTGTGTGATTAACCGTTCTCTAAATATAATCATTATTGTGAACACCGTATAAGGCTTGTTTATGGAATGGCCGAAGTGAAACCATTACGGTAGTCAATATCCCCTAATGACTATATGCGTTTGTAGAGGGAAGGATGTGTACACGCCTACCAATCGCATAGCCTGCGTTATAATACAACATCGACATTTTAAGGCGGGGGATTTCCGGTTCCGCAGACGGGGGAGCCGATTTTAGGAATTTGACGGTAAAAGTTCAATATTTTCATGAAATGCGTTTTACTTAAACATTTTTTTTAATAATCGGAGAATGTCATCGGGTGAACAGTTAAACAAACCTGTAGTTATCGGAAGTTAAGCATAATTAGTTATTAAATGAATGTGTGAGCACTTCTGAAGTGCCCACACAAGTGACCAAACTACTGCACCTGACGATCATCTTCGGTCATATATTCAATTAGACAAGCGCTGTTTTTAAAAATATGCTTTCAAAGTGTAGACCATATAATATAGTTTACGTACGCAGAAAGTTATGCAAATGGGGGTGGGGGGTTGGTTGGGGTCGTTCCATGAAGAATTATGAAGAAAAATACAGTATAAAGCAGGCGGATACTTTAAAACGCAGGGATGCTACACAATAAAGAACAAACTTACGTTCTTCGTATCACTGATGCACCGTTATATGCATTCTTGTTTGTATACACGAAGTTATATATACATTTGTATAATGAATTAAGACACAAGACATGTGTAATTTTAGTTATTAACATTTAGGAATAAGATAAATAATTTAGTTATGCCTCAGTTCTGTTATGATACTACAAAATGTTATAAATCAAAGTGTTGTTTGGCTCCAGATAACTTTATAAATGACTAATCGCGATGACCTGGTGAGGTCACAGCTAGTTTACTATCAGTTTACATGATGAAGATGGGGGGGGGGGATTTTGCTGAAAACAGTTAACAGTGAATACAAATTGAAGGAAAACAGTTAACAGTAATTACGTTTCCAAAGTAGCTCAACATTACGTCAGGAAAATTGAGCTTATAACAGGAGAATGCTACAAGCGCAGTGAAAACAGAATAAGAGTTGTCAGAAGACAACAGAGATCGCCCGGTGACAGCTAGATTGGATGGTAAATTGCCCTGTACTGAGGCTTATCAGACAAAAATCATCCATATATATGGAAGGCAGTAATGAACCAGAAAACCAAGCAAGAACGTAATCAGAAAGATAGTTTTGGACTCATAGACTTAAAACTTAAACGCAAACTTCACACAAAACGCTTTTCACAATAACAGATAACAAAAAATAAATTAAGCTGAAAACAGATAGTACTGAAACATTCAAAAGCAGATAACAATGAATACATTTTTCATAATAACAGATAACAAAGTATAAATTTTTCCAATAACAGCTTAACAGAGAATACCCTTGCCTCCCTCGGTGAAAACACATTTTTTTTAAATTTACTGTATTGAGCAGAAATTGTATTTTGCCATAATCTTGTGTGAATTGTAGATTTCGCTTTGACTGATGTTTTATTTGATATTTTATTGAAGTATTTAGTTTGACACCCGATAAACGTAATGGTGTTGATGTCCTTATTAAAGGTGAGAAGGAAAGTTTTTTGGTTTTTTTTAATTGATGAATCGCTAGAATAGCAAATATTTTGCTTAATGTAACTGTGTGGATTTCTTTGATATAACGCATACATTTTATCCTTTCTTCTGTTTTCCTTTAAATAGTCTTATATCGTTTTGATTTAAAAGAAATAAAACGATGGTTATAGAAAAATACCGTATACACGAGAGCTAACATATGTAAGTCTTATATCGTTCATCTGAAATATTGATAACAAAGGACATAACTCTGATTTAATTGACATGTTTGACTGATTCAAAAAAGTGCCATTCTGGCATAAATTGATGGCTTAGGCTGGTTCAAGAAGAAAACAATATTTTATGGGCATAGCAATTGCTACTCAGTTTAATCAGAAACAAATGAAAGAGCAGGAGTGTACACAAGGAAAATGTGGAAGGCCGACGTTTAGATTTATGTTAACCATGAAAGAACAAGTAATACTTTTAAACAAAATGTTTCATTAATAACGCTAGAATAAGACTATACGATGTAAACAAGCCAGAGCAAAGACGGACAGTTTGTTCCTATTGCATAGCACTCCTGCGTTGTAAAGTATCCGCCTGCGTTGTACTGCATTTTTCTTCATAATTCTTCATAGAACGGCGGACTTTTTGTGTAACTTTCTACGTTCGTAAACTATATTATATGGTCTGCATTTGGAAAGCATTTATTTTAAAAACAGGGCTTGTCAGCTTGAAAGTATGACAGAAGATGATCGTCAGGTGCAGTAAGTTCGTCATTTTCGTGGGTACTTCAGAAGTGCTCACATATTCATTAACAGTCGGGACCCACGAGAATAAAAAAAAACGTGAATTCACTGAATTACCTGCTCATTTTTGTACAGTAGTTTAACACAAAAAGTCCCATTAAAGGAGCGCACGCTTTTTAATTGAAATCTTAGTACTTTATTAAATTCAATATATTGAGATAATGACATAACTTAAATCCTCGAAATTGAAATTCATGTTTCAAAATATATTGAATAATGATGCAATATATAAATATAACTGATTCAAAGTTCGTTGGGTTTTATATTTGTAGCGCCGTCGGACGTTTCGGAATTTTGGCGTTTTCTGAAAATGTAAAATTGGCAAAACTTCAAAAGGCGCAGCAAAAATGGGTATCTTCAAATTTTTCTTTAAATTTTCAGAATCTATAGTATTATACTTGATTTGCATTTTTTGAAAAAAAATAGATACCAGGCAAACGTCGTATTTTCACTGCGCCTTTTTGAAAGATGGTACCTGTCCAAGTGTTTTCAACGACAACGAAATGCTGTCAGCTGTTTTGACAGTAGCCTCGACACCATGCCAAAAATCACTAAAACAAACATATTTGAATAGACATAAGTTTGGCTATTTCAATCAAATATGTTAATAAAATAAAAAGTATATCAAATTGGTTAAAAATTGTTTGATCGACAATTTTATATAGCCTAGTATGGAACAACGGGAAATCTCCAGTTTTTTAACCTTGGATGACACGCCATTTTTGTTTACATATTTTGACAAGAAGGAAGCACAAATATACGAATTTGCTTCGCTGTTTCTGCAAAAAGTTGCTCATGAATGCTTTTGGCCCTTTTGGACTTGGAAAATTTGGTAAGTGATTTTTAGAGGTTAAAGTTTTTGATTTGGTACTTATTTCATCATTCTTTCTTTGGACATGAATGGAACTTCTCATGTGTGCTCAACATCCTTTAAGAAACTCATAGAGATAAGAACCATAACTCTTGATTGCATTTTGGCAGAATTATATCCCTTTTAGACTTAGAAATTTTGTTTTTAGCAGGTTAAAGTTTGTAATACAAGGCCTTGATCTTAGATGTTTGACAAATAGAGTCCGTTTGTGGTACTCTCTCAAATTTGTTAAAAACCATGACCCTGGGGGCAATTGTTTTTCCTGTTGTTTTTTTTGTCCGCTCTGAGGGGTTAAAAAATCTCTTTTCTTTACTGTAATATTTAATCCTTTTTTCTCTTTTTTTCTTCATTTTCATGAAAGGGTATCCAACTGTGATACACTATGCATGCTGGTACAAGATTATTTCAACTATATATCCATTTTCATGAACTGGTACCGGTATTTGCTCTCTGCAGTGGTTGGTGCATAGGCTTATATGTCATCAATTCCCTTTGTTGTTTTCAAAAAATAAAAACAACTGTTGATAATAAAAATGAATAGTGTTGGTGAATTATTTTTCTTATTTATTTTTAACAGATAAGCAATAATTATAGTTTAATTTCACCATTCCTGAGTTTTACTTGTCTTCTATTTGGTACTTATTTCCTGAAAAAGCTGCTATTTTAGAACAGCATCGAAAAAGTCGAATACGCTGTCCCCCGGCAGCATTTGTAATCATCTTTTGTAGGAATTGTTTTATGTATACATTTTTAGATGTTGTTAGTAAAATGAAACATAATTGTAGTGTTTCAATTGCTTGTGAAACAATTGTCAAACACAATATTGTTTGTAAAACTCTTAAAAAAATAATTATATTTTTTATCCCCCTTTTGAATTCAATGGGCCACACTGTGCCTTTTTCTGGAGTATACAATACTAAGAGGCCAGTAGAAACCCAATACTGGTTAAAATTGTGAATTTTAATCGAGTGTTATTTATTTGTCATGGGATGCTAAAATATCTTTAGAAATAAAATCCAGCTCTCAATAAAGTTTCATGCACAGGAAAAAAAGTTATATCAGTAATACTGATGCATTGGGCTGCTTGTTCACGAAATAAATTCTATTGGTGAAAATTAAAAAAAAAAATTTTTTTTTAAGAAAATGAAAGAATAAGCCTAAATAAAACAATGATATCAATATACTAATTGTTCTTGTGAGTGCTCAGTGTGTATTTTTATACATTTAATAAAGAAAAGAAAAATGTACAGGCAAGGACCATTTGGATATTAAAATTATTGTTTCATAAATTAGGCCAATTTGTTCATCATCTTAAATCAAAGACATAAAGAGTGTAATTAAGTTACTGTTAAAACTCATTTGTAAATGCATATTTAAAATAATATTTTTCTTTTCATTATTTACACTTTATAGCGATTCAGTGTTTAGTTCATTTACTGATTCAATGCAGCATCATAGACCAGACATTTTGATGTTAATACAGATTTTTTTAACAAAATATAAAGAAAGTTAGAAAGAAATTTTGTTATAAAAATGGATTTTAAAAAAAAAATATAAAAATACCGTTATTTTTTTTTAAATTCTAAATGGTTAGTACAAAACAGGTTACAATTTTTATTATTCTATTAATTGTTTCATAAATAAACCTGACCAATCAAACACATTATTATGCTCTATATATCTTCATGCTAGTTTCAAACTATAGTCTACCAGATAAATGAAGCTATTGTCATGAAAACCTATAAAAATGAAATATTTGAAAACGGATGTAATTTATTTTATAAAAACTCGTACAATAAAGTGCCTCTGGGTGATAGCTTTGGTTAACAGAAAAAAATGAAGACACAAATAACAATGTAAATAACACGGGTTGCCTTCAGTTTACTTTCGAGACGACCCCCATATAGAATCGATCTGCGTGAATTCGCCACTTTCACCACCGCAATAATCAAGCAGGTGGTGTTAAAAAGCTAATATTGTGCATGTTTTTCGTCGTTATAAATAATAGTTTAAATGTGGCAGACTTACTAAAAGCTCTGATTTTATAGCACATGTATAAAAAAGAAGGGAAAAAAACACATTCGTATAATAGCCTAAATGTGAATCGAAAATGAGCGATTTTCAAGATCGGTGAAACAGTGGAGCATAAAAAGTGGCCTTTGTGCGTGTTAAAATCGATATTTTGACCAAACAATGCAAGTGTACTACATTTTTAAAGTATGCCAGCACTTCTTTTTTTATTATAAATATTTCCGAATCGAACATCAAGCTGAAATCGTGGTATTGAGACCACAATTTCAATTTCTCCCCGCAGTTTATCCCCAAAAATGGCGACTAAAAAAGCTTGGGATGCTGAAAAGGGACTATTTTCACCGTTGCTACGCTGTCGTTAAGTGAGCAGGGCTGCGTACTAAAACGACCGTGTGGGTCCTGACTGTAAATAACTAACTGAGCTTAACTTCCGTCACTTATAGGGTTGTTTAACTGATCATTCGATGACATTCTCCAATTTTCGAAAAAATGTTTAAATAAAAACACATTTCATGAAAATATTGAGCATTTACCGTCAAATTCCAAAAATCGGCTCCCCAGCCTGCGGAACCGGAAATTCCCCGCCTTAAAACGTCGATGTTGTATTACAACGCAAGCTGTGCAATTGGTAGGCGTGTGTAGGTATTATTATAAAGTTTAACATATCCTGAAGCAATCAAGGACACATCTGTATCTGTTATTTAAGTTGGGCTTTAGCTATATTTGAATCAATAATACGTTTAACAGTGGGAAAATTAACTACAATACGTTAGAGCGATGATATTTATAAGCACAACTATACAATTTGTATGGCTTATATTTGTAAAGGTTGGGAGACCGGAGGATGGGGGGTGATATTCATATCTCATACCACTCAATATTTGACGAAACCCGTTAATTTGATATTATCAATGTAACGATTTCCAAAGTGACGCAGAAATTATTATCTGGAATAAAACAAATCTGATATCTGAATGTTCACTACATTTGTAAATTTAGAGGTGGGGGGGGGGGGGGGGTGTCGGGTCCCTTTGTGATTTCCTGAAAATTAAAACAAATGTACCTATTTTAGTAAAACGTTACCTTAAAACTCCTTAAATTTAAATACCCTCTCTGAGAATAGCATAATTCGCATTTAAACGCCCACCACCCAGCCGCGACTTAAAATCCTGGGTGCGCAAATGTACTAGTTTAGATATTTAGATATTAATATTAATAGCATTTTTTTATGAATGTATCGGTATACTGAATATTTCTATGATGTTAATAAGAAGTACAAAGGTTCACTGGAACAACCTTAGTTACTTGTTTCAAGGAGTTTAATTAAAATGTCGAAAACAGCAATAAGTATAAACTGAAACAATAAATGTCACACTAGCTGTCGATACCATGCACATATGCAGGAGTGTAAACAGTATTTTTGGAGTGTTGCTAAAGGTAATTTCTAGAATATAACGGTTTATTTGCATTGAGGTTAATGGTTGGAACTATAAACAGCTATTGACTGATATGTAACCCATTCCCAAGAATAATTGCTTAGACCTTCGACACCAGTGGGAGTAAATTGATACTAAAACCCGGTCATATGTACCGGCTGACCCAACCACTTTAAGGCTGCAAGGAAAATGCAACTGCGATGTGTGTATTAATTGATTGTGGCGTTGTTATGCACTAACTGGAATCATTATGCATTGCCCTTTGCATATTCAATAAGAATATATTGAAAAATAAAATAAAAATGCCTTAAGTGAGGTCTTGAAACTGATCTTTTTTGAAGATTTATAGCTGTTTTTCAACAACGATTCCTCCTGAGTTTATGTAAATATGCTGAACCCATAACAATGGAAATAATAACAAAATTAAGCAGCTACAGTTGTTTTTTTATCACTTGAAACAATAAAAGTATATTTTCTTTAAAAACACGATTGGAAAACAAGGTTTACCGGTGTAGCATATTTTCAGCACGTTGCAAGAATCAGACATATCTCCGAACATGCACCTGTTTTGTTTTTAATTGTTTTTTTTTTTAATTATATATCCACAAATTATTTTAAAATATATATGATCACAGTAGTAAATAACATAACATTTAGTACGTTAGAAAATATATAAGGTAAATTTCAAGACATTTTTTAGATATGCAAATCGAAATGCATAATGATTGAGATTAGAACATTTAAACATCAAAATTACTATTAAGCACACCACGTTTGCCTTTTCCCTGCATCCAGAATTTGACCGTGTAAGCCGGAACCTGGTCGGGATTTGGTATCACCAGTGTATTTAGTACCCTGTGCGCGGTTGTTTTTATTTTTTTTAAAATTAAATATGTTGTTTCACTCAAATTTTGCATCTTTTCATCAATAAACAAGCCTATTTCGCACAAACTCAAACATATACATTCATTAAACCTATTTACAACCTCTTTTAAAAGACCGAACAATTGGATGCTTTTTAAAATCAGCCAACTTGTTAAGCACACGCGCTAAATTGAAACAGTATTACGTTTGACCCAAAAAAGATAGTATTGACATAACGTACTATGTAGAAGAAACCGGCTGATATATATATATATATATATATATATATATAAATATATATATAGTCACACGTGATTACTCCCAATCAAAACATCTAAATTATAAACGCTATACAACAATATCAAACATTACAAAAAATGTATCTTATTTCATATAAACGTATTATGATCGTTTTGCATCTAACGAACCATGGTATTAAATTCGAGAAGTCACGATCGAAGAAGCCAGAAAAGTTGATGTTTACTGTGTCCATGACCTAAATTCTTCAATATCTGAACTTAATATTCAAACTCTGAATGGAATAATTAAGGCCATATTAACATACAGATTATATATTGCATATCCAGTTTTCATTGGAGAAGGAAGACCCGGTATACTCGCTCGCATAAACTGTTTGTATCGGACGTGGCTCGAACACATGACCTCATGTGAGAGGTGAGTGGTCATCAGATGACAGAGTCTTAGACAACTAGACCAACGAGAATCCTGAAATCTGAAATTAATTTCTCATTAACAAATATTTTACAGCTAACAACATCAGGTGTCTTACAGTGGTATGACATTTTGTTCCATTTTATGACATTAGTAATAATAACATTGAGTTAATTATTATAAATCAAACACTTTGAATATCACCTTCAGTAGTTAACACTGGATGAACACAGCCATATTGGATGCAATTTACTCTGGAACAGACTTGTAAATATACGGCACTTAATTTAGCAAAACTAATATTTATATAACGGCATTGTAACATGGTCAAACCGATGCACCAACGTATCGTGGAACCAATGCAACCACTGGAAACCATTTTATCTCCCGCCAGGCTACTCTCCAGAACGCAAAACTCTCACCAGAGAGGACGTTAGTTAGGTCTCAGGTCGGTCCGGTGCGGGGTGGGGGTTCTTCCTCACCAGAGAGGACGTAAGTAAGGTCCCAGGTCGGTCCGGTGCGGGGTGGGGGTTCTTCCTCACCAAAAACGGACACGATGCCATTTAGTTTTCCATGGATCAACTAGTTTGATAAATAAAAAGAAGTGTTGCTACTCGAGACTACAAATATGAAGACTTACATGACTAATATTAAACTCTTCTTGGATAAGAATACATGTATTTGAGGGGTAAATGTATGCACATCCACGAGCAGATGTACCCATTTACTAACAAAAATGTTAGTTTTTGGTAACGATTATATGAACAACAATTTACATGAAATAAGCATTCCTTCCTGGAAAGTTGCATATAAAAGTTTAAACTTACTACTTGTAGTATCGTCTTTAAAACCATTGTCATGAAAACACCTTTTTTAAATCAACCTCTATGGTACAAGATTAACCTTAAGATAGGAAGATCAGGTGTATTTTACAGAAGATGGTATAACAAAAGCATACTAATCATAAATGACTTGATGGATTAAAACGGCAATCTTCTACCTTTTAGGTAATATGATGAAAAATATCGGTAAAATAAAAAGAATAAGTTAATTCTTTTATCTGAATTATAATATCTAAAAAAGGTAAATGACCAAGACTAGAGTTCAATTATCTATTTCAGACAAAATTCCACCTCCAAGTTATATAATAACTGGCTCCTATTTCACCGTTCCAGTAAAATGCACATTAATTATTTTTTAAGTATTTAAGTAAGTAAAACGTTGGTGAATTTTCAAAATGTTTCTTTTGGCACACTTGTAGAGCATTAAGTATGTGTATATATATATGTGTGTGTGTGTGTGTGTGTGTGTGTGTGTGTGTGTGGAGATAATTATTTGTGAATAACAAAGACATAAATGTACATACCAGGCTACGGCGATTAGGTTAGATACAACGCAAACCATAGACACAATATCAAGGCCTCTGCCAAACCAATAAATTTGGTGTGGACCATGACTTATATACTATGGAGTTAAATGCATCACATCTGGACAGGATGGACAAATTTACATACATTAACTCATAGCATTAAATGAGTAAGATCCATTTAAGGATTCATGACAACTCGCATGCTATATAAAGGACAGATTTATAAACCCGTTGAATCATAGAGATACTGTGAATTTATATATATTTAATTGCATAAAGGGGGGTATTTAAATTCACAGCAATGGAATTTATGGAGATAATTATTTGTGAATAACCAAAACATAAATGTATAGAACAGACTACGGCGAGTGCGCCTAGCTACAATGCAAACCACAGACACAATATCAAGGCCTCTGCAAATCCAATAAATTTGGTGTCGACCATGACTTATATACTATGGTTTTACATGCATCACATCTGGACAGTATGGACAAATTTACATACATTAACTGATAGCTTTATATGAGTAGGATCCAGTTCAGGATTCATGACTAAACAAATTAGATTAATATCGTGGAAAATAAGCACTTGGTTTCACCGGGTAAATATCAACCAATTTAACGCCCGATGTGGCGCTTAACAACATACCAACAAGTACAGGATGTACGTTTTATAGTACTGATAAAGTTAAAATGAGTTATCAATGTACTTACCAGTACAGAATGTACGTTCTATAGTAATGATAAAGTAAGAATGAGTTAACAATGTACTAACAAGTACAGAATGTACGTTCTTTAGTAAAGATAAAGTAAGAATGAGTTCCAATAGTAACACCATACAGTGGTTTACTTTCAGGACATTTTTATTTGTAACCAGATGCCGATACTCCGGGAGTCGATGTTCTAGGCATATGTAAGTACTTTGTAACATTGTACAAAATGAATGACAAGGGCTTTGTCAGCATTCCGTGTGATTAAACGCTTTCTTGTATCTCACGACTTTCATATCAACTTGATGGATACGCTGATTCTTGCATCATAACCATCGATCGAGACTTCTAGAAGATAAGTAGCGCCGAGAAACGCTATACGTTATAAAGTTAACGATCAGTTGTGATACCGCTACTAAATAAAACGTGCCGTGCTCCCCAGCCGAGGCAAAAACACATTTGAAAAGTTAAGGTTGGAATCAATTGGACTGGACAGTCATTGCTCAGCAAATTTATTCTCAGTCTTTTTTTTTCATTCGCTCAGATTTAATTGAACTCGATTTATAAACATATTTGTACGTCCCACTCCACAGCCGCCTCCTTTTTGTGTCGGTAACAGGATTTTTGCGCTGAAAAACAAAACTCTTATATTATTTGTTTCGAAGTATTTCCAAAATGGTTCATAGGAACTGTGAGTTCTTGCTGCAGATTAGTAGAGGAAACGCTGACATAGCATATACTGCAACAAGACATCACTTGTGTTAAAAAGTGACTTTTATAGGAATTAAATAGATGGTTGTATATATGAATAGTGAGGTCGTTACTGTACTGTTTTTAAACAAACAAACATGCTGATCAATTTACCAGTTTGTGCACTTTTTGTGCGGATGTACTCGTGCACTTTGTTTTGTGCTAATGTACTCCTGGGGCCGTATTCACCAGCCATTCTTAAGAATATTCTTAGACTTGAACTTGAAAATTAAAATTTCAACCTTAGATATCTAATTTACCATGACATATAGAATAATTGTAAGAGTTTATCTGACTATATATTAGGTGTCTCTGCATGCTGCAAAGTTTTGCTGCAATAAAACGGTCTCTAAATGTGTTTTTCAAAATTCATTCTTGAGTTCAAGTCTAAGAAAATTCTTAAGAATGGTTGGTGAATACCACCCGAGTTATGGAAAAAACATTTTCTATGTGGATTTTTCACCGTGGAAACTTTATATTATATTGAACAAAGAACAAGATGCAATTATGTAATGTAAAGTGGGCAAAGTATGAGTAATCATTCGAGCTTTGCATATAAACAATATAGTCGATACATATACAACGTAAAACATTCGAATAATTAAACCATAAAACACATTTAACTACAATTTTGTATTGTTTTATTACCCGTCCCTTTCCTCATTTGATAATGGAAACAATAGCTCGATACAGAGGACGAATAATTTGTATCGTGTTTAACTGAAACTACCATATTCAATATCCCTGGGAATATTAAGCCGGAATGGTATCATAGTAGAGGAGACCAATGCTCACATATTCATCTCAAAATCAATTTTCTGACGCCCCCGCACTACTGTTTATAGCACACAGCAGAATTGGACCGATTGTCTTTTATTTTAGAGCTGTCTCTCAATATTCCGTCTAGTGAATTAAAGTGAATTATATTCTTGTCAGTTATATTTGTGGACGTTGACGAACGTGCTAATACTTCGTGTGCTCGTCTTTGTGTATGTTCTGGCGTTCGTGGTGGAGAGCAGAAGTGTATGAATTGCAACTTTTTGCAACTGTTTAATTATATGTATATGGTATGTTGATTCGCATTTTGATGTTTACTACTTTAACTGGCGTTCGAGCGTTCAGCTAACGTTAGTTTCGATTGATTGAACATGTTTCACTTTATTATAGGGGTCGAAACCGAAATCGCCCTTTGGGCGAGTTCGTTGACGAATCCGTTACGGTATCACTCGAGCGACGTCTAGAACTCAGTGAGAAGTTAAGCATTTAAAAAAAAAATACGACGACCTTTAACCCATACGTTACCTCGGGATTAGTATTCCAAATAAAATATAGCTAAACAATACTGTTTCAAAAAAAATATTGTAATACTTATATTAAAATAACAAAAGTTTTTTTGACAAATAAAATTCTTAGTTTTAGATTATAATTTAAATTCCCAACCAGACGACACAGTCCTTGCTATGCAGTAAATATGTTTCGGTCTAATGAAAGGTATTCCGATTGCTGTTTACATTTTGCACGTTTCCATCAATTAGTGTTATCAAAGATAATAAGGTATAAATGTGTGTATATATAATTTTCATATAGTATTGTATCATTCTTATCCTGTCAACGGCCCGCAAAATATCCATGGCCATCTTGCGAGAGCAGAAAATAAATTAACAAAGGTTTGATGTTTGCAAATGTGTGATGCCGTAATCATCTGTTTTCGGTTTAGTGCGACATATTGCACGTCACTTAGAAGCCTTTTTAAGATGATCATGACCTGAATTCGATCATTTCCTAAAATTATGCATATCGCGTATGTGTATTCCAACTTTCTGCACAATTGGCAATATTTACAAACAGTATCCACGTGCTCATTGAATGAAATGAAAAGCACAAAAAAATCATGCTTTCGATACAAGTATAAGAAAGTCATTTTATGATACAAACCTGAAAAAATGTTAAAGTGAGGTATAAGGTGTACAAGTGATACTAACCCGTACTTCGTTGCTTAACTTCCAATGCTATCGGTGCACTTCAACCATGTCTTATTAAATCTAGCTTAACAGCGAGGCTATTGTAAGTGACCTATGTGCATTCACTACACTCCTCCCCTTTTTAACCATAGCATTTAGATTCCTGTAGTTCCTGGCCATATCCCACTCCGTCCCAAGAAAAGAGATAGTTGTGCAGACGCATGTTCGAAAGTTCATCCTCGTCACCATTAAAGTGATAGCGGTCACCCATCAAATTACTAACCCGTATTGTGTTGCTTAACAACCAATATTACCGGTGCACTTCAATCATATCACTACACAGAGCTCTTGCTTGCACTTTTGGGTATGGGGTCGGTGCCCCTGGCTTTGGGAAAATTAGCGTTATTTTTAAAGAAATTGGAAATTACATAGAACAGGTTTCTTCCATATATGATACAATATAAAATGTGTGTTTTGAATGTGATGTTCTTCTAGAAGACTACATTACAAACATAATATTTAAAAATCTCCAAACGTTTCCCCAAAAGTATTTCTTTTTGTTTGTTTTTTTTGCATTTTGATATTGGGAATTTTGTTATTCTGGATAGCGGAAAAAAGATTTTATTTGCCATTGGGAATGGGGCCGAATAATGGTTCTAAAATGGGCAAACGAGAGCCTTGCTATTAAAGCTAGCTTAACAGTGAGATTGTTGTAAGAGACCTATTTGCATTCACTATAGTGTATCACTATGTCCATTTTTCAGTTTACATAAAACCTCGACAAATGCTTAGTGATGATGGTGATGGGAATGGTTTCAAACCCTTTATATGTGGGTTAGTTAGTCTATAATAATTGTTGTCGGTGGGCGGAAAAGGTGGTTATTTTTCGTGCTCCTCATATGACCAGAGCCCTGTATTTTGAAGGTATTCTCAATGTACGCTGGTGGACCAGAATTACAGTGGTTTCACCAACCTATCGGTTTTAACCTTAATTTATATTGTGAGCCATAAGTGGTTTCGTCTACCTTATTTTATATAGTGGAGAATAGGTTGTTTCGTCTTCATTATTATAATTGTCATACCTGGTTAATCAAAACAATTATATATTAATTAATTTACAGTTAAGTGTGTACGTGTTGACTTTTCAAAAGTTCAGCAATAAAATCACAACAATCGTAATATAATTTTATGTGTATCAATTAGGAGTTTGAGTTTGCACGTGATGTGGTTTTAAATTTTATTAAAGGCCGATTGTTTGAATTGGCAATGATGATATTGACAAGTATTTTGCCTAAAATTAAGATAAAAAAAAATACATGTACTGAATATTTTTTTATATAAATACAGCTCCAGTTTGTTCAACTGACCATAATTGCTTCTCACCTTTCCACAATTGTCAATCTTCTTGCTGTATACTGGATTATCACACTTGGTTAATTGGCATGCCACAAAAAATATATTAAATTAAGGTTTACAAAACCACTTCCTGTTTTCAACACAAATTTAAGATAGACAAACTGGTAGGTTGGCAATACCACCATCACCTGTGGGCCACAGTGTGTGAAATTGAAACTGCGTCCAACCTTCTCGACTTTACTTTCAATGTTTGGTTGAGTGGAAATGATAGGCGTCGGACTAAAATTTGCAGTGTGTGGAGCGAACATAAACCTCAACCATTTTTTTTAATATCTGTAGTTGTCGTAATGTGTGGTGCAAAAGTCATTAACCTAACATTTTGCAGACATAAACGTATGCCATATGTTTTAATATCTGTATTTGTCGTAGTGTGTGTCGCAGTTGCTAACCTTACATGGGCATAAACATCAAGGAATTATATAGAGAAGGAAAGGCAAGACATTGAGATTTTGTGAATGCTCACGCAAAATCTTCCAATATCATTTTTATCTAAACACCCATTCATCTCAGGAATACTAATTAAAACTCTTACACTGCATGCTGAAATTCTCATTAAAACATTCCCAGAAATTTGTGTTTAAAAACTGTTGAAGTACTTTTAATTCAAGATCATAATTTTTGTGAAATCAAAATATGTTTTATCGTCTAAGATTACCTACAACTTACAATTGATATACAAGAAATCAGTTGTCTGTGAATTATGAATGGTTAATTTGCCAAATTAGTAATCCTTTGTGGCTATTAAATGAACATTTAGTCAGGAGATGCAAGATTACTATCCTTCTATACAAGTTTTTGTAAACATCAACAATTCTTTTTTTATACCTGTAGTTGACATGGTGTGTGCCGCGAAAATAACTTACCTAACATTTACTGACATAAACATCCCGTACTGGCGATAACACGAGACGAGTGTTAGTCTTTTTAGGTTTCAGGGGGATAGTGCAGGATACAGATTGAAACCCATTGTATGTTTCTTGTCGTTCTTTAGCATGCTTATTGTATAGCACCGTCACACGGATCCTCCCTTTAAAGTCACATCGGAATGGCTGTTAATTATTAAACAGCCTATGGAATCTAACCCACAATCTCGATACTAGAAGTTTTGTGCTCTACCGAATGAGCTAATGGAGCTGACCAGCTTGTGCTGCTATCAATACAGCTATGCATATTCGCATGTCCCATTGAATACCCCTGGAGATAACTGATCCAGATTAGTGATTAATTGTTCAGTGCTAATCAGTCCCCGTGTGTGAGTGCACCAGTTAAAGTTATTGAAAGGACTAAATTTTTGTAACAGGTGACAATTTTCTGCTTGTCCACGATATCCGGCTATGGGATTTACTGCCCTGTCAGAGGTTGGTATTTTAATCACGCTGCTACACGTGGTACAAAATACAGTATATCTATATTAAATTTTGTCTAATATCACTGTAAGAATGGTTTCATAATCACCTGCCTTATATAATTTCCACGAGAAGGGTGTTATCACTACCCAGAATTCATTTAGGCAGGGCATTATCACTACCCAAAATTCTAATTTTGGTAACAGACCCGGGCAAGAGTTAATGTCATGGGGGAAAAAGTCTGCAATAAATCAGAAGTTGATAATAGGTGGACAGTGTCTTGTAGTGACAATGCAACACTATACTCTTTGTGCAATAATGAACATGACAAGGGACTTATTGCGATCACCTTTTGTCCGTCGTGCGTCCATAAATAATTGACATTTTCAACTTCTTTCCAAAAACCGTAAGCTCAATCTTAATGAAATGTTGTATACTGCTTTGGTACATTAGGGTGAATCAAAATTCTTAATAATAGAATTGCATGGTCCATACACCCAGGGGGCCTTGGGGACAGGGCCAAAACAGCGAATTTAAGGCAAACATTGAAAATCTTCTCAACATAAGAAGCACTAGAATGCAAATGGTAAGCATGAATATGGACGTATATAGGTCTTTTATAAAAATTGTGAATTGCATGGCCATGTGTGTCATGGTTTGGCCCTGGCTTGGCATCGGCGTCATACCTTGGTTAAAGTTTTGCGTGTAAGTCGCTATCTCAGTAACCATTGCATGTATTGCCTTGAAACTTTACACAATACTCCCAAGTTATCAAACCTACAATAAGTAATTTAGATAACTCTTGCATGAATTTAATGCAAAGTATTGCCCTTGTTTAACTTAGAAATTCTTGTAAAAGTTTTGCATGCAAGTACCATCAAGTTCATATCTCACCAACCATTTAATGTATTTGATTGAAACTTCATACATGTTATTGCAGTTGTAAGACCTACTCAATTTAGTAAGTTAGATAACATTTGTTTGTTTGGATTTCTCATTAGTCTCAATCAAATGTGTACTCTTGTGACATTAATTCAAATAGCCTGGAGCCCTGTCTTACTAACAACTCTTGTTCTGTTTATGTTTGTATGAATAGCTTTTATGTTTTTTTTAACAGTATATCAGTTACTTACCATCGGTTAGTACACCTTATCATCGTACTAGGGTTCGCTTGTTAACAGTTCTAGACGCACCTTGGGGGGCTTATGGCTGTTCAAAGTTCAAGACTAATCATCACAGAGGCTATATCTAGATAGGAATTAAAACTCAACCCTTGAACTGACTGTCAGACACATTACTGACTTAATTTATAACCCGAATAAACTTCCAAGGTGTAATTCATTTTACAAAGAGTGTCAACCTGGTTTTTAATTTCACAAAATTAGATATTATACTATATACATGTAGTATTAGAAAACATGTAGTGCTGTGAGTGTGTGTTACAAGAGTGTATTTTATAAATAGAAAATTGGGCTATTTTAAATATTAATTTATATTAATATCTATTAATTTACATAATTTGATTTGGTAATTATTTAAGTCCATTATCTTAGTACAACATGATATGTTTCTGTGGTGTAACTGGCAAACACATCTACTCTTTTGTAGAAATTATTGGTTCGAATTCCAGCAGTTGCGGACAACATGATAAAAGATGGCTTAAATATGGCGAAAAAAGCAATCTCTGTTTTAATAAATTGAAATTAATCTCTTTTAATAATGTATATTTTTTTAATTGCTGCTTTGAAAAAATGCTAGTGCAATATTTTGTTTAAAATTTTTTAGTAAGGCTGCTAATATTTTCAATTTAAATTTTAAAATTTAAAATTTTATGAGGCATCAGTGTCTTTTATGCTTACTCTTTCTAACTGCCTTACATTTATAAAAATATATTTCATATACATTGGCAGAGTTGTCCAAGGTTTTGTCAATTCGCCACTTACTTATCCCTGCCAAAGTTGTCGGTTCATTCCTCGCTGAGGCAGTTCAAAAACATTTTGTGAGAAAGAAAGTAGGTTACTTGCAGAAGGACGGTGACTGTACTGAGATGGTTCTAGGTTTGTTTTGAAATTGGCGTTGAACACCAGTAAAAATACATTCTGGCTATCGGCTCAGTGTAAATCATAGAAAAGACATGTATTATGGTTATGTAACAGGACAAGCAATATATGCAGCCATTGTGTGACTAGACCGTTTACTAACAGGGCAAGTCCTACAGATTGAGCTCACCAGACCTTTGACATATGCTTCTCTAGGTTAGGTACACATTAAATTATGCAGGAAACATTAATACCAGAAGAAAAACCTATGTCAAGAAGTCCTAAAAACTTTTTGTGACCAGCATCCATTTATGTAGTCTGATTAAATAATGCGTGAATGAACAGCTGCTTTATTATTTGGATATCCAATCTGCTGTCTGGAACTCGGGAAACGCAAAATATAATCGTTAAAACGCTCCTTAGACCTACAATATGTCGCATTAATTTTGTAATTAGTACTATTATTGTTTGCTTTTGTTTTACAAACCAAGGAAAAAGAGATATAGTTCCTTAAATAAAGTTGCAATCACGTAATATGTGATGTATCTATGATAAAAGTAATACATATTAAATATCTATGGAAACATCTGCAACGTTATCCTAAACATATAATACATGTATTATAAAGTTCATTTAATATTTGTTTAGTTACTATACTTATGAAATTGAAGTTCGACCCCAAGAGAGGCAATGCCTTAGTTCGTATTATAATGCATTACTTTTAGACATGGTGAAATATAAGAATCTTATAGTTTGAGGATAGAAAATAATGTCCCGAGGGCGAAATGTTTTGGCGGGAATGAGACTCTGCATACCTAACACATTGAACATTTATTTTGACATTATATATTTTATTTTTTATCATTATATAATAAACAACGATAGCTTTTAATACGTTTAATTATATGATTTACGTCATATATTTTATACGTTACGTCATCTAGATGGTTCGAAGGTTACAGCGCGAGAATTTTATCTCGGCTCTAGGGTGAGATAGAAATATCTAACTCCGGTAGAAATTCAGATATCCTTATCCAATATACAGAAACATGTGTCTTGATGTGTGTTTTATGTTCTAATTTTGAGGTAGTTTAGAAATCAGACAGTAGTGTTCTGGGGTGTGTCTATATAGCGATGTTTATTTATATCTGTTTCTGATTGTTTGAAGGCTGAATTATACCAATACGATATGATACAGAGAAATGAAACTAGCAGACGCCACAGCCGCATACGTCTTTGCAAGAACGGGTATGACATTTTTTTATTTTTTTTCTTATTATTTTCTGTTGCTAAGAATCGGTGTGCAAAACATTTCTTATGTATATCATTGGTAGGCTATTGTCAAAGAAACTAACGCTAACATTCGTCTATTTGCGAACGATACTGGTCTTGTCATCACAGTTAAAACCACCACTCAAGATTCCACTACTCTATAAAGTTACCTAGTTTAAATACCACATTGGGCTGACATGTGTTGAACTTTGCCCTTTGAAGATATCGTACAATTTAGTTTCAATCACGTCCATACACCAGACAACGTGATCAACCATATTATTACAGAAGGCATCTTGGTATTTATCTGTCCAATTAACCTAGCATGACGAAGCTTGGAAAACAATTGAAAACGTGAAAAACCTCCAATATCAGTTAGATAGAGTGTTTTTTGGTCCATTTTTAAGTCTTTCATAAAGTTTATTTATGGAGATATTCTCTTTGATAACTGCACTCCAAATAAAAAAAAAAAAAAAAAAAAAAACATAGAATACAAATTGAAACTGCCATGATTGTATCAGGAACAACTCAACTGTATCAGTTTGAAAACTTTGTATTGAAACCGGTTTGAAAACTCTGGGAAATCGGAGAGAAAAAATACTTTCTAATCTTGTTGCTGATCTTGTTGGTGGAACTTCAAGGTACAATCTAAATAATATTCAACCGATAAGCACGCGTTCAAATTATTACTATATCTCATTTCATCTGTCATTTATACTGGAATGAAATTACCTTTCCGATGAAATTAAAGATTCTGAAACCGTTTTTACCTTTAAACGCAAATTAAATTAAATGCTAAATAAAGTGCCGAAGTATTTTAACTTTGGTGAAAGGAAATAGCAAGTAAAGTACTTAGTACCAGTACTTAGTACCAGTTGTATTTCTCTCAATTATATTTTTCGAAATATAATATACTCCTGTTGTGATATAGAAATCACAGCATTTCTTTTTCCACTGCAATATATATATACAATCACAAGGCAAGCGTTTGGCTGTTACCCTCCACCCTTGTGCCATCCAAACATTTATTACTATATTTCTATCAAATCAAAGAAACTAGGGTAATTCGCTCTTGAGTCGACAAGTTGTTTCTTTTTCACATTCAACACACCTGTTAGTTACATGCGGATAACTGTACAGTGTTATCCTTGTGAACTTTGACATCATTGTCTACGCAATATCCCGAATATACATGCATGCAAAGGACAAAATAGTCGAATACCTATGTTCCTCCAAAGACGAACACATTCGCCCATATGTCGAACACATTCCTTCTTAACTTCAACATATTTGCCACTAGATGTCACTTACGCACTGGCCGGTGTCCCAAAGAACTCTGTTTGAGTTAGAACTGTTTTATATAGAAATAGAACTTTTCCATTAAGGATACAGCAATGCTCTCTATCTCTCTGTCTCTCTCTCTGTCTCTCTCTCTCTCTCTCTCTCTCTCTCTTTCTCTCTTTCTCTTTTCTCTCTCTCTCTCTCTCTCCAGCACTATATCCGGTACAAAAATTGTCCAGGGCGAAGTTTGGAACTTAAAAATGTTAAATTTTATTAACTATATAATATTTAGAAATATTCATACCGTTATTCAAAATATTTTTGTGCAGTTTACTAACATTTATTGAAAAAACGTGTGAAATAAGAAACATTTTATGGAAATATTTCTATTAAAATGGTTCATACCTTCTATCCACCCTGCGTTATATAAAATAACCAACACAAATCGCTGAGTGATGTGTCCAAGCACACAGATAAATCGGAGCTGTTGACGTGATCTGGAGGAAAACATGCCCCTTACTCGAATATATTCGCCCATGAATATTCTGTCACAGTCTATGGCATGTGGCCAAGTGGTCAATGCGTCCAACTTTCCATCCGGAAGTCCCAGGAGCGATCATAATTTGTCATTATTATTTGATTTGTAGAAAGACTACGTGAAGTTCATAAGGACTTTGCTTTCGGTTTTTTTCTATATCTTTTCTATTTTTGAACATCAATGTTTTCTTGCCATATTGTATATTGATAACTCGTATATTGAAAAATAAAATAATTAATATTATAAACCAATATGAATTCTCCAATTTGATTGGTTAAAAACTAAACAGAACTGGTCAAATAAAAAAACCAATTGACCATTTATTACTTAAAAATCAACTATTGAACACTTATTCTGTGAAAACCACATCTGTTAGCTAAAACAACAGTTAAATGAACTTCTCATCGTATTTCGTAAAACTGAAACTGAGAGTGGAATAACACAATTGGTGATATTGCACTGCGAATAGTTGGGAATATTTTCTACAGAAGGCAATTAATTGATCGTTAGAAATGTAGGCCTAATAGTTGAATTTGTTAATGGAAGTACAGACATACAAAGGCTGCTCTTTGAATATGCTTTTCATACATCTGTTTAAACGCATTGAAAGTATGATTGAAGTGGTTTGGGAGGAACTTTTAATAAATTTATACGTTATACTTCTCCTTAATTTACACTTTTTATTGTTTTTCGGTACAATAAAACAACTATCTAACTTTAAAATGGCCATCGTCTCAGTCAATAGTTTCCTGCTTTGGGTCAATAGTCATTTTCCCTCAGCACAAACATAATCAATACACAAAATAATAATAATAATAATAATAATAATAATAATATTAATAATAACAATAACATTAATAATAATAATAATAATAATAATAATAATAATAATAATAATAATAATAATTATATTAATAATAATAATAATAATAATAATAATTTGATAAAAACAATTATACTTAGATAAATATATACTATAAAATGAGAACAAATGACATGACGTACACGATGACGATGAAGAACCTATACTAACAATACAACTACCATTTTATATCATTTTACCTGTTGTTCTATCTGGATGGGTTTTAATACATTTGATATCACCTAGTGTCACTCGAGACTAACATATTTGTCTACTTGTACTGTCGATTGTGCGACAGTTGTCGTGTAATATAGTCCGTATAAAATATCAAAACTTCTAGTAACTAAATACGACCAATGCGGTATTCTACAGGTGGTCTTAGTATTTAGAACCATTTCTATTTTGTACTTTTCGCTATTTTCTTTTTTTGCTAATGACCACCTTAGAGAATCACTGATTTTATATTTAGGCAATACGGTTTGCTTGTAGTTTTAACCTACCCGGATTATTTTTTTGTTTTGTAAATTATTACTTTTACAATATTTTTGCGGAATAAAATTACCATTTTATTTTTACAAAATAAAAAAGCAAGTTTTATATTAACTTTGTCTCTTTTTTATATAATTTAGTAAACAAATGTAATAGATACAATGTAATATGTTATCACTATAACATATTAACGGGGAAAATATGTACAAAAAAACCCAGCAAGTTTTATATTGATTTTTGTCTTTTTTTCTATAATTTAGTAAAAAAAAATGAAATAGATAAAATGTAATATGTTATTATTTTTATAATATTTCTGAAAAAACATATACAAAATAAACCAGTAAGTATGATATTGATTTTGTATTTTTTATACATAATTTAGTAAAAAATATGTAATAAATAAAATGAAATATGTTATAAATTTTACAATATTTCTGGAAAAACATGTACAAAATAGACCTACAACATTTAGATTAATTTTGTCTTTTTATATAATTTAGTAAAAAAATGTAATAGATACAATGTAATATGTTATTACTTTCACAATATTTCTGGGGAAAAAAACAATCAGCAAGTTTTATTTGTCATTTTTTATAAAATCTTATAAACATATACAAATATAATAATATGTAACGCTTATGTTTCTGCATTAACATAATTATGTACTACTTTTACGTAAAGTTGTGTGTGATATGATGTGATATAATAAAGTGATTTGTACTTGCAGGGAACATTGCGTAATGTTTCGCATTAAATTAACAACTGGAATACCCATCGCTTTAATAATCCTTATTCATAAACAATTATTCAACCACATTGTGGCACCATCTGCATACCAGAACGGAATCACACGTTTTGAATATACGATGTGTAACATACAAAGTTAAAAATGTTGAATCACAACATCTATACCAAAACCGTCTCACAACGTTTTCATCCGCGCATATATTAAAAACATCATTCACGTATACGTATTACTGCTTTAACACAAACCACCAGTGTCTGAACAATTGAAAACAAACAAAAACGTGTTATTGACCACAGTGTTTTTGCGTAAAAAATGTTTTGTTTACTGAAGTCAAAGTAATAAAAAATATTACGCTTGTACGCTAAGGCCACAGAACGGTCGTTTTGTGCACCACACTATTTCACTATGTCGTTTGTTTTTGCACGTAGTATAGCGACCCTCATTGCGATATGGTTGTGTTTGTACAGAACATACCCGACGTCCAAAGGGCATATGATGGCAATTATATTTGAAGAATACAGTTTAGATAGTGCTTGGATCACATCAAATGTTCGGAAAATATTTGTCAGAAAATTGAAATGAAATAAAAATGACAAATGCCGTTCACGACCTTAATATGGAAACTTGAACGTTTGCAGATTGCGCTCTAACATCTAGCCGAGAACACCATAAACGAATAATTAAATATAAAAGCTACAATATTCCCGTAAATTGTTTTAACAAGAAATAGTCGATTATCTTTCAATTTTAAAACGTCGCTCCTAAAGTTTCGAAATTGTGTGAATGCTGGTACCTTTCCTAGTCAAAGATATATACCAGGAGAATAATAATGAAATAACGAATATAATGCAAGCTGGTGTTGGCATCGTCTTAAGGAGAGATCAATGTTTCGTTCAATATTCATTTCAACATTCGTTCCAAAATTAGACAATATTTGGTTCAAAAATAGTTTCTCATATATTTTGCAGTATGGTTATTTTTGTACCATAGCAGTAAATTGGAATGGATTGAAATAGAAGTGCGAGCAAAGAATGGTATATTTACATAAAGTAATACAGAGGCTTGGGGTATATTATTTTCAAAATAATATATAAATATATAGTATAATTTATACGTTTGTGTGAGTTTAAGGTTTAAAAAATTAAACTTGGTTTTAAGTATTACGTTTTTTCTTGTAAAAGTGCTAAGAACTGTAAAGTAACTTTGAAATGACTACAGTTATTGGCTATTCGGCCGAAGTTGAAGTAACGTGCATTAAATGTCATTTCAATGAATGAGAAATACACGTGATAATGGACCAGATATGGTCCTAGAAGAATTACGTTCTTATGTTTGAAAAAATGTTGGACCATAATTTTATTAATCTGCCTTTATTTCTATTCAATTATTGGAATGGTGTCAAAGATCCATTGGACACCTTTACCTTTTAAGGCAACTATATAAGTAAATTCTGAAAAAAAAAAAACTGTGATCAACATCTGTGAATGTATTCAATCTGCTATATCACAAATAGGCCATGTTTGTTTTACAAATTTTCCGAAGAAATTCAACATCAATATCTCGATTAAAGAATCAATTAAGATAAAGTGTTCACATGATTCTTACATAAGTTATATTAATAAATAAAGTTCGGCTGTCCAACATTTCGCTGAAATTTACACATGTTTATTTACGTTTATTGTGATGTATATATATTGACATATGCATATATACGAGGGGTGTCGCAATAAATCGTAGAGTTATGTAATTTTTATTTTCAAACGTGTAACGTCTATTGAATTTGTACAGTTCGTGTTCGAAGTACGCTACTGTCTATCATGGTTTTCGGGAAATGGCAACGTTGGTGGAAGATATGGCAGGTAGAACCTATATAGAATACTGGTCACAATCCGGAATGACACCTATACGGACAATTAACAAACTGTCAAACGCCGAGAGATACAGAAAAATATCGAAATAACTTGTCAACACAGCCACGGCAGATTTTCTAAAGATTGGACAGACAGTGCACCTTGTGGACGACAGCCGTATAAGGACACCAACGAAATAACAGCTGTAAAGAACACCATCAATTTTGACCTTCACAAAACCGTTTCCGAGGTGGCGGAACATGATGGATGCAGAAGTCAACTGTCTAGCGTGTATTGACGCGGACTTGGGTGCGTCTCATGTCAGTGCTCGACATGTTCCACGCCTGCTTACAGACGAAGAAAACATTTCACGAGTTAATGCTTATGGAAAAGCAATGTGTATCGTCTGCATTGACTGTTCCGGCATTATTCTGTTCCACATGACCAATGCTGGTAAGACGGTGACACTGACTACTGCTCGAAAGTAGATTTAATTAAATGCATTTTAATAAATATTATCAAAAAGGGAACATGTATAAATGTACTTTAGTCTATAAAATAATTGTTGCATGTGGCACATGTTTCGTGTAAGTTAATAATTTGGTATAAATAATGTATGCATTGGATAAAAACGCGGACATTTTTGGACATTTTTCTGTTGTTTTAGCCGTGACCTGTTACATTCTCTATGTAAGAAGCACCCCAATCTCGCCGACAACCTGGAGAATGTAGTGTTGCTCCAGGATAATGTCCCCTAGCCAGGCTGTCAGCGATCCGAACATCCACCGTATTCACCGGATTTAGCACCATTAGACTTTGCCCACTTTCTGAAGCTCAAGTCTCACTTGAAAAGGCAATGTTTTCAAGATCGGGATAAAATCAAATAGGCAACCAGGGCATTCAACTAAAGTTAAGATATTCAGTGATATAGTATGTCCATGAAACATGGGTCAAACGCCACCAAAAGTGCATCGCGCGTGCCGGTGAATATTTCGTGAAGACGTGAACTGTAAACATCCAGATTTGGCGTTAGTTAGTGGCGTTCGGCATTATATGGTGTTGTTGTATTCTAAATAAATATTTTATCTTAAGATATATTATCATCCAGTTTTCATATTCAAAAATGATGTATTAAAATATCAGAAAAATAATATCTTCATTAGTTTTGATACAGTACGCAAATTCTATGATTATCTGGTACACCTCTCGTATAAGTTTCGATTTTGCAGTTTTCCTTACATGGAATCGCTGCTCCGCGGCAGAAAACTAAAAAAAGAAATATTTTTATTTATTATTAGACATATTTTACAGTTAATCCAGTTATTGCTGTGTATCTGCTTATATAACGTTCATCTGGCAAACATACATTTTTGCTTATTTCAAAAGAAAATCTCATGTTTCACCTGAAATCTAACAGCCAATTATTTAAGGATATTGATAGAGTTCTCAGTAACCAGATAATTCTCATAAATAGGAACCGTATAGCTAAATATAACAATAGTGCTTTTATTTCTGGTTCTCTGGAATAATCAAGCTCGAAATAGAATAACATTTGCTATGGGCGTGGTGGGTGTTGCAGGTTGTGGCTCTCTTATCCATTTCTCACAGGCTGCTATACAAATAAAAGTACCTCGCCCCCTCCAGACGAACACTTGCCAATACTCCACCAATCACAATCTGACCATTTTAAACACACAAAACAATAAGAGGGAAAGCCCTATTGGATAACCCCGTAGGAGATAAATTGTTTACAAACATTCCAGAATCGCAGTGAATAATGACAAATGGTATAAGTGGAGTTAAATAATAGCAGTAATAAATAAAAGAAAGTTTTGTCTCAAACTGATGTACCTTATAAATTAAATCATATTATTTAACCGCAAAGGTCAAGGCACGAATGACCCTGTCATTATCTGACTTCACTTCACTGACTTAGAACTACACATACGCCACTTCCGGTGATGAACCTATTGTTTCCATTATCTCTAATCCTGAAATTTGAAAAGCAGTTTTATAATCATTTTCATCAAATTTATCATAAGATATATATGTTATAGTTTTGCGACTACCAAGTAATTGAGCATGATGCAGTTTACACAAACAGCCGGGAAATGATTACTTGAGTTGTTAGACTTATGTTACGCATATACATACGTCGTTGGGTTTTGCATATGAAATTTGAAATAACCCAAAGTTACAAACAACAATTATGAATTCAAACAGGTTGACATTCCTGAAATCTTGAAAAACAGCAATCCAGCCGAATGTAAAATTATATCGGAAGGCTGAAGGGGTGGCGGTGGGTCTTTAAAATTAGTGTCTATCTTTTCTGCGTAGTAAACAAATGTACCAACATGGCTGACGAATGGTCACGTGATACATCTCATTTATGTGATACCTAGTTAGTATGTATTGCACGCAATGAAATTTAAATTCCCACATGGATTGCTGTTTAACAACACAAACACAATTATTTACAATAATTATCCTTTGTGTTAGCTTTAACAATATTGAATATAATTAATCACTGAGCGACATCATTGAAGCTAGTTTTGATATCGAAATTAATTAATGCACAACTCCAGTATATGTGAATATGTCATTTTATTTTATTTTTTATAAAATGACGCAACGTTATAATCATTATAAAACACCTTATTATAATGTATCATGTAATATGTGAATGTCATACTGAAAATGCAATAGACAACCCAGTGACATCTTATACCGGATCAATACAAAAGTCTGAGACCATTTAACAAATAGGTCACTAACATCTTTTGAACTATTCTATACACTTTTCCCATTGAAAAGGGTGGGCGTACTTCTATATTTTCCGGAAAAGAAGTATAAACTATATATATTTATAAATAATTGCGGAGCTCATGCTTTTGTTTCTCTTTGGAGAATTGACCATTTGCCTTTAACCATAATTATGCAGAATGCTATCTATTCCACTTTACATTTTGAAACTGACCAATCTACTATAAGTCCATTATTTATACTACATATAATACAATAACGGCCATGCTGATGAAAAAATGTACTGGTTAGTGTAAACTACTATCTAAGTTCCACAAATCTTGGACGCACTGTGAAATAAGCGAGGGGACGACTTTCCTCCCTTTAATTGTTATATGTACTCATATCCGCAGGCGTAAAGATGACTTTCTATATCTCATATATATAAGTGTCCTTTGTAACAGAACAGCCATTTACCACGGTTGTAAAAAACGCCACTGCCATTGGATGTAACGGTTCTGGCAGTAATTTGGAAACCTCTGCAGCAGGCGATGTCTATTAGATTATATATTATAAATGTTACATGTGTTGCGATAACGTTTACCACATCCATTTTTCAATATGGTTAAAAATTACGAATGTCCTCCGGGAGATCGAAGCTTTAGACAGACAGACAGACAGACAGACAGGGGAAGTAATGACACCTTCTTTGAACGGTTGATAACAAAACCAACATGAGGAGGTTACACCTGATTATATCTGACCTCGCTTTTCACACTGACGTCACACTATTTAGCCAGAGAGTATAACACTTGTAACTGTGTCATACTTAGATGCATTTCAAAAACACTTGGCTCAGCTGATCAACATTACACAATGAAGTGTGGCGTGTAAGACCTAGAATCTTTCCTCAAAGGTCAATGTCATACTTTCAATTTATTTGATTTTTCGTGTCTGGTCTTTAACTTTGTCTTATATGGAGGGATTTAACTTGGCTCGATTTATCAAGATAGCATGATGACATGTCGCACGTAAGACCCACATCCGAACCTCAAAGGTCAAAGTCACACTTTGAGTTTGTTTGACAACATTTTGAGTCTGTTTGAGATTTCGAGTCCAGTCTGTAACTTTATCATACATGGAAGGATTTCAAAAACACTCAATTGATCAACATGACATGATGACGTGTCGTATGTAAGACACAGAACCTTACCTCAAAGGCCAAGGTCAAATTTTCAATTTGTTCGATATTTCGTGTCTTGTCTGTAAGTTTGTCTGACATGGAGGAATTTTAAAATATCTTGAGACAAGTGATCAACATGTCATTATGATGTATCACCTGCTGTAACCTGTTGAAATACCCAGATCTTTACATCAAATGTCAAGATCAAGGTACACAAAAGTCATGGTCACACTTTAATGTAAAAAATATGAAATTGCGTATCTAGTCTGAATCGTCAGTCCATTACTCTTGATAGTTATGGATACATTTAAATCCCTCCCTATCATAAAATATATCGTTATTTTTAAAGACCATTTTAGGGGCATATGATACTTACTAGTGATAATTCCCATTTCACATGACTTGAATACAAATTTACAGCGGACAGGTGTCATTAGAACTGGGATCTACTTTTTTTGTATGTGAGACGGAGTGGATATTTCATTGCAGTCCACAAATAATCACGTGTGACCTGTGTTACAGTCCCACCCCGCCTTTCCGCCTTCAACTACTGAGACATGTGTGACCTAAACTAAAATATGGTATGAATGTTTTTAGGCTGATATATGCTTGATATAGCTATATGCACGGTAAGCCAATTGAGTGCATTTCAGAGGAAATGATTTTTGTAAGTTCTTCTTTGACAAGATCGTTTAGGAGACCAGTATACAATGCTATCTATTAGAGTATCGGTTTCAGTGGATAAATGCAATATTTATAAGACTTAGGCCAATTAAGGCTTAAGCGAATATAAGCTCTCTCTTTGTTTCAGCGATATAGATATTTATTAATATAAACAGGCCATTTTATATATGATTTACACTTTATGTTAAATGGAACTGTTTGATATTTTAACTTCAGAATGAAATAAAAAACATGCCCTTTTATATATGCCCCACAAGTTTTATTAAATGGAACTGTTTGATAATTTAGCTGTTAAATGCAATAAAGTAACAGGTCCTCCAGGTCTAAGATACTGTTGTGTAATGACCGCTTATCTATCACTGCTAATGTCATGGGTTTGGGTAAAACTTGGTCCAAAACCTGTATAAGAGAAAGTTTGCCAGGACGGAGGTAACGCCAATAAATTGGATATGTCATATATAACATGTTATGTGTTGAAAATGGCATTAAAATCCCATTAGTTTTTAAAAGCCGTGTTTTATTATAGTTTAGAAAATGCCATCCGATTTTGTCTTCGTTAAGAGTGCAATCTCTGTCTTCTACTGTTTTATGACTGAGACTTGAATTTTTTATGCATTGATTTTCATTTTTCCAAGCTACCCCCAAAAGGGAAAACTCACAGGCGATTGCATTGTATTACATGTAACCATGTGAATGGTTCATACACTCGTCATTAACGTATGTATATATATATATATATTATGTATGTATATGTATATTGTATTTTTAAACAGATTCTGTTTAGATATACATGTTGCATTGTTTCTTTCTAATAAAGAATTAGATGTAAATAAAAATAAGCATCTCTTTCAATGATGCAGCGTCACATGTTGTCCTGTATATAACATTTACGAATAAAACGGAAATACATTGAAAATATTGATGTGTTTGTACCTGATCTGCTCATACATAGGTATAACTATCCCTTCGAATCATTATTTTATATTTTTATGATCCTTTTCATGATTCAAGAAACTGGATATAATCTACTAACTTTAAAACCAGACTTTTATCATTATACAATTACATAAAACAACGTACACCGTGGTCAATGAGGCCATATAAACAAGGGAAAACAATTGAAAATATAAACAATTTATAGTTACTTTGATATCAAAGTCAATAAAAATAGAAAAAGAGACGAAATACTAGTATCTCAAACTTTATCTAAACTTAAGGTGTTTATAATATTATAATTAAGCAAAACAAAATATCCACACATTGGTCTAGACTTCAGTTACACGGTATGCGGTTTATTTAGAAAACTTGATTTTCAGTATACTTTAAGCTATTTTATACGATAACCTACTGGTATTTACTTTAATATTTTGTTGCTATATAATTGCATAAAAGTGTTCAAACTGAGTGTATTGTTGATAAATGTAGCCTTTACCGTTATTTGAAATGTTTCGTTTATAGTGGTTTAAATTGGCCTACGTGTACAATCAGTACATGCATCACGAAGTGACTTAAGTACGATAGACGTCACACAAGGAGCATTAACCGGACGTTTACCTGTTATTAACTATAAGTGATTTTGAGGGGTTTTCCGAAAGTTAAACATTATGTGCGAGTATATTTTTGTGGGCTGTATAATAACATGTCATTTCATTAATTACTGGTAAAGCTTTAATTTGATCTGTACATCAATGTACAAAATGTGTGGTGCCTTACATAACATAAAAAATATAGAAGAAATGTAAATTATGTAGGTCTATTCAATTAAGCATTAACTGCATTATCTCTATGACAAAGTCGTCATTGTTGAAATACGGTTTTATAGAACATATAGAGGGCAATGGTAATACTTATATTTATTTGTTGTAGTTTATTTTAGCTCGATTGCAAAACTGGTTTTATTTTAATAATTGTCTTTTCTTTCGCTATCGTAAAGAGAAAACAAGATACTTAACATTACCTTTTATATAGTCTTTATATTTTTTGTGGATGAATGAATCCGTCAACGATTTGAAAGATAGTTATGGATGTCGTAGTATACAAGAATAGGACCTGTATTTAAAAAAACCCATCTTAACTTGACTGGACATTTAGGCTGAAATTGAAGAATGAGTCATAAAGAAACTTATGAATAATGTGTGTAAAGACAAGTCATGTGGATATGTGATACCGACGTTGAGAATATTCAGAATTGCTGATACTCTGATCATGTTTATCATGTCAAATAAATCAGCAAAAATATAATTCATTTGATGATTGCAGAACAAAGGATAAAAAAAATTGTCATTCGACAATTATGAGCTCCAAGTCAAGTGTTATTTATCGAACGACATAGAAAATATGTCAGGTCAGTTAGATAAATGGTAGAACTCTGCTCACATTCTCGTCCCCTAATTATTCAAGCAGGTCAGTTAAAAACTGAATAGCTAATATAAATTTTCCCCATTTAAAGTCATTTTGCTGTAAAATTTGTTCTCAAAAACAAAATGTTTTCATTAACTACTAAAATAGTTTGATTTCCTGGTTTCTAATTTATAAGCACAGTTATAAAGTATATTAATAAAAATCAAAAACATAAACAAGTGCTCCAAACAATAGATCTTGTAAAAACATATATAAATATATATATTAATACATGTATATATGTTAAAATAGTAAAACGAAATGTCTGACTTTGTACCAGTACCATGCTAGTATATATATAAGTCAGTATGAATTGAAATAGATTACAAACTAGATTTACAAAACGCAGTTATGAATTTAGATGTTGATGCATTTACAACATATTATATATGTCATTCAGAATCATTTGAGGGGATGGACATCAAACACGGCTGCCTGAATCTAAGAAAAAATACCGTCCTTCTGCAACTATCAGGAAAACGTTCTTACATACAATGTTTGGACCGAGATATGTTGGAAGCCATGACTACAACAGTGAAAGGAAAGTGGTATTGAGGCATAACTTTTACTGGCAAAACTTTACTTGAAAATACCAACCTACAACTTGCTGTACCTGTTGTATCTGTCTTACCCAACTATTCTTTCTTCGGTTTAAATAATATTTTTGTTTGTTATTAGCATATTGTATATACATATATTCAATATACAGCGATGCATAGCAACATAATTTGGAAGTAAGCTATTTCTAGCTTAAAGATGCATCACCTATAACTTTCTATTCAGTAAATGATGGAATGCTGTGAAGTGTATTGAATTGCAAACGGAAAGGTCCAATTCGAAGATAAGTGTTGATTCTGACCTTGTAGTTTATCAGCATTTTCCGTTGTATTTGTCAATGGTGTAGCATAACCCAATGCTGGCTAATGAATGACTTATCGCGTGTCACAGAACTTGGTCAACAAAATTAAAGAATTTTACACTTCAGAGACAAAATACAAAATAAGTTATTTAACAGAATGACTATACTATACGATGTGTGATATAAATGTGCAGTTTGTCAAATATAAAAAAATCGACGTTATAAGCGAGGCCTCTTAATTATCCACATAATTATAACTTCATCAGCAGTTTAATTTAAATGTCTATAAATAGTTAAGCAGGATGCATTTTTCCCTTAAACCACACTCATCTAAAAATAGTTTTATTAGGGTTCCGCGACTATTTTTGTCAGACTTACTAATTATGTGTACCGTTACACATTGTTATGTTTTTCACGTTGTTGTGTTTTACCTCTAGAAAGATCAAACTGTCCGACAGATGCGTGTCTTCTTATACAACGATTGTGCGATGGAAGTTGGCGTATCTTGTGCTTTGCTGATGGATATAAAGTGTTTGGATTTGAAACATCTTCCATTCCTTCTTCGAAAAGAACACCAGCATAGTCGTTGCTCATTATATATTTAGTCGAAGGAAGTTGTAAACGCGGATCTGAGTGAACACGTCCGTTATCAGGCAAGGGTTCAATGAGCTGTCTATCCTCGTATATTGGATCATCATAAAGAGAAGATACGGTTCCAAAATTTACCTTTGACCTCAAGCTTTGTGAATCTGATTTTGCGGTCTTTATTAACATCTGTGTACAGCTACGAGTTTTACTCAGCAAACGAATACTTCGTGTTGAACTCAAGTTTGGGTTTTCAGAAGATTCTTTCGAGTCAGATCCAGAGCTGTTTAGTTTCAACCTCCGGGTCATGTTTGAAATATCATTAATTCCATTAAAAGATCGACACCGAGAAACGCGAGGAATTCCGAACATATAAAAGTTTTCGTCAATTATTTTTTTATCGATTCTTGTTTCTATATCATCAGCCTCCGTTATCACACTTCCGCCGTATTCGTCTTTGATTCTTTGTCCGTGAATCGACATATTGCCTTTGAAAAAGATCGGAGTCTTTTTTTCTAAAGGTGCGGTCAGTGTTCGTTCCGGTTTATGTTTATGTCCGTTCTTTTTACATGTGTTTTGTACCAGAGTTTCATTTACTTTCATACGCCATGATGTCCAGTCTTTCATCAAGTAGTCATGCTTTGGTGGCAATGTGTAATATTCGCACTCTTCGTCTCCTGTGCGTTTTTCTGGGTAACCATAGCGCCGAATATCCTGGAATGATACATTTAGAATTTAACTAATAACAGTTTATTAGACCGTAAGAGTAACTTTTAGCTCGTTACTATATCAAAAAGGTGGATGCAATTTTTCATTTGATATATGCAAGATTCGCTAATATTTATAAATTATTTTGGCACATACGTGGTTAATGAGTTCAATTTATATTTATTTATATCGGCTTTACTGTAGGCTTAGAGCTTTTGAAAATCGCTCTCAAGTATGTTTCCTGGGTAGAACGAGTACTGGTCTGTTTATGAGAGCTCATTAGACCGAGCTTGAATTTGAACCGCATATTTTGATTAAGAGTGTGTATTTTCGTATGTAATTAGTTTCGTTAAGAATCAAATAATGAGCAATCATTTACAAAACATCTATAGAAAGTAGGTGTGTCTTATATAATTTCATATACCAAGAAATGCAATGGACGTATTTATAAGAAGTCCAACTCCCTGATATAATATACCCAAAATGTTTTGTCTTAAGTCTTTCTTCTTAATCGTTTGACTTTCAACATACTAACATATCATTTCTAGAAATAAAAGTTTTATTGATTCCTTAAAGTCATTCGAGCTCCATGAATACGTCGAAGTTCATTTTTAATTAATGCTTTGTGTGGATAAATCTATAATTTCTATATATTGTATATCAATATTCATAAACATAGCCGATATATAGCTACGCATATCAATTTGATAAGAATCGATGTGTTTTAGATGTTTTTAGGGAGCTCGTATTTGTATTTTGCATACTATTTAAAATATTTAAGCAATAAATTTACGACACCATCACTTCATTCGTTCAACTAGTATAAATTTAATATAAATGTTGATAATCAACCTCGATGGCCATGATTTTTAAAACTCAATAATAAACTAAGTGTTATTTTAGAAAAAACTATTATCAGGATAAAATAAAACAAACAATACAAGAAATATCAGATATCAATAAAGAAGTTTACCTTAACACGTTATGGGAAATTATTTAAAAAAAAATGTTGTTTTTTTTCATAGCAGGAATGTATACCTACATAAACCCAGTCACTGTCGTCAAAGAAAAAAGAAGTCCGCAAACGCTCATAACTATATGCATATGTTAAAATCCTATAAAAATCACTTTTTTAACACCAATGGTGTCATAATGCAGTTTATGCAAAATCAACTTTTATACTCATCTGCAGCAAGAAATAACAACCACTAAGAACCATTTTGAAAATATTTCGAAAACAAATTTAAGCGTAAGAATCATGTTTTCGTGGGATAATAGGGACGTAACTGTGTGGTGAGACGTGAAAGAAATTTTATATAAGTCCGTGATAGCAAATAACGATGAAAACATATATAACAGAGAACCAAAAAATAGCACTTGAAGTTGGTGCAAATTTTATGATAGGTGGGTAAAATATCCTGTTTGAAATTAAACAACAAGAACTTTGTTATGTTAAGATTGGGATCACTAAAATATTCTATTAAAACATTTGGCAAAAATAATAAATTTACATGGATATCAGAAGGTTCATCTTCATTGGAAAGTGAGTATGTTTTCAAATGAAAGAAGCAATTTTATAAAATTAAATTTAATATCCAAAATACAGGAGTTTTCAAACTGTTTAAAAAAGATGATAGTTTATCAATTGTTTAACTAATATTTGTTATCAAAACATTTGCATTACCAAAAACGTATATACCGTCTTACAGTTATAAGAAATCCAAAGTCAGAATTAATGAATTAAATCAATAAAGGTATAAACGATTATATTCGGGACAGTAAACCTAATAAAATTAGTTGAAAACTATGGTACAGAATAACAGATATGGGGGTCTAAAACAATCGATGTAAATAAACATTTTTTTTATAAAAGCAACTAAAGTAGGATGAGCCAAAGAGTAATAGAGAATGAAGACGATGAGAAAACATATATATATATATATATATATATATATATATATATATATATATATATATATATATATATATCAATTGTTTAACTAATATTTTTATCAAAACATTTGCATTAAATATATATATATACATTAGATGAATTAGGAGGAAATTAATAGAACAATGTAATTTAAATGAAAATGACTATACCAAAATACTATTTCTATTAAAAATAGTACAATCATGGTTAAGTATAAGTATAAATTTTAAAAATAAAACAGAAGCATTAAACAATCAGATATTATGGAACAATTCGTATATGAAAAAACGAAAAAAAAAATTATTTCATAAAGAATTGTATTCAAAAGGCATTAAGTACATCATACAAGTGTTTAATATAGACAAAAACGTTCTATACTTTTCAGTTTGGAAAAGTTAATTACTTACTTATAATTTAGTGTTGTTGTTTTTAAATATTATACTTTAATGGAAAGCATACCAAAGATGTGAAAACAAAAATTGAAAGCAAACAATATACAATGTAATTGATAATAATAAATAAATTTATTGCAACAATTACCGAAACCTAAAGCGTTCTAGTAAACTTTTATACAACAGAAAATTAAAACAACACACAGAAAACATTATTATAACCAAACCTTGTATTAAATGGGAATTGGAAAATACGAACATTAACTGGAAAGCTGCACACACCGTACCTTTTTGATCCCTAATATGTACAAAATACGCGCTTTCAATGCACATAACTAATGCGAATTATACATAACAACAAGTTCCTGTATAAATACAACATAATCCTGTTATAAAAGGTTATGTGATTTTTTGGGCTATAAATGTTGACACTTATAGACATCTATTTTGGGAATGTCAAAGGTTCTAGAGCCTTTTGGGCAAATCTTGAAGTATATCTTAACGAAAAGTAGTTAAAATAAAATAAAATTTTATATAATACTATCTGCTGGATAGACTGAATGGAGTAATTTCTTAAACACTATATTGATTTATTCAAACTATTTCATTTAGAAAAACAAGTATACAAAAACAATTCCCATGTTTATGTATTTTATAAAATATTTGAAACACATTCAGAGTGTCAAGTTCTTCTCCTCTATATCCTAACATCACTCTCTTGTAAACTACCCTTTCTTGATTGTCTACATAAAACAGCTTATTTCTCATTTTATACATAAATATATATGATATTTATACACCCCATTGTGACAAAACGTCATTAAAATAAAGCAAATATAATGATAGAATGCAAACAAAAATTATTAAATCAATATTATAAATTGCTTATAGAGTAATTAATTGTTGATATATCAACATAACCGGAGTATACCTGTTGATATAAAAGTTGTACGAGGGGGGATCAGAAAGTTCGTAGACTTCTGCCATAACTTTTTTTATTTATTATTGTATTCTTATAATTCTCTGGGAACCTGTGCCGCTATATATTTGCAGTAATTTTTCAAAACATTGGTAACTTTTCATCATTAGTTTATATTCTATAGTAATTATGGAAACGTTGATTTACGTAGTCGGGGCAGTTTTTGCTTTTTTCCTACCTCTACTATTCAAACAAGCGTAGCATTGCCAAAATGCGTTTTATCTTAAAATTAAAAAAAAGTGTGTGCTGTATTGTATGCTTGTTTATATCCTTTAAAAAATGACATCAATTATGCGCATCTCAAATGACGTAAATATTATGATGTTATGGGATGCCATTTTGTTTGAAACAAAATGACGTCAGGGCGCTTGAAAATGGATTAGCACGCGGCATACCACAGTTCCGTAATGTTCTACTCCATGTTAGGTAATACATCTGTTCAAACAGAGAAACAAAAGTATGTACAGTGAGTCTTATGTTTTAAGATCTCTAGTGTTTAAATGTCACAAAATTATTGTTTTTGAGATGGCCGGGAATAAGTCATTAATGAGAGCAAATGGGATGTCGATTTGAAGACATATTGAAAACAAAGTATATTTTACAGAATTTTGTGTCAAGTATATATCTTGAGATTTCGTTAACATATTCACTCAATGGTGTCTATGGTGGTAAAAACGTATAGACCATGAATGAGAGTATTTTGAGAAGATGTGACTCAGTAAATTTGATACAAAAGCACTTATTTAAGATATTGACGTCGGTTTTTGTTGAATACAACGTCATCATTTTGCCCGGACATAACTAACTGCTATGCTTTGACTAGTGCCTTATTTTATTAATAGTTGATGTATTATGCTAAAATTTTCAAAATATGTCCCATATACATTTATTTAAAATACAATAACATCATTGTGCATTGTATAATTGATATAAATAAGCTATTGCAAAAGTCTACAAACTTTCTGATCCCCTTTTGTATATCGTTCATGCTAGTATATAATATCTACACTAATCTTCTTCTATTATGTTATCAACAATGTGTTGCTATGCATATGTGTGTACATGTAGATGAAATAAAATATATAAAAGACAAAAATGTTTTATCAAAATTAACGCATAGATACCACAAAACGCATTTCATTTTAAAAACTTGAATAGTACTCACTTCTAGGCGATCTATTTCTTCATCGTTAATTGACTCTGCCATGTTGGTTGTTTATATACTGTCGTAATAGAGTAGTGTGACCGAACTCACGAATGTATAAAAAAGTAAACGTGTTACATGAACTAAATACGAAACATCAGCCCATGTACTTTCACAGATTCTGTCATATCTACTTTCAACGTGTCTTGCCAATAGCAATGTCAGTGTGTGTGGTTTATGCCATCACGTCTGCCGAGGTAAAGATTCATTCGCAAACAAAACAGTTCTGTTTCGTTTAAAATGTGTCTACGGGTGTCGTAAGTTTCCTTATTTCCTTTTTAATATCATGAAATACTCTATATACTGTTATCATGCGAAATCCATATCCTGTCCGATGCATTCCGATATAAAATACAAATGTAAATAAATTGATATCAGTGCATGTGTGTGTATCACTCTCCCTTCGTCTATTCAAATATAACATGTGCAAAAACACAACATTCTTTATTTTGTCTCCGATACATTCCTGTACGAGGTCCGTTTACTTTTGTTTTAGTGCACGAATGTACACGTGACGTGGCGTACCATAATTTACGTATTATGCTATTTTTACGTCTTTACATTGCGAAGAAAACAAAACAGAAGTCCGTAATCCGCCCATCAAGTCAACCCGCATTTGATCAACATGAATACACATTCTTTATTAGGATTTGTTTTTCTATTTGAGATAGCAATAACGTTATTCATGCTTGAAATACACCGTACAGCATTATTTTTGATCTGGTCTGTTGGATTTACGGCATTCAAAACAAACATATTACTCTTTGAATACAAATAAATATATATGGGGTGATCAATAACGCATTTACCAAAAATAGAAACACATATGTAACATGGTAATAGGATATAATAGTGACACGCTCATGCTGTTCATATATATATATATATAAATATTTATCGAGATAATTATTTGTGAATAACCAAGACATAAATGTACGCGCCTAGCTACAATGCAAACCATAGACACAATATCAAGGCATCTGCCAAAACAAATAAATTCGGTTTATATATATATATATATATATATATATATATATATATTATGTATACAGATGAGAGAATTACCATTTTACAGTGCTACAACTTATAAAGAGATATCCTTAGCTAGCTTTCGACTTTACGCCTTCATCAGAGGACAAAAAAAAAGAAAACAACAAAATAACAACAACACAAGAATATAAACAATTTTCTATATATAAAATACTGCAGACAGACTGAGAAACCTACTGTAAAATATTACAAACTAAATATTACGAACTAATATTGCAGTTACCGATTTCTCAGCTTGTCTGCAGTATTATATATATAGAAAATTGTTTATTTTAAGATGGTTTGATGTACACAACTACACAGGTCAAGCGTCCCGAAAGTGACAAAAGTATTTCCAAAATTGTCAGAGGTCAGATAAATAAGACATGTGTGGGTGCATAAAAGAAGGAAAAAACAACACAAAAGTACAATTTTAAATATGATAATAGTTTAGTTTATACACATTTATTTTAGCTTGATTGCGAAGTAAGCTTAGAACCAATATGAACCACTCCTGAGTCTTTCGTTTGAGATGTCATCGGGTGCAATCAAATCCACAATTTCTAGGGTGGGCGACAAACACTCTATCCACTTATCCACTGCATTATCACCCCGCTAAATTGTAATAACATAACTATGCTCAGATAATCCGACCAGAGCCCGGCCTCTCCTATATCAACTGTGGTTATTTGCTCGGTAGCTTTGAATTATATGGCACTATGAGTCACAAGACTAAGACCAGAACACGTTTGACATTTTGTTTCCCTTCTTAATTATGTGACTGTTGCTACCTGTAGTGTAAAAGTCCGGGCACTGCCTACAGATAATCACTTGTACGAGATTTAGAACTACATTATCGTTCAGTTTTACTACATACTGTCATTTGGTTTCACTTTTCAGTTTATGCTCAGTTAATTTGTTTTGTGTTCCTGTCAGCATACAAGGCTACTTTTGTTTATTTCTAACTTTGATAATTGTGTTCATATATGTATATTTTATGCGTTAGTATATAATAATTATGTTTGTGCATAATGTTTCAAATATATTTATGATCACCACGTACTGCATTTAAACAGATTTCAACAGAATGCGGTCGTGATATCTTTTCGTCACATTAAAGTTCCATCTTTTAGTTGTTGGCAATGTATAGTTTTGTCGGTGGTGACAAAATAATGACCATTTATATATTATATATAATGGTTTCCAACTGTTGAGGGTATCCATTCGTGAAATATTATTCAAATGTCAATGAACCATCGGAAATGATGTATTATACAGATTAATACAGCTTATACTCACTTAATTACTGTTGATAATTTACGTATTTGACCAGGAGACAAAGCTTATTGCTAGGAATCCGACCAATGCAATGTGAACACAATTGGAACATCGATCATTTCCGCCTATGTGCGTAGGAAACTTCCGAGCGATGTTCCGATGTCGATAGCACACCATTTCTGGAATAACAGTGTACCCATGAAAAGCACATTACTGATATATATATATATATATATATTGAATTATCAAGAACTTGTCTATAGAACCCGGACTTTGAAAACTTTGATTTATCAATTATGCTGTGTGAATATTGGAAGTTTTAGTAAACATCAAGTGGAGCGCGTGGTCCAGTGGTAGAGCACCGAACCCATGATCGGAGGGTAATGGGTTCGATCCTCCGCTACGGCTATGTGTGGTGTCCTTGAGCAAGGCACTTTTTCCGCATATGCTTTGTACTGGTACTACCCAGGAAGACTTCGAGCGTGATTTGTCTAAGTTGTAAGAACTTGTTTCACAATCGAAGTAAAATAAATAAGTTTAAAAACAACATCAATATGATGATGGGTGTATTAGTTATGCAACTCGCTTTGATTTGGTTCGGCATGTGTGAAACCTGGAATGTGACAGTAGTGACAACCGGCTATTCAGAATTTGATTACGTCAGAACGCACGCCGGAAGTCAGGATTTGTAACTATGTAAAAGTTCATTTGGTCCATTCTGGGTATATCAAACGTATTTATGATAATTATGTGGTACTGCTGTTACACTAATCTTTGTTTAATAACATGAAATATATTATAATGGTATTTGTTTATGTGTCACAGTGATCATTTGTGATAAAGCATGCATAATGATACTGATAATTATTATATAAAAATATCTTGTAAATGACTATTCATATTCCAGCCACTAATTGATTTAAGTCGCCGGTGTCATCAATAGACATCAATAGTATAGTTGGAGGAGACATTACGTGACAACATCAGAACTGTCAAGCCAGCAGTTCAGGAAAATGACCTTTTCATATTTTGTTTAAAAAATATTGAAGCACTTCATATTACAAAATGTGTATACTGCAGCTAAAATAACAACACAGATACTAGTTTTTTTTCACATCTGGCTGCAATATTTTTAATTCAAAATCATAAATACAATGCTTGATCGGAACATTTTGAAACATCTTAGGTGAAACTATGTACAAGAAAACAGTTACCTGTGAATGCTGGCCAAAAAGTCAACCTTTCGCCAGTGATTTTAATAAAGGCACTGTCTTCGCGTGCTACTTTATCAATATTTTGTCAACAGTTTAAAAATTTTCTATATAAGTCATTGAAAGAGAGAAATAGAGAATTATTTGTGAATAACCAGACATGAATGTACAGACTACTGAGCGCGCCTAGCTACAATGCAATCCATAAGGATTCATGACTACTCACATGCTATATAAAAGATAGATTTAGAAATCCTTTGGATCATGAAGATACAATGAAATCATATGTCTTTTATTTCATTGTTTTTAAACAATTTTACTTCGATTGTGAAACAAGTTCTTACAACTTAGACAAATCACGATCGAAGTCTTCCTGGGTAGAACCAGTACAAAGCATATGCGGAAAAGTGTCTTGCTCAACGATACCACACATAGCCGGAGGTGAGGATCGAACCCACGACCCTGCGATCACGGGTTCAATGCTCTACAACTAGACCACAAGCTCCACATAAAGGGAGATAATCACAACAACGGAATTTCCAATTTTTCGGATCTTTTCAATAACAATGTTTTAAAAAGTACCGTAATGAATACCGTAATCGGATACCGTCGATACCGTCTTTTATAAGGGCCAACTATAGACACCGCCTTTTAGCATTGCTAAATAATCGGTATTAACTTCCGGAACACGGTGGACTGGTAAATGTGGTCTTCCGGGCACCTGCCACGAAATAGTTCTTACATATTTTACGTGTCACTTCAGTTAAGAAATGTTGATACACTACTATTTCTCGTGTTAAGAAAAAACATATAGTTTTAAACTTATAATTAAATAAGAAAAAGTATATTATTAAGTTAATCATTATATTTTTAAATCGCGTAGAAATACACCGACTTGACGTGGCCCCTGTGTTGATCGGCAAGTGAAAACAGAAGAAAAGTTTTATATTTCTTGGTTATATTTACTTCAAGATGGTAAGTTGATGACTTTCAATATGACCTGAAACAAAACACAATTAAATAGATGCTCTGATTCACTGTTTTTCAAATGTTGCGGCTTATTTTCTTCCAAGTAATATAAAAGGTTTATGTCAATAAGTGGGTGGGGTAATGATGTGGCCTGGCTGCTGCTGTCAAAATATCAGACATACCGTATGATATTCATTTTAAGGACAGAGTTAAGTTAAACTTATAGAAAGGTAGTGTATATAGTATATAGTCTTATCCAAATCATGAAGAAATATATGATGAAATAGTTTTTAGCTATACAGTAAAATTTTATTGTTAATAGAAACAAAAGTGGACCCCTTCCACTGTCAAAATTATAGTTTCTAAGTCAATAGGCCATTACTTTCAACAAACCTGGTCTCCTTCTATCACTGAATGATTTATCTTAAACATCGTACCAATATTTATACATAAATCAGCCGTTTGAAGATGAAGCACCAGGTTAAAAAAAACGGCGTGATTTTTGTTTGATTTGTAAAATTCACTGTATATTTTTAAACATCTTCCGATCCAAGTCATGGAGATGTTTACCTTCCAAATTTTCCATAAGTCCCTCAGCAACTTGGTTCAGACTGGCGCGCTTCATGACATGACCAATTTGAAAAAAAATAAAGCAGAGGATATCCGAACATGCTACTTCCGTTGCCACAGATGTTGGTGGACAAAAATAATGCTGTTAACGCCAAACATTTACATTGAAACATCATTCTTGCTTAACTTACCGGATGGATCTTGAAGATAAATCATTCACCAAAAAACGAGACCAGGTTTGTTAAAATTGATGGCCTATTGACTTAGAAACTCTAATTTTGATCAGGGAAGGGGTCCACGTTTGTTTCGTTCCTTGTCTATATATATGCTTGGGGACCTGCCCATCCCCATTAAATGTTTTTATCCAATCCCCAAGCTCCTGTGTACCAAACAAACAGGGCAGTGGATTCTACAAGTACAAACACCATACTTCATTGCTTAACTTTCAATACAGTCAGTGCACTCCAACCATGTCGCTATAAAAGCTAGCTTAACAGCGAGTGTTGTAAGTGACCTATGTACATTCACTACACCCTCCCCTCTTTAACCTTTAGGGCTTAGCCCCAACTGCACAGCCTGTGGCTTCCTGCAGTTCCTGGCCATATCCCGCCCAATCCCAAGGAAAGAGAGATTTGTGCATATGCAGGTTTGAAAGTTAATCCTCATCGCCATTAAAGTGACAGCGGACACCCATTCAAGTACTAACCCTGTACTTCGTTGCTTAACTTCCAGTTGCCTTTTAATTTGAGCCCTTACCTTGGATCTAGTATGGTTGAAATACAGGATCAGGCTAATTTTCTGTATTATTTCAGTCAGGTCTTTTGTTTGCAATAATTACCACAACAGTTTAAAGTGTTTACACAAGACCACAAAATGTGACATTAATTGCAAAAATCATTAACAGATATTATTCCCGTTTAAAAGCAGTAAATTGAAAGTACCAATCTCCTGGAATACAAACTTTTCACCGATTACGAACAACTGTCAACATGAGTCTAAAAATGTGTCTAATGTAGGTTGTCTCAGGGATTTTGGATTCCAACAATGATCAGTGCTCTTTATGTACTGGTAAAATTTCTTGCACATTTTCCTGAGATCTATGTGTCTTAAAACAAGAATGCATATTAGTAATTATTACAATGCTTCTTTGTGTCTTTATTACAGGTGCTGCTTGCAGCGGCAGTGTGCAATAAAAGCGGGAAAGGTAAGAACATTTATATTAAACACTTTGTTGAAATGCCCAAAATGTATGCAATTGTTGTGAAGGAATACATTTTAATAATTGTTGCATTGTTTTGTCAGATTTATTTTTTTTCAATGGGTCATTTCTTAATAGTCTTGGTAATAAAAGAAATCAGTATGCCTTCTTTTTTTTTGGCCCATGTCATTTTCAATGAGGGTGGGGGGAGCATATAGGACGTACATACGTATGAAAATGGTTTCCGACTTATATCTTTAGTTTTAATGAACAGATTAAAACCAAATTTGATGTGTGACTTCACATTCAGGTAATACAGGCCAAGTTTGTATTTTGTTCCAATCTGATAATTTTTGATGGAGTTATGCCCCTTTTTGGACTTAGATTATTGACAAATGTCAAGAAATTGGTTTCCGCTCGATATTTCTTGAAGGATTGGATGGATTTGATTCATATTTGGTAGAGTAGAAAGATTTATGGTGATAAACTACAACTCAAGTTTGATTTCCGTCAAAATCCCTGCATATTAATTAAGTGTTATGGGCTCTGATTGGCTGATAGTTTCCGACCTCTAAAGTCTTGATTTATGGACCGATTTGGAGGAAAGTTTATATTAAGCTTTATATCAACAAGACCCAGGTCAAGTTTGACAATGGATGGAATTGGCACATATTAATTAGGTGATCTTGACTCTGATTTGCTGACTGTTTCCAACCTCTAAAATCTTTATTGATGGACTGATTTTGATGAAACTTGATATTTGGCTTTATTGATATCTACAATGTAGTTGAAAAACGGTGGCATCTGTGTCCCATGGATGCATTTCTAGTTTTCAACTCTATAAATTGTAATTTGAAATTGCATTTTTTTTTAAATTTTATACTTAAATGAAGATTAAAAAGTTGAACTAAAGTAAAAATATAGATTGATTCTCATAGAAATGGCTTGATAATCAGAATTTGATTTGTTTATTTTGTATGTTATACTAATAAGATGAACAACAGAAACAACATGTATATTTAACTTGCACTTAGGGCTTTTCCAGAATTAAATGTATGGGGGGGTCGGACGGCAGTATAATTAAAATTTTATGCCTGGTGGGTGTTTTCATAAAAAAAAATGATGCCTTGTGGGGTAAAAGCTTATTAAAATTTTATGCCTTGCCGGTATTTCCGTCTCTGAACCGAATTTTTCCTTCAACACCGTTTTTCTTCTCGAAATTTTATACATTTTTCCTCCCGTCGTATACAAAAACATAAAATTGGCCTTCTCCATGTACCGCACCGAGTCAACATCCCGCAGCGTCTAGATTTCGGCGAGCGTCTTATCATTATCGCAGCAGTTTTTTAAATTTACCTTGATTTGACCTTTATGTTTGCCACTGACACGCGTGTTGTAACGATTGTAATACACAACCTCCAGACATCATAACCAAGTGAACGTTTTACGCGACTACACAGTTGGACACTCGATACACTGGTGATATTAATATTAGGAATTGTCTTCAATTAACTTTTTCATCTCAAACTGATTGATCTTTTTTGTTAAGACCGCCATAATATAATTACATCACCCGACAACAACATATGATTTAATTTGTTTGTTTGAAACAATTATCTACCTTCGGACTTCCCGAAAAGGAACAAGAAACATACTCTTAGTCGTGAATAAATTATTAACACGGAAATGTACGAGCTAATCAGATGGCGGAATACACTCGTAGCAGGCCGTAACCCCGTCTACTTTATTAAATTGATGCCGAGATGCCGTGTCACAAAATTATCTCAAGTAAGTTTTAAGAATTATATATCAATATATGACGTAACGGATATGTTTACAAATACTTCAATACGGATATGAATATACAGACGTGTATATTATTAAATTCTGTAAAAACTACGATTCAACTCTACGGCGGCATTGCTATAATTATATGCATATCCGCGCTGTTTGTCAGATAGTGTAAAACACTAATTTATTCCGCACAAAAAGAAACACCAAGAAATGCAAAGTCTATTGCGACAAAAAATCTAAATTAGGACATTGCGTTAGCAGTTAAAATAAAATCCACATTCTCAGATATGTCACCCCAAACGCTATACGCCTCATTCTTACCCCAGTGTCTGAAAAAATCATGGCGAAAAGCAGATATTTATTAACGGTCGTACAAAAACATAAATTGGACTGTGAAATTGTCTTTGAGCATCCATAACCGGATTGTTTGCCATCGGGTGCGCGAAATGAGGTCATATTAGATCAAACCTTTATCGATAGTAGGGAGTAAATAACATGTGTCATAATAATGTTTGTTTCACTGTCAGAGTGACGTCATCGTACATTGGCACAAGGCGTTAATGAAAGGGACAGCGTGTTCATTCTGTGCATACATTTAGGCATGTGTAGCATAACTCTCTTTACGGATCGTATCAATTTAATAGTAATTCTTTTTTAAGAAATAATTATACTGAAAATAAACATTTTAGAAGACAACTAGTTACAAACAAACACTAACCTTTAATTATTATTTATGGAAGCAGATTTACACAAGCTTCTAAAGCTTTTTTCTGTATCCTTTTCACATAATTCGTTAAACGTATGACTTTATTGTTAAATGTATGCTAAATATATGTACTTATGTGAATAAAATATTGTTTAAACTATTATTATGTTGTGTTTTTTTTCTCGTTTATTATCTGTAGTGCCCCTTTATTTAATTCTCGACCTGAGGTAATTTGTGACGTAATCACTTGCATATCGGCATTAGATCAAAAGTGTAACGTCGGCGTACTTCAAAGAAAGTAGGCAACCGTCCAGACTAGTAATTTTGGAAGCATTACAATAAGAAAACAGTAGAAAGGGGATTTAAGCCTCTTTTTTATTTTTATTTTGTGCATGGTGGTATTTTTTCTAATTAAAATTTTATGCATGGTGGTATATATCACAATTAAATTTTATGCTCTGTGGGTAAAAAAAATAAGTGCCGTCCGACCCCCCCATACATTTAATTCTGGAAAAGCCCTTACCATGAAAACCTTTTTAATTTATTATATTCTTTTTTACTCAGCCATTATTTCCCGTCAATTTGTTGAGATGAACAGATCAAGAATAGAAGGTTTGTTGGCAGCATTTCCAAAGCTGATGAACACTGGTAAACAGCACACGTTTGTTGAGACGGAGAGTGTGAGATATGTTTACCAGCCCCTGGAGAAACTCTACATGCTTCTCATAACAACAAAAGCCAGCAACATTCTGGAGGACCTCGAGACACTCAGGCTGTTTGCAAGAGTTGTATGTGATTTACAATTTTTGTTGATTGAATATTTAGCGTCTTTTTTATGCCATTGAGGGCTAGCAGACGATCAGTTGACCTAACCACTGTTTCCTGGGAACCTGAAAGGTTAACCAGCGCTTGAGCACACCCCATCTCCGCAAGTAACACAATGTCATATATCAATCATCACTGAGACTTATTGCCGGGCAGGGATTCAAACTTTTAGCCCCTGGATTGATAGTGAGACACGTTATTTATTTATTTCGTAAATGAATGCATACATTGACAATTAAAACTACATGTACATTAAAATAAAATTATTACATACATGAGGCATAGTGAGCCATGGCATGCACACCACCACCAAGGATAACACAAAAAAGAGAAACTCTTATTCCCATTGTGGTCCTTTGTGTTGTTAGCATGACATGCAGAGGCAATCAATCAATTGAAAACATAATTATCATTGCAATTAATTGCACTTATAACTTATTAATAATCAAGTAGACTATCACATGCAATATGATTAAATATATCACTTTATATTGTAGCATGCACTGTTAAATTTAATCTATCACATTTTTTAAATGAATATCACGGACTTAAATGGTACAAAATAATAATAATATATTTATATACCACATCTCTGAAGTAGAAAGACTGAGACCCAAACCCTTTAACCATAGGGACAGCATATGCATCCTTGTGACTTAGTCTTGACATATAAGAGTGAAAAGTGTTCTGAAGAGTAAAAGGTTCTCCCATATAATCAGGGGCTAACCCATTTTTTATCCTAAACACATGACAATAGACAATCTGATCAACACATTTGTTAATTGGTAACTGGTTTAAAGACTGGAACTGTTCCGATACAATATGCGTTACCGACTGAGCTAATCTTAATTTATGTTTTGATATCAACTTACATAACTCTGTATACTTCTGAAGTGTTAAACTTTTGATCATGAAATCGAACATTTTTAATGCAGTACATTGTTTATAGAATGGTTCTTGTGTGGCAAACTTTCTGACAAAGGTTTTTGACCCCGAGTTGGATTTGAATCCACTAACTCAGTTAGTGATTGCAAGATTGCTCCTTAAATTAACTGGCCACAGAGAACCTTATTTCAGGGTTAAAACTGGTGAAGGCTACCTAACCTTTCGAAAGATCCCTCACTCAGATTTGGAAAGAAAGACACAGCATTTTACATCTATTGGGGGGGGGGGGGTAAAAAAAAGAGTAAAATTGCTTATTATGCCAAATGTAACAACATAGCAATAATTGTTATCTTAATTGTTTGTTGATTGTGTTTAGAGGACAGTTCAAACTGATTAGTAAATTTTTTATATCTGAAGTACTGACTATAAGCATGCTTTATTTTGAAATGGCAAAATATGATATTGGATAATCATGAATGCTTGTTGGTTTAGATTTTTATTCAGGAAATTGAGACTTTTTACCTGGTATGAATGGAAATAAAATACTTGAAAAGTGTTGAAAGAATGTGGTTATGATTTTGCCATTGCAGATTCCTGAGTACTGCAGAAACTTAGAGGAGTCAGATATTGTAGATCAGGCTTTCCAATTGATATTTGCCTTTGACGAAGTTGTTGCCCTTGGTTACAGAGAAAATGTGAATCTCGCGCAAATCAGAACATTCACAGAAATGGACTCCCATGAGGAGAAGGTCTTTATGGCTGTCAGGCAGGTAAGCGTTTGTGTTGGTCAAGAATGTTTTTTTAATGGAGTGTATTGCATTTTTCAACACATGACATATTAGATTATGGCAATCAGTTCAATTGCCGATGAAGACTTCAGACTCATGAACCTGAATCTAAGCGGACTTGCTCACAAAGTTTTGGATTGAGGTTGGCATGAAACTGCACCTTAGACCACTCTGTGACAGAGGTCATGTGTCGGTTAACTTGCCTTGACCTACATGTCTGAAATCTTGTTTTATCAAGTTGCAAATGAAACCTGAAATCTCTCCCAAAGTGACTGATTTGTACTAATGGCACGCAGATCCAAATGTTTTTGGAGAGTTCAGTGACCCAAGGCCAGGATATGTGTGTTCACTATAATGCAAGTATGTGCCTTCCTGGAAACATGACAAATATAGACTTAGTGGTAGATGATAATGGTTTTCTATTTTTCTCAGACACAAGAGAAAGAAGCAAAGGATCACATGAGAAAGAGGGCCAAGGAGCTGGCACGACAGAGGCAGGAGGCTGAGAGGAGTGGCATCAAGTCATCTGGTATGGGTGGTGGCGGGTTTGGGAGCTCCTCGTACAGCCGTGGTGATTCATCCAACATCATTGACACCACCCCTACAGAACCCATCAAACCTTCATACACTGCGCCCAGGTGAGATGAATTGTTGATAACCTGTACCTATGTGATAGTTTATATGATAAGAGAAAAAAAATCTACCTACTACCCACATGGAAAATACTGGGTCGGAGTACAGCACATATTTTTTAAGGATGGCCCTATAAATGCAGAGTTGTTTTACACTTAACTATAAAAAAAATTTCATAGTGAAATAAGGTGAATATTTTAAATAGTTGGGTAGGTGTATATCACAATTAACTTGCATGGGTGTCACATTTTCCCCCAAACATAGTTAAATGTGCATAAAATAGTTCTTACCATTATACTATTGACATGGTCAACTTCGACAAAACATTTTTATTTCCAGTAAGCAGTGTGACCAATTATGTTTGTACCTACATTACATGACCTAATCGGACCAGTTCCGTGTATCTTCCATTAATATGATCATATGGTATGTTTACGTGTATGATTTATTTACTCTACAGTCGACCTGCTGGTAAAGGTAAAGCAATGGACCTCAGAAGTAAAAAGAAGGATGTTGATTCATTTGTGGGACAACTCATGTCTGAGGGAGAACGTATGTACTGTTTAAATGATTTTTAATAATATATGTATAGGCTGCTTTGTTGTCAGAAGGAGAATGTAGATGTTAGTACTGGATAGATAATAATTTTTATGATATGACTAATTATATGCTGCTTTGTCTTCAATACTCTTTCCTATATATATATATTATTGTAAAATCAGTTTGCAAAAAATTTGATACAATGAAAACAGATATGATGCACAGGCTGTATTTCATCCATCGTCCATCGTTAACTTTTGCCTCAAACATCTTTTTCTCTAAAACCACGTGGCAGAGTTTCACCAAATTTTGTGTGAAGCATTCTTACACAAAGCTCTCTCAAGTTTGTTCAAGTGAGGCCCTGTGATCAAATTTGGTCGTGGGGTTTATCAGTATTGTTTTTCAAAAATTTCAAAAATCTGCCCCAGTGTGCAAGGTCTAAAGCTTTGATATTATGCATTTAGTACTATCTAATGAGTTTCTATAAAGTTTATTCATGCCATGATTCTAGGGTCAAAATTGGTCCCGCCCTGGGGACATAACAGTTTAACATAAGGAAAGTAACATCTTCTTTTAAGAAAAGTAAATTATACATGCAGTATCAAAGTAAATATTTAAAATAACATTAGTGAATAAAATTTCCATGTTTTTGAGTTGGTAAGGTGATAAGGTGTGTTTAGTACTAGATAACCACCTAACAGATCCCATGTAAGACAGATGCGATGACCAGTTATATAGTTGAACATTGTAAAAAAAAGTAAAAAAACACCATACAAACAGAGATCAATATTGTAACATATAACATACATGTATTGCCAGTGATGTATGAGATATGATTTGCTATTGTTACTAACTTACAGAAGTGTCAAGTGTATCATCAACAAATAACAAGGCGATTGCCAAGGTAGCCACACCAGCAGCAAACCAGGAAGGGTGAGTTAAAGAATCAGTTTGAATTTTGGAAAGCAATAACTCTAAATGCTTCAAGTATATATATACACAGATCCATGTAATCAAAGAGTGAGTTATTAATATTTACCAGTGCTGGCAGTTTTATCTTTAACTGACCCTGTCATTCAAAGAATGGTTAATAGCATTAAGTGTTTATTCCATCAGTTTGTGCAAAGTGTTATAAAATACAGGCCAAGTTCGATATTTGTCAATATTGGGCCAATTATACAGGATTTTTGGCCCCTTTAGCACTTAATTTTTGATAATATTTACTAACATAAAGTGGAGGCATCCATGTCCTGTAAACATGAATCTAGTTTCAGTACAATAATTTCATGTCAACTATCTATGTTATGCATACCAATTACATAAACATATAAAACATTAAATGAATATATATATATTATGCATTTTAGTGTTCATCTGCGGATTGAGGAGAATATTTCTGTCACTGCTGGTAGAGATGGAGGATTACAGAGTTTAGAGTTGCATGGAATTGCTAAACTAAAGATAAATGATGAGAAGCAAGCTCGAGTACTCCTGGGGATTGCAAACAATGATAAAAAAGGCATTCAGTTACAGGTATGCTTAACAGGGATAAAAATGATAATATCCCACAGGCTGACATAGACAAGCTTGTGCTCTCGATGCGACGCTGCTGTCAAGCAGTCATCATCGCACGTGGCGGCCACACATGCTACTGATAACCCGATTTTGAAATCCATCCCTTCCTGTTTTAAATTCAAATCAAACAATAAAATTGATAATTTTTATCCAATTTAGCTATTTCAGTAGATTGATAAGACATAATTATACAACAAACAGAAGATTTCAGCAAAATTTAGTTAAATGTTAACAAAATATTCACATTCAAACTTAGCAAAAGTTTGTTTTTGGTTCAGTATAGTAAGTGAATGTGACCCACCTTTGTCATAGGATTTAAAAAAAATAATAAACTGTTTGACTAAGTGTTTCATTTAAACATACAACCAACCCATGGAAGGCATTTAGAAATTGAACCTTCCAATTTTGTATTTAATAAAAATTAATACTTTTTGTTACACTGTGCATTTATAGATTTTGCAATGGCATTTTTTTCAGTCAACAGAATTGGCCTTTGGCAGAGTTTTTTCGAGTCGTATAGCATGTACAGTAGTATAAAGTCTTGCATATTTTGGCAATGGTCAAATATCTATTTTTTTTGCATGTGAAAATGGTTTGGGACAGTGGGAAATTTATCTCCACTGATCTTCGCTATAGTCCTGAATGATTTAGAATCCCGCTTGTCCATTTCTGGTGGAGTTTGCATTGAACTCGATGCAGGAAACTTTTTGTTATCATATATGCAGACGATACTGTGATCGTATCAGATAAACCAGTTGATTTCCAGAATTTACTTGATTCATTCCATGAGTGTTGCCACGATTGGAAACTCGTCCAAAAGCAAAATAGTAATATTCGGTGTTGGAAAAGTCGCCAAATTCTTCTTTAAATTTAGAGAAGAAAACATTGAAATTGTTAATCATTATAAATATCTATCGTACAATCTTCACAGGCAATTGCTCACTTTTGACATCTAGAAAGCATCCAGTTGAACAAGCACGGAAAACTATGCATATATTATATTCTCGCATATACAATTTCGATTTGCCCCTTGACCTCCAGCTTGAACTATTTGATCACACTGTACTTCCGATCTTAATATATAATTCTTCTGTAAAAATAGTATATAATATTCTAAAAAATGATGCAAATAACAACATCAATTATAATGGTCTTAACTGGGCATCTCAAATAAAAAAATATCTTTAAAACCCTACGGCCACAGTCTCTGTGATGGTTGATAAATGACATTGCATCTCATTATCATTCATCTCTCGCCACTGATTCATTATGGAAAGTAATCAGTTACTTCCAGAGATTGGATGTGCTTGAGAACTGGTTAACCTTCCAGGATCCCAGGAAACAGTGGTTTACTGATCGTCTATTAGCCTAAAAATAAAGTATAAAAATGACATTTAATATTCAATCAATCTGCCCAGATTCATTCTAAGGTCTTCCTTTGCCAAAAAAAAAACACTGGATATTTCTTTATCACCAGCAATGTGTCAAAAACAGCAATTATCCCCATAAAAAAAAATGACAACAAAAGTTGCTTCATATTTCGAGATATTAGTTAAGAAACATGTGTAAGATTTGAAAATAGGACAGTTGTGAAACAACTTAAAATGTGCAAGTAAACAGCTGAAATAATGATATTATTTGAAATATTATTCACACTTCAAATGTATGTTTGCTGGTTTCAGACTCATCCGAATATAGACAAGAAGTTGTTTACATCACAATCACTTGTCGGTCTCAAGAACCCTGAGAAACCTTTCCCCGTGGGTCAGGACATCGGTGTACTCAAGTGGAGGTTCACAACACAGGATGAATCATATATGCCATTGTCTAGTGAGTCTATTTATTGTATACCATTGTCTAGTGAGTCTATTTATTGTATGCCATTGTCTAGTGAGTCTATTTATTGTATGCCAGTGTCTAGCGAGTCTATTTATTGTATGCTTGTGTCTAGCGAGTCTATTTATTGTATGCCAATGTCTAGTGAGTCTATTTATTGTATGCAAGTGTCTAGTGAGTCTATTTATTGTATGCCATTGTCTAGTGAGTCTATTTATTGTATGCAAGTGTCTAGTGAGTCTATTTATTGTATGCCATTGTCAAGTGAGTGTTTATTGTATGCAATTGTCTAGTGAGTCTATTTATTGTATGCCATTGTCTAGTGAGTCTATTTATTGTATGCCATTGTCTAGTGAGTCTATTTATTGTATGCCAGTGTCTAGCGAGTCTATTGTATGCCTGTGTCTAGCGAGTCTATTTATTGTATGCCAATGTCTAGTGAGTCTATTTATTGTATGCAAGTGTCTAGTGAGTGTATTTATTGTATGCCATTGTCTAGTGAGTCTATTTATTGTATGCCATTGTCTAGTGAGTCTATTTATTGTATGCCATTGTCAAGTGAGTATTTATTGTATGCAATTGTCTAGTGAGTCTATTTAGTGTATGCCATTGTCTAGTGAGTCTATTTATTGTATGCCTGTGTCTAGCGAGTCTATTTATTGTATGTCAATGTCTAGTGAGTCTATTTATTGTATGCAAGTGTCTAGTGAGTCTATTTATTGTATGCCATTGTCTAGTGAGTCTATTTATTGTATGCCATTGTCTAGTGAGTCTATTTATTGTATGCCATTGTCAAGTGAGTATTTATTGTATGCAATTGTCTAGTGAGTCTATTTATTGTATCCAATTGTCTAGTGCGTCTATTTATTGTATGCCATTGTCTAGTGAGTCTGTTTATTGTATGCCAGTGTCTAGCGAGTCTATTTATTGTATGCCAGTGTCTAGCGAGCCTATTTATTGAATGCCAATGTCTAGTGAGCCTATTTATTGTATGCCATTATCTGGTGAGTCTATTTATTGTATGCCATTGTCTAGTGAGTCTATTTATTTTATGCTTTTGTCTAGTGAGTCTATTTATTGTATGGCGGTGTCTAGTGAGTCTATTTATTGTATGCCATTGTCTAGTGAGTCTATTTATTGTATGCCATTGTCTAGTGAGTCTATTTATTGTATGCCATTGTATAGTGCAGCTATTTATTGTATGCCAGTGTCTAGTGAGTGTATTTATTGTATTCCAGTGTCTAGTGAGTCTATTTATTGTATGACATTGTCTAGTGAGTCTATTTATTGTATGCCAGTGTCTAGTGAGTTTGTTTATTGTATGCCATTGTCTAGTGAGTCTATTTATTGTATGCCATTGTCTAGTGCATCTATTTATTGTATGCCAGTGTCTAGTGAGTGTATTTATTGTATGCAATTGTCTAGTGAGTCTATTTATTGTATGCCAGTGTCTAGTGAGTGTATTTATTGTATGCCAATGTCTAGCGAGTCTATTTATTGTATGTCAATGTCTAGTGAGTCTATTTATTGTATGCCATTGTCTAGTGAGTCTATTTATTGTATGCCATTGTCTAGTGAGTCTATTTATTGTATGCCATTGTCTAGTGAGTCTATTTATTGTATGCCATTGTCAAGTGAGTATTTATTGTACGCAATTGTCTAGTGAGTCTATTTATTGTATCCAATTGTCTAGTGCGTCTATTTATTGTATGCCATTGTCTAGTGAGTCTATTTATTGTATGCCAGTGTCTAGCGAGTCTATTTATTGTATGCCAGTGTCTAGCGAGCCTATTTATTGAATGCCAATGTCGAGTGAGCCTATTTATTGTATGCCATTATCTGGTGAGTCTATTTATTGTATGCCATTGTCTAGTGAGTCTATTTATTTTATGCTTTTGTCTAGTGAGTCTATTTATTGTATGGCGGTGTCTAGTGAGTCTATTTATTGTATGCCATTGTCTAGTGAGTCTATTTATTGTATGCCAGTGTCTAGTGAGTATATTTATTGTATGCCATTGTCTAGTGAGTCTATTTATTGTATGCCATTGTATAGTGCAGCTATTTATTGTATGCCAGTGTCTAGTGAGTGTATTTATTGTATTCCAGTGTCTAGTGAGTCTATTTATTGTATGCCAGTGTCTAGTGAGTCTATTTATTGTATGCCATTGTCTAGTGAGTCTATTTATTGTATGCCAGTGTCTAGTGAGTTTGTTTATTGTATGCCATTGTCTAGTGAGTCTATTTATTGTATGCCATTGTCTAGTGCATCTATTTATTGTATGCCAGTGTCTAGTGAGTGTATTTATTGTATGCAATTGTCTAGTGAGTCTATTTATTGTATGCCAGTGTCTAGTGAGTGTATTTATTGTATGCCAATGTCTAGTGAGTCTATTTATTGTATGCCAGTGTCTAGTGCGTCTACTTATTGTATGCCAATGTCTAGTGAGTCTATTTATTGTATGCCATTGTTTGATAAACTAGTCTGCATGTATTTTATAGTTTACCGTGAAATAATTAATTGTTGTGGGTGACACTTTTTAAAAGAAAATTTCATGAGCCTGAGTTGAGAAAATTATTCCCCACATCGGTATAATTATATATATACATCCATAATTAATTATCTGCCTTATGTTTCTTAAGTTATGATTTATAGAATGTGTCTATTTAGTGGATGCATTTTGTTAATTTTGATATTAAGGAAAATACAGATTTGACAGTTAATATTTTTTTAAGTGTACAATGATTAAATTAGAAAACAGTACTTCAAATCTACCACCTATTACATCAATTACATAAATTTTCTCAAAATGGTTTTTTATGATGTTAGGTTTGGGTCCCCACGAGCCAAAACCAACATGAATAAATCCCATTGATTCTTTATTTAATTAGTGTGGATATAATACAAATTTTGTTTTATATGGTGATAGAATTTTAACAAAACTTGTCAGCTGTTGCATTTTATCATCCACACTGATGTTGATTTTTGCAATCTTTTATTTCAGTAAATTGCTGGCCAAATGAGACGGGTAGTGGCTGTGATGTAAATATAGAGTATGAACTTGAACAACCAAATCTCGAACTTAATGATGTTCTTATTTCTATACCAATTCCGTGAGTATATCCGACATACTAGCTTTGGTTTCCTGATCATGCTAGATTGGTTATATTATCTGTCATGAAAAGTTGATCAAACCTAAACAGGGCTAATTGGAAAAATTAACTTATGTAATATATAATTATAATTGCATTTTTATAATTGCAATGTTTTCTGTTTGAACAGCTGTGTAATAGTTATACCCAGTAAAATGAAGTTTGGGTGAAGTATACAGAAGTCATCATAATGGTTGGTTGGTTGTTTTGTTCCGACTTTGGGTTTTGGTTTTGTTTAATTTGGTTTTACAGATTCATAAATCTTGTGATGTAAGCTATTTCCATAGTTTTTGTTGAATTTCATTGAAACTTTGTATATACGATGACCATGTATAGTTGTGCTTGACATTTTTTTTTCTAATCTTGACCTTTCAAAAATTAGCTCATGGTTGTTTTATTTTTTACATATTATTAATTATAATCCTGCAAACGAAGTATATTTTCACAGAAGCATTGTTTGATCAAGGACATTCAGACTTGTAAAAATGGGTTTGACTGCCTTAAGGGGTCAGAAGCTTTCCCAAGGGGGTAAAAATTGGAAATTACAAAAATTGTTTTCTTAAGAACTGGTCAGTCAAATTTGTTCATATTTGATATGAATTATCCCTATATGTAGGGGTTTGATTCATATGAAGATAAGAATTGAAGACGTTAGCTATAGTTTTTGCCATATTTTTCCTATGGGTAGAATTTTATGGAACTTTCCAGTATTTAAGTTTAATGTACATGTATGTTCATGCATTATCAGAAATAAAAAACACATGTTACTGTACAAAGTTTTTTGGTATTACCTCCTCATAAACATACCCGTCCTTGACATTTGACGAATAAACGTAGATTTAACAAGCAATGCAAAAACAATATTTTAAATTGTTTACATCTAGTATTTAATTAAACTAATACACAGATGAATGCATATAATAATGATAGTCAGGAAATGGTATTTATAAACTGAAATTTAACTGTTTAGGGTTTTTAAAAACAAAATTTTTTTAGCAGATTGTCAATTATTTTTTCAATTTTGCAATCAAAAAATATAGCGTTAAATTTATTTTTTTTTTGATATAGTGTATGGGTAAATTTTTCTTAAAACCTCACAACATAGTCTCTGATACCTATTCTAATGACAATTAAAATTAAAATGCATGTTGCCATGTAATTTGAGAAAAAAGTAGCTCTTAAAGTATGCTATTATTCAATAAACTGCAGTTGTAATATTAACGTTTTTATACTTAATGAACATATTTGTGTAAATATTAAGATTTCTGTTATATTTTATATTTAGATTAAATTGCTATAAGCAAGTATTTAATACCAGTATGCATATTTCGTATATTGAACATAATATAAGAGACCAAATTCAAGCGTATCCGTAATCAGCATGCAATCCAAAATAGGGTCATTTGTAGTATAATAGTATGTAGTAACACTGGCTGGTCTCTACAAAGTTGCTTCCAAATGTGCAAGGAATTGGTGCGTATGAAAAACTATAGCAATCGTCCAAAAGGGGGCTAATATTTATATAGAATTTAACAAAGGGATAATATGGGAAAGCAGAAAATTCTCTTTTTTTTCATCCATTTAGGCAAAGTTATTGTTCAGTTTTAATTCTTAAGCAGGGTCCTCCGTGGCCGAGTGGTCTAAGGCGCCGTCTCAAGATCATTTACCTCTCACCGCTATGGTTGTAGGTTCGAGTCCCGCTCGCTCTAAAAACTTTATGTGAGAAAGTTTCCAGTTACTTGCGGAAGGACGGTGGTTCTACTCAGTCTGACTCAGTCTGAGGTTTTCCTCCACCAGTAAAACTGGATATGCCATATATAACCTGAAATGTGTTGAAAATGGCATTAAACCCCATTCAAAAAAAAAAAAAAAAAAAAAAAAAAAAATTCTTAAGCATCATTTGACCATAGAAAATAAGATTTGGTCCAAAAAGGAGAATCGTTTTTCTGTAAGAGGCCAGAGAGGGTCACAAAAGAGTTAAAATAGAAAATTTTCAAAAATCTTCTCAGCAACCAATCAGCTTATTTATTCATATTTGATATAGATTATCACTATGAAAAGGGGTTTAAAGTTTTTAAAAAAACAAGGGGCTAGTATTTATAGGGGTCATGTAAGGGGAGTTTTACGTAGGAATACTATGGGAATACGAAAATTTTTAATTTTTCATCCATTTATGATTTTTTTTATTCTGTTTGACTTCTTAAGCATCTTCTAGTAAGAATTTTTTCAATAAGCAGGACTGACTTTCCAAAAGGGGCCAGGTGGGGTCACAATGGTGAAAATTGAACATTTTCAAAAATCTTCTTTTCAACAAACAGTCAGTCAAATTTGTTCATATTTGATATGATCAAGGGGCTAGTATTTATAGGGGCCCTGTAAGGGTACTTTAAGTTTTTTTTCATCCATTTGTGAAGAACTGTTATTCAGTTTGAGATCTGAAGCATCTACTAGTCATAGCAAATATGATTTGGTTCAAACAGCAGGATTGAACTTCAGTAAGAGGCCAGGTGGGGTCACAAAACGGTTAACATTGAAGAGTTTTACATAGAACTACTATGGGAAAACATAAATTCTCATTTTTTCATCCATTTGTGTAAATATTTTTTTCAATTTGAGATCCAAACCATTGTCTAGTAAAGTTTGATTTTGTTCATTAAAGTGGATTGAATTTCCGTAAGTCAGTGAGAGGGGGGGGGTATGGTTAAAATTAGGAATAATCATAAATGTTTTTTCTCAACAGTCATTCAGTCAGATATGTTCATAATTGATATAATTATTGCCTAAGCTTATGCGAGTCTAGGGGCTAGGGTATATAGGGGCCTTGTAAGGGTTAGAAAAGTTTTAGATACGAATAGTATGGGAAAATGAAAAATTCCCATTTTCTTATCCATTTATTCAATACTTGTTTATAGTTTCATATCTGAAGCATTGTCTAGTCTTAGCAAATTAGATTTGGTTAAACAAAGGAGGATGGAATTTCCAAAAGGGCCCAAAAGAGAACAAAAGGGATGAAATTGTGAAATCTTCCTCTCAATAAGCTTGTTCACATATGATATAAATTATCCTTACATCAGTCAGGGTTTAAAGATTCTGCAAATCAGAGGGCTTGGGTATATAGGGACCTTATAAGGTTACTTTTACTTAATATAGGGAAATCTGAAATTTATCATTTTCACATCCATGTCACTGTGTACAAAAAAAAACTTCTGTTTAAAATCTAAAGCATTGTTCCCTATGAGTGGGCGATTGAAGTTTTGACAAATCAATAAACTATGATGTATAAGGGTCCTGTATGGGGACTATATCCAAGAACCTGATCTCAAAGGTCAAAGTCACACTTTCAGTTTGTTTGATATTTCATTTCTTGTCTGTAAGTTTGTCTTATATGGAGGGATTTTAAAATAGATTGACACGAGTGATCAACATGTCAGGATGATGTGTCACATGCATTTATCTACAATTACCCAGACCTTTTCATTGGATGTCAATGTCAAGGTCACACTTTAATGTAAAAAAACATGAAATTTCGGGAAACGTCAGTTCATTACTCTTGATATTCATATGTACATTTATCTCGCTACCTATTATAAAATATATCGTTATTAACACAGACCATTTGAGGGGCATGTCACACTTACGAGTGACATTTCTTGTTTTTACCCGTAAGGGCTATTCCATTTAAACATACATCACACCCATGGAAGGCACTTTGATATTGGACCCTCCCCCTTTATATTCTTAATTCATTTTATCAGCCCCCACCCCCCATTTTGAAAAACCATCCCACCTTAGAAGTTTATTATTTTGCCATCCATGGGTGGGATGTATGTTTAAATGGAACAGCCCTTAGGGGTTAAGACAATCCCACCAAGAGGGTTAATATTGTGAAATCTTAAAAAGTGCTACGAGTCAGTAGAGCATCTTCGAGCCCTTTTGGGTCTCTTGTTTTACAAATTATACTTTTCGCAAAAGACAAGTAAAATTTTAGTTGTACTCTTGCTACAGATGATTACTGCTAGAAATACTTGTTAACTGATATCAATCTTTAACAGATCTGGTGTTGGTGCTCCCGTGGTTGGAGACTGTGATGGGGAATACCACTATGACAGTCGGAAGAATGTGTTACAGTGGAACCTTACTGTTATAGACGAGTCAAACAAGTCTGGTAGCATGGAGTTCAGTGTTGGTGGACATCCAGATGATTTCTTTCCAGTAGATGTGTCATTTGTTTCAAAGAAATCATACTGTGATATAGAGGTATGTCTTAAAGTTTTTGAATGGGGTTTTATAAACAATACATATTAGGTATGTCATATTGTAACACGACAAACAATGGTCTCTCATATTTATCACACATTGAAATGTTTGCAGTACTTTGACTGGAGCTAGTATTGCCAAATAGCGTAGTGCAGTGCACCTTGAGATATTTATAACGGGGTTCCTCGTATATCGTGTTTTCATTCTGTGGATCCCGGCAACTACATTATAATGGGGCCCGAGCGTACTTGTGTAATCAGTTGCCTGTATAAAGAATTCGCATCTTGTGATCAACTGTACTTAACAATATCCAGAAAACTACAGTAATCATAGCCAATATATTCAATGCAAATTTTAGTGTTATAATTTATTGAAGCTTTTATTGAGTAAATAACTAGTGCTGATATGAAGATATTAGAATTCTGTAATAAATGAATTTCTATCATACATTTAAAATAGTTAAATTGGAGCTTTGTTCCATCGTTTTTCTCATTCATAGAGGAAAGATAACTCATTTCTATATACAATTGTAATTCAAGAATCCAATTGAAAAAATTCTGGAAAACTGTTCTTTTCTCTGCAGAGAGAAGACTATGGGTATTTCTGTAACTATTTCTGTTCACTTTGTCTTTTCCAGGTTACGGATATAAAAATGGTTGAAGACAAGTCACCTGTGAAGTATTCATCAGAAGTCTGTTTTTATGTGGACAAATATGAAATAGTTTAACCCATTGAAAAAACAGAACCAAACTATAAGTTATATTTGATAATAAAAAAAACATCACATATGCTATGTGAAAAGAATGGTAAAAGAAGAAGTGTTCAAAATATGTTAAAAATATACGTTAATTCTGCCATTCATCATAGGCTGACAAACATAATATTTGATTGCTGGCTTCAGTTATGTCAGATCATAAATGAAGGTAGTCGGTTAGAAAATATTTATTGAACACTGTGATCATTGTAACTAAAGGAAAGTTATGATACTAGTTACAAGAAGGAAGATGATTAACGTACAAACAGATGGAATTGTTTACTTGCATGGGAAACATGAAAAATCATTCAGCAGTCATAATTTTGTCAACACCATATGTTACTTGTCACTTTGATCAGTATGCTGTAAGCACTGCATGTGTATGGATACAGATTTGTCTAATAGATGAAAATAGAAGTTTAATATGGAAGAGTCTTCTACAAAAAGGATATCAAGGGAGGAGTGGAAAGTAGTGTATATCTGGCTTAATTTGTATCCAGATGCAACGTTTCACTGGGTCCTCATTTCAATTTAAATCTGTATTGCATTTATTTATTTTAAGAGTGTAGGTTTATAAGATTAATAAAACATGTTTTGTATTCTTATAAGGCCATACACCAGCCCAAGTGTGGGAAGTAAACTAGTTGAGGAAAGGGAAGGTCACAATTTTCATTGTTTTGAATAATGACCTCAAATTGATTTGGACTCTTAAAAACTTGCAGTTTTCAGCAAAATATTTATTACTTTCTGTGAAATCTGCATTCTAATACTGTTTAGTACATGTATAATTGAAAAACAATGTGTATGAGAAATAAGACTGAACATGATGTATATGTTACTGTTTTATCAGAATGTAGAAAACTTTGCATCTGTTGATGATAGTTCTGCTGGTTAAAGTTATTTTGATCTGTCTTCGAGATTGATTTATGTTGAATTTGTGTTGAAATGCAAGTAACCTACATCAGACATTCAGTGGTTTGCTTATATTCTACTGACCTAGTTGATGTTTATTATTTAAGAGATATATGTATATTATTTTGACAAGGCTTGTGATATAGTGACTAGTCGATGTTGGAGCGAGTTTTTCTGACAAGCTTTAAATATTGACTTTGTGCTATTGGAATTGGCGGGGGAAATTATTTCATTTATTGTTTGTTCATCAATATGTAATTTTAATTTAGTTGAGTCATCAAACTGGTTAATTATAAACTGCATTGTTCTTCCGAATACTGTTTGTTTGTCATATCAACATTATGTGATATGAGCCACACCATATGATAGTCAAAAGAAAGATATACCTGCATTTTTCTTTCAAGCATTATGTGTATGATTATGTGTTTTGATATCAAAATCATGTGATACGAGCTAAAACAAAGATACGCAGTCAGAGTGTCCTTCCAGATTGTCTACTTGTCAGTTGTTTGAGTTTATAATATCCGTAATGGAAAGAATTTGACTAGCAGTACTCTGTCAATCCCTTCAAAGATTTTTGTTGTAATTTCCAGTGAACTTGTTTAAAATTTAAAACAAAAATCTTTTTCTGGTAATTGTGAATGTTTGATGTAAAATTTTAATAGATTTTTTCAAAGTCTGATGTTTCAGATGATATGTTGCCCACTGAATTTATTTCTAGTCTGCGGATGTTGTCATTCACAGGAATAAATTTGTACAAGAGGGAATAAGAACTGTGCAGTTTTTAAATCATTAAAAACTTTATTTAAATACATAAAATACATGTACATAAAAATAAAACATTGTACAGATCTGTAAAAAAGTATTGTGTTTATTTCTGTGTCCAAAATATGTTAGAACAGGCCTATAATTAAAAAAAAACGAGATTTTGCTGTTAAATTGATTGCAAACAAACTACACAGCGGCAGATGACAGCATGATCTTGATGTTAGAAGTAACTAGTGAATAATGTCTAAATGGATGACCATGGTACATGTATCTGCATACTTGAGATGATTTGTCCTGGTAGTATTGGTTGGAATTGTGCTGTTATTTCATAAATAGGACAAGCTACTGGCAAGTGACATATCTCAATTTTTGACAATTCAAGGGTAGTACCTCTGATGTCAATTATCTAATTTGGCCAGTTCTAGAACTTGTCGGCTATTTTACAACTACTGCGTAATTTTGATGGAGATCAAATTAACTTCGTGCACACATCAAATATTGTTGATGTTACCAGGGCCATAACTTTCATATAAGTTACCTGATTTGGCTAATTCAAGAACTTGTCCAAGATATTAAGGTTATAAAACTACTGTGGAAGTTTTGCGAGGATAAAAAAAAAGGGCCGAGAGCCTGAATCGCCGAATATTTCAGAGGAAATGTTTTTTTTACAAGTTACTCTTCAACAAATCACTATGCAATGCTACATGTAAAATATCTAAGGTCTACGCCATTTACTTTCAAAGAAAATGTTTTGCTTTGTGTTTAATATCAAAGATCAAGCTAAAGCTGTTGTCAGTGATTAACACAAATTTAATGGTATTTTTATCTTTCACAGAACAGTTCTACCATGTTGCACTGCTATCATTAATCAATTACTAGGAACAACTGGATTTCTAGTCCACATTCGCGCATAGCTGGAGGTGAGCTAAATAATCAACTATCTGTGTGCCCCCTTGCTCGTAAATATTTCATTGGATCCTCACCAAACTTACACAGTACATGTAGTTTTATAACCAAAATATCTTGGGGGGGGGCTATTTAACTGGCCATATCTGGTAATCATTGTCAGAATTGTGAACCTTGAAAATTGCACCTTGTGTGCACTATAGCCCTCCCATATAGACCTTCCAAAAGTATGTAATCGGTAACCAATTTGACCTCAGACAAACAACAGAAGAATGAATGGATGAACAAACAGACAATGGACCCTAACCCAGTTAATTGGGCAAACTTGAAATCCGTACTCGTATTAGGGAAAATCAAACCAAATATGAAAGAAACTAGCTATTAGTAAGCTCTTGAGAAAAAGAAACTTAAAAATTCACAATGTTATTTAAGTCGTGTCATGGGTATTAGAAGCCAGTCTTAACTGTTACAACTAAACAACGACTCCAGATCTCAATACAATTAAATTATCCCTAAAATAAATGAGAAAAAGAGATGTCCTGCTTTTCTAATGTATTCCTATTAAAAAATTAAAGTCCCTTAACTTGGCCCCAATTCACCCCAACCTCTTCATTTAAACTTGAAAACGCTTTTTGTAAGGATAATTCTTTCAGAATATGAACAAATTTGGCTAGTCATTTCTCGAGAAGATTTTTAAATTTAAATTTCCTATTGAATTGATAAATCCCCAGGTCAGGGGCAAATTTTGACCCAAGGGTCATGACTGGAATTAAAATGAGAGAAAATTATAGGGTGATTACACAAGTCTTGACTAGCTCCAGGTCTTGACTAGTTTTAGAGAGTATTTTTGAAAAAAACAACATCATGATCGGCCCATTGAGAGCTGCCAAATTTGACAGGTCATGACTGAATAACTAGAGAGAGCTTCATGAAACGATACTTCACTTGGTGAAGTTCTGTCAAGTAGTTTTAGAAAAGAAGTTGTTTAAAGATAGAAGGACTGACAACAGAGGAAAAACAATCAGAATAGCTTACTTGAGTTCAGGTGAGCTAAAAAAAACAACAAACAACCAATTTTAATAGTTGTACATTATAACACTAGGGTGAAAAGAAAAAATACAGCTGAAAATTAAGAAATATATGAATTTATTCAGTAATCAGGGAATGATGAAATATAAAAATGGTATGGTAAGAATGAAAACAATATGTCTTTAGCAGATAATTATTTTTATACCTATTTTTAACACCTCATTATAGTCGTACATGTGCAACAAACAAAATACTGTTTAATATGGAATGATTTAAAGATATCTTTTTCTTGCACACCGGATAGGAATACCTGCATTTTTACCAGGATTAGATACGGTATTTCTATCTCATCCTTGGGCCGAGATAAAATTCTTACGCTATGACACTTAGACAAATTTATGACGTAACGTATACGATTTAACATCTTAAAAATGACTGTTGTAAAAAATAAATGATAAAATAAGTTTAAATAATTATTAAATATGTTTGATATGCAAGAAAAAGAATCATTCATGGCCTTTTTGGTTCGAATAGAAAATTCCGTCCCTGGATATAACTGTTTGCACAGGAACTTGGCAGAGCCTCGTCCCCGCCAAAACAGTTATCCCTTGGCACGGAACTTTCTATCTGAACCTCAAACCAATGTAAGATTCTTATAATCTGCTTTGTATGTAAGCCTGGTGATGAGGATGCTGGACTCATGAGAATAATGAACATTTATATAAACTGACTGGTTATGTTACTAGATACTCCGATAATGAACCCACATTACAGTTACAATGAGAGATATTCAACCATACATTCAACCATAGGGACAGGAAATTATACCAGACTACGCAGGGATGCAAATACTCATATAATATCCCAAAAATACCTATGAAACTTTAATCTTTTTATGCCACATTTTTTATATATAATTATAATCTTCACTTTAAGTCGAAAAGACCATATACCAGCTAGATCTGTATTCAGACTGTTCAATCATACACCATGGACAGTCTATAATCTTTATATGTATATATATTTATAACAAAACAGTCAATAACATTCATATATAAAAAATGTGGCATAAAATATGAATGGATGCCACTCGAAATTACATGTAGCAAATCCTTCAAGAAAATTTAACTTTAGCTACAGATATAACTTGATGAACTTCAACTGTTTCGCAAATTATTTCATCAGATCTGCATATAGTGCTTCTATATAGAATACAACAGAGTTATGGGGCGTTAAATTATATATGATAATTTTGTCCATTTCCATTTTTTCCCATTCTAATATGTCCGATTTGACTTCGTATTGACACTCAACGGTGAGATCAAATCAGTGTCTGTAAAACCATTACAGCTAAAATTACATCCCATTTGGTGGACTCGTCTACAATTATTTATCTAGTGGAACACATTCTGTAGGGTTTTACGTCATTTCCTGGTAACAAGCACCTGCTGATTATGATTTACAAAGTGTCTAGTAATTTAGCTATTGCTTATAACTTTGCCAATCTTCTATCTACACTTTTTAATTGCAATCTGGAATAATTACACAATGGAAAAAAAACTCGTCTTGTCAGACTAGCATTTACAACGTCCCACTTTCATACCCTTGGGATTTTTGACAATATCAAACAAGTGTATTCAATTTGACTGTGATAAAAAATTTGCATGTATCTACAAAGGGGTTATGGCTATTGTACAATGAGTGTATAAAAATATGTTTTTACATATCAAAAAAAACTATTTACATTATATACACACGCACAAGAATGTTGCTATCTTGGCAGACTAACTACATGTACAGGGAAATGTCAAACATGAAATATAACAATAACATTTTGTAAACAAAGACAGGAAATCTCCAGATCTCAATCAAACTTGGTATGTTAGATATAGTATCATATTCTGGGATTGTGTCCAGTTTCAGAAATCTCCTTCAGGGCCAATTGCGTAAATTTTGAAATCTTTAATAATACATGTATCTATATCATTCAATCATTTTTAAAAATTTCTTCAGAATTGTTTATTCAGAAACAACTCAAAATAAAATTTTCATGAAAAGACAATATATTAAGAAAATATTCTGATTTAAACATTTAACCATATTTAATTGTGAATGAATATATTATTATATGTTGTACAGGTAAAATTGTGTCTTAAATAAAGGTGAAAAAATATCTATCCAAAATAAAAATAAAATAGAACTTCTATTTTAAATGTGATAACTTACTTTCAATTTTAACATTTTAAATTCAATAATTAAATTTATCTTGCCTTATATAACTGTGATGTAAACCCATTCAAGAGACCAGTAATAAAATAATTAAAAGGTACCAAACATATATTTACTGCACTGGATGCATTTATGGTTTTGTTATCAGTTACATCGAACATAATAATTATTTACGTTTAAGAATCAGCTTCACACAAAATGGTTGTTTGCAACAATGTATTGATAATGTAAATCACTTCGTAGGATACCCATTGGTTTAAATTCCGGTACTCTCCATTCATCACCCACGCTATCTCTGCGTTGTTTCATCTGAACTGAACAGAACAAAATATAGCTAACTTTAACATCGGCAGTTAAATGGAACTAGCTTTGCAATTGGATAATGTTCCCTTCATGAAATCATGAAGGAATCAATAATATGGTCGCATCGTGTCTTAGTAGAAACAATGCAAATCTAGTGTAATATCCCACAGGTGATAAAATGAGGTATCAGAATGGATTACGCATGGATATCCGACGATGTGTAAATCATCACTCATCTCATAACTAAGCAAATAGAATCTTATTGCTATATATCAATTTGCATTCAGCCAATGTTTGCTTTCTTAGGAGATGGTGTCATACTGGCATCATACACTAGTGCATGGTAAAGATTTTTGAAACAGTTACCATAGCAACTATGGTCAACAGTGATGTAGATAGAGCAGCGGCTCCCATTGTATCCATGGATGGACAATTGGCCCCCTGGCATTCCATAGTTTCTGTAAAGGAAAGAAATATATTGCAATTTGCTTCACAGGTAAGGTAATACAAATTTTGTTCAAACAAATAGTATATATACTCATATATTATATAGTTTGTATATTTTACTATACATCAATACTTTTGGATTCATTCAGAGAGCTTAAATATGTTTTATACATACAGTAGAACTTCGATAGCTCAAACTCGGTTGGCTGAAACACCACAGATCGCTCAAACAACTAACCCGCTCCCTGCAAAATTCCTATTTAATTTCTATTGTTCTACCAATAATGGCTAGAACACTGATTAGGTGGAACAATCGAACTAGAAATTAGGTCCCGCCAACACACTTACCTGTGTTTTCGCACCTTTCGGTCGAACAGCTGAGCAATGGTAAAGAAAATCGGAGAAGTTTGCCATGTTTATTCAGGAATTTAATGGTGTGAAGTAATTTCTACACGTCATAATATCCCCACTGTCTTAAAGAGTGAGAAGTTTGTTATGATAATTTGGGGAGTGTGTTTATAATTGGTTACACGTTTGCTTTAATTGAATACCGCATGTTGCATTAATTTATTTAATTTGATTCCTAATTTGATGTTTACTGGTAATTTAAAATAAAAATAAAACAAATTTATATTGCAAACATTGAAAAGTAAAGAGTGTCACATACAATTTTACCCTATAAATCTTAGACATGGGAAGTTCAGTCTCATTGCACAATGTCGCATTGAACAACACATTTACCTGAAGGAGAAATGACTGAGCAACTTGGACCCAGTAACCAGGGATAACTAAGTCAGCCGAACAGCTTGGTGAAGGACTCGGTAAAACCAGAGTGTAATTATCATGTCATTTACATTCTCACGCACACCAAAAGCTAAATATAACTATTTATACATGAATATATAAGATTATGATGATAAAAGGTAAATTAAGTAATTATAGTGTAATACAATTAATTATATTTGGAAATTATCTTTTCTCGTATATTGTATTTTTTACATAAACAAGAAAAAGACATCATTTTTATTGGATTTATCTATTGCACCTGTTCAAAGCGTACACATGGGATTCAATATCAGGCTCAGGTACATGTACGATGATTGGTGTACCAGGCTTGACTCAAACTACCGCTGACTCGAACTATTTTGTCCAGTCCAGTCAAGTTTGAGCGATCGAAGTTCTAATGTATAATCACTTTTGCTTCTTAACTTAATGAATTTTGGCATTGTCCTCATATTCACTTTAAGTCGTGTGGTTGGACACAAGCAAACGTCCACTCTCAGATATGTTTGTTTCTGTTAGCAAAACTGTACAGTAAACACAACATTCAGTTGTCCTGTAATATCAAGGTAAGGCATTAAATATTACTGTTACTGGTTACAGTTCAGGTCGTGGACATCTTATTTTTAACTTGTCCATCCAGCATACTGTGATGTTTTGTTAACTTCTTCATATAGCATTTCCAAAATGAAATCATATAAGCTTAAGATTTAAAGTCAAGTTAAATGCTGAATTGATTGATTGATTGAATATTTAGCATCATGTTTATTGCATCAAGGGCTAACAGATAATTAGTTAACCTAGCCACTGTTTCCTGGGATCCTGAAAGGTTAACCAGTACTCGAGCACACCCCAGCTACCAAGTAACTGATAACTTTCCCACTTGAATCAGCGGTGAGAGACAAATGATAATGAGACACAATGTTGTATATTAATCATCATGGAGATTGTTCCCGGGCAGGGATTCAAACTCCCGAACCCTGGACTGCTAGTTGGATGCGTAACCAACTGAGCTCATCGGGCTCAGCTCAAGTTAAAGGTAACTAAGTTCATTTTCATGTTTCACTTATGTCATTGTGAGAACATTTGTTATAACAAAGGGTATATTCTTATGGAACTTTGAGTACACAACACACATCAAGCTTTCTTCAACATTCACATGAAAATCTAAGACTGAATAGTGTCAGTAATAAAGCAACTAATTCAAAATACCATGTAGAAAAACATTTCTTTTTTTATTTCAAAATACATTTTGTATCAAGGAATTTCTAAATTATGTGCTCTGTAAATGTTATTGACACTAGGTTGGAATTGATATTATAAATGAAAAGTAAAACTTACCAAACAATTCAATCATGGTTGTTCCATTTACTCCTATCCTATTCTTTGCAACACAATAATATTTAGTATAATCATTGGCTTCCACGTTTTTGATACGTAGTGTGTACCAAGATTCCCCAAACCTCAGTGTTGTCGTGGCAATCTGTTTACTGATGTGGAACTTTTCGTCATCGTTTAACTGCTCCAATTGTTGATTTCCTTGCTGTTTGTTTGGTTCTCGAAACCATGTTAGCTCTGGTTCAGGATAACCTACACATATAATTATATATTTGCATATCTTATAACTGGTAACCAAGACCAAGAGTAAAATATATACATGTAGATGGTTGAACAACACAAAATATTATTAATCTATTTTGAAAAAAAAAAATAAATCACAAAAAACAGTCATAAGAACCGCAGTGTTGCCAAACGATGCAGGTATATGTTTTGTAACTGTTATAACTGTAGAGAAAGAAGTTGAAAAACCTAATTGTCTATTTTAAGGTTAGAAATTATGTAGAAAACTCCATAGAACTTCTAACAGGCTTCAATGTTGATCCACTTTATTGTTCCTGGAGTCATTTCATTGGCTGAGGAAGTAGGTGCTACTGACAGTGGTGCTATTCTATATAAAATGTAATGTTTAATTTTGAAAAAAGTGAGCGATTTTATTGGCTGTGAAAGTAGGACAACATTTAAAAGAAACTATCAAAATAGATCTTTCCATTTTACATAGAAATTCACAATCGTTTCAGTGATGAACACATAGGAGGGGCCCATTGAAGACTGGTACGCAGGAACAAGAAAATTTACATCTAAGGTAGTTCCACTGGTGTAGAAAATTCCATGTGACTGTTAACTTGTACTCAGTCATATAAATATAATTTACGATTTATACACTTGATATTATTATTAAGAAAATTTATTCAAAATTATTTATGTTTGTAAGCTAAACCTTCACATATTTGAAACGGAAATGTTTGAAAAAATAAAGTTGCCTGGTACACTAACCTATATACTTATGAGAATTAGGAGATGTAAATATAAGTATAAGCAGGGAGGTAGTGCAGTGGAGAAAATGTAGGCTGTCCATGCTAGAAATGGTCAGTTCAATCTCCAGATCGACCTGATGGTCTCCCAAAAAAACAACACTCAGTACTGGTTCTACCCAGGGAGCAGACTTGACGGTGGTTCATGTAAGTTCTAAGCTTACTTAAGCAATCAATTAATGAATAAATTAGTATAAACTAGGACTGTAGCAATATACTGAAATACTGGTATATCGCAATAAGCTTCATAGCAATACTGCGTATCATATCGGTTGTGCCTGTATCAGCTTTATTGGAATACAGCGTATCGTATCAGTTGTGCCTGTATCAGCTGTATAGCAATACAGCATATCGTATTGGTTGTGCCTGTATCAGTTGTATAGGAATACAGCTATCATATCAGTTGTGCCCGTATCAGCTGTATAACAACACAGATATCATATCGGTTGTGCCTGTATCAGCTTTATTGGAATACAGCGTATCGTATCAGTTGTGCCTGTATCAGCTGTATAACAATACAGCACATCATATCGGTTGTGCCTGTATCAGCTGTATTGCAATACAGCGTATCGTATCGGTTGTGCCTGTATCAGCTGTATAGCAATACAGCACATCATATCGGTTGTGCCTGTTTCATCTGTATAGCAATACAGCTATCATATCGGTTGTGCCTGTAACAGCTGTACAGCAATACAGGGTATCGTATAAGTTGTGCCTGTATCAGCTGTATAGCAATTATTATACAGCGTATCGTATTAGTTGTGCCTGTATCAGCTGTATAGCAATTATTATACAGCCTATCGTATCGATTGTGCCTGTATCAGCTGTATTGCAATACAGCAAGTAACCAACTTAATGTGTTTTCCAACACAGAAGTACGCATTTTCTGTAATGTGTTTGCTTCAATATACAATCGTTGGTGTACTAGAGCTAGTGAAGGATATTATTTGATGAAAATCATCCATCCTTAAAACTGAGTTTTTGTAATGATGTGTTAAGAGGGTGACACTGTATATATGTATTTTACTTTATGCTAAAGATATTCTTGAAATTCATCACATTTTCAATAATAATCTGTATTGTATTGTATCACGTATCGGGATACCTATATCATGATACGTATTGTATTGCCATTGGCCAAGCATTACACAGCTCTAGTATAAACTAAATATGGACATGGCCATCTTTGGCTAGTTGTGTTGTTTTTAGTCAAATACAAACTTCTGTAGTTCAAATTTAAATCTGTTCAAAACTGACAAATACCAATGATTCCCAGCATTTAGCTATAATTACAGCATTATGGTATTATTTGTGTTGTCTTAATCTTAATTTAATATATTTAAGTTTATAATTTTGTGTTTCAATATTGAGTTCCATGTCCATCAGGTACTAAATAGTGTTGAAAAAGAGAGGCCACAGGGCTACTTTTCTACATATGCTTATTTGCTTTAAACAGGTACTTTTTAGATTTTAGTGCAATCTACAATAATATTACATACCTGAGACCCTGCACTCCAATTTGGCATCAAACTGTCTGTTTTGTGCTTGACCAACAGTATCCTGAACAGAGGTAGTTTCTGGCCTAAAAAACACATTGACTGCTACAAGGTATACATCTGGCGGTCGCACCTGGTTGTCAGCAATACACTTGTATAACCCCCGATCCTGTTTTGTAATGCTCTTGACCGTAAGGTCGTTATTCTGCAAAGTAATAGTTTAAACTTTATATCCATTTTACATTGTTGTTTTTATTGGGGTTTTGTACAGGTTTTAATTTAAGGTTACATACATGTATCAAAGATATATAATTGTTATATAGGCCATCCTTAAAACAATATTTGTTTGCTGTGTTTTTCATGTAGGTAGGTAGGTAGTTAATTTTATTTTTTTTGGTCAAATTTTTATTTTGCATAGTCATTTTAAAGAACAAGAGGGCCAAGATGTCCCTATATCGCTCACCGCACTTACCTTGAGTCACCCAACTTAAGTAGATTATATAATACATATACACTCAAAATTCCAGAAAAACGAGATGGGCAAGAATTTTTATTTGTTTTGAGGATGTAACAGATGTGTAGAAGAGTTCAAACTTGGTAGAGGTTCACCCATGGTAAATGTGGTAAATGTCAGTGAAATTACATTGAAATCAGGTCAGTAGATTCTGACAAGAAGGCTTTTGAAGTTTTTACTATAGATGCCTATATAGTAAACTAGCACCTCACTATGGCGTTCATGTTTTTAACAAATCACAATGGCTTGAACAAACTTGGTCTGCGAAATTGTTTTAAAATTGATCTGGTGGTTTCTGACAAAAAGATTTTTTAAGTTTTTACTATAGCTTATATAGTAAACTAACCCCACCCCCTGGTCGCCATGTTTTTTGACGAATCAAGATGGCTTAACCCTTTACTTCATATAGACGCCTTTGGACACCTCTAATATTGAAAGCATTAATTCACCACGTATCAGCAATGGGTGAATTATGTTTATATCATCTGACAGAGTGGAAAACAGTGCAGGAAGTGTTCAGATTGCTCGTTACAAACAATCTGAACTCTTCCTGCACTGTTTTCAAAGGCCTTCTGTGATAGGTGCGGGAAAATGAGTATCTATGGAGTAAAGGGTTAAACAAACTTGGTAGAGAGTCACCCAAGGAACATTTCTGTGATTTATTTTAAAATCGAGCCAGTAGTTTCTGTAAAGAAGATTTTTTAAGTTTTTACAAATTAAACTTGCCCTGCCCCCTGGCGGCAATGTTTTTTGAGGAATCAAAATGGCTTGAACAAACTTCGTAGAGGGTCACCCAAGGAACATTTCTGTAAAGTTATATCAAAATTGGCCTAGTGGTTTCAGAGGAGAAGTTGTTAGAAGCTAAAAGTTAACGACGGACGACGGACGACAGACGACGGAAACCAGGCAATCACAAAAACTCACCTGTGAGCCTTTGACTCAGATGAGCTAGAAATGGACAGAAATCATGATATATTTTTTTTAAAATCTTTGAAATCGAATAAAAAGTTTGGGTAGCTGCAATTTCGAGCGTAGGAGCATGGCAAACAATTTAATTTTTAAGGACAGCATTTTTAGTATAAAATCTACAAATCTCTGAAAATTTAATGAATCTAAATGATAAACACACACTTATAATGTTGGAGATACACATATAAAAATAACTTTTTCAAGGGTAAAGTTACCAATAAATAATTGATCAACTGTTGTTTTTCAAAAACCATGATTTATCAGTCCCATATCCAACCACTTGAGTTATCCAGACCTTTAACAGTAATCCAAGAGGCTATTTAAAGAGACCTCACGTACATTGACGATATTTTTGTCTATCTTAGCATTTAAACTGCACATTTATATCAAACATAATGTATTATGAATATTCTGTCAATAATTAACATTGTATTTTGTCTCTGTAGGGTAAAATTATTTAATTTTGTTGACATGATACTTAATCATGGCCCAAGATAAAGTCACCCATTGGCAAGTATCAGGTTTTGCTATAAACATTATGCTAAAACATTGACGATTAAAACAGAAAATGCCGACCTGAGTATTATTGAAATGCTAATAAACAACCTACAAGGACAGAAGCCACCATTATATTCGAATGGGACATTCCTCTTTGTGATTCAATAAACTTTCAATCATTTACTTGGGATGCAACTTTAAGGTTATCATGACCGCATCTCCAAGGCAAGGTAGACTATGGTGACTGTCACTTTTTATCCCTTTATTTTAATTTGCCATACACTTTAAGTTAGGTATACAAATTACGGAAGCTCTTTGCACAAAATATGTCATTTGACCATAATAATTTATTGTATTTATCCATATTTTTTTTCAAATATCAATTCCAACAGCAAGTGAACCGTAACTTTATTAAAGCGGTTTAAAGCCATTTTCAACATACTTAACGTTATATATGACATATTCAGTTTAATTAGTGGACGAAGATCTCAGAATGAATCTGAGTAGAACCACGGTCCTTCTGCAAGTAACTTGCAAACTTTCTCACATGAAGTTTTTGGAGCGAGTGTGACTCAAACCTACGACCATAGCGGATCTTGAAATGGTGGCTTAGTCCACTCAACCACAGAGGACCCCTAAGTGAACCATAACAAACAGATACTATAAAACAATGTATACATACCCTAAGTAAGGCCCCAACACCACCTGGGAGCAGACTACCGTCGGACCTGACCCATGTGATGTTAGGTGTGGGTACACCTGTGGCTGTACATCTAAGGTCTGCCTGTTGGCCTTCATCAAACTGAAACACTGCAGTGTTTTTACTTGTAATTGTCGGAGGAACTGAAATAGAATAAAAGATCTATAGATACAAAATCTAGACACAAACCAGAAGAACTGAAAATGAATTTAAAAACATAGACATATTTTAGTCCAGTTTGATGGGATCAAATGCTTTATTTTTAAAAACTTTATTTGTTACTTATCTGAGAGGGGTAACCAAAGGGGGTCCGAGTATATATTTTTAACCAATTCACAGAACTATGTAGCATTTTTCAATATTTGGGAAACCATTGGGCAATCCAACCCCTTTTCCCACCTCTTGATCTGTCAGTGATGTAATACATGTATTAATCTGTCAGGCAGCAGATGAAAGATATATTTTAAGTTTAATGAAGATTGTGGTATAATAAATAATGGTAACATAAGCATAGGTATATATCCAATATTTTTGGCCACAGATTAAAACAATTCTTTTTGTAACATCTTACTTTATATGTTTAATGGATCTTCATGACACTCAACTATAATGTTTGTCAACCAATCAGATGCATGCCAGGGTTGTCAATATTTAATATTATTAACTACATTATTTTACAGTGGCCCAGATAAGTTGATTTTGGGGGGATTTTACCAACATGGTTTAGCTTAATACCCCTTAGTTTTCAAAAAGTGGAGGTAAATTTACTTTTAAAAGTTGGGGGTAAAGTTACTTCTGCAATACAAATTCTCTGAACTGAAATATGAAAAACCTTGTTTAAAACCTTTACTTCATATAGATGCCTTTGGACACCTTTAATATAGAAGGCTTTGGACACCTAATATAGAAGGCTTTGGACACCTCTAATATAGAAGGGGACACTTCTAATATAGAAGGCTTTGGACACCTCTAATATAAACGCCTTTTGACACCTTTAATATAGAAGGCTTTGGACACCTCTAATATAGAAGGCTTTGGACACCTCTAATGTAGACGGCTTTGGACACCTCTAATACAGAAGACTTTGGACACCTCTAATATAGAAGCGGACACTTCTAATATAGAAGGCTTTGGACACCTCTAATATAGACGCCTTTGGACACCTTTAATATAGAAGGCTTTGGACACCTCTAATATAGAAGGCTTTGGACATCACTAATGTAGACGGCTTTGGACACCTCTAATATAGAAGGCTTTTGAATTATGTTTATATTAACTGACAGAGTGGAAAACAGTGCAGGAAGAGTTCAGATTGCTCGTTACTAGCAATTTGAACTCTTCCTGCACTGTTTTCAAAGGCCTTCTGTGATTGGTGCAGGAAAACGCGTATCTATGGAGTAAAGGGTCAAAATCTTGGAGACCCATGTCCATGATAGCAAAACTGAAAGTGTAAAATACTTACTTAATCTAAATAATATTATGTAAGTTAGTAAAGTTTTAAACTGAAATGGAATTTCTGAATTTTGCAATAAGTAAGATTTGAATGCATCTTACAACTGTATGCTTCATTACCCGCACCTCTGAAAATCGCGGAGTGATATACTCCAATCTTTTCAATTTTGCGAGAAAAATACCCTCTTACCAAAAAATTAAATGGTTTTATATTGTGGGAGCATTTGTTTATTCAAATTGGCCTAGTACAGGTCATATGAAATGAGCATGATACTCTCCCAATGTCGAGGTTCATTCGAGAGTTATTTAATAATATCACATTAAATATATATACCATATTGAAGTTTACTGAAACAAGTTTACAAACTAATTAATATAAGCATATATAACAAGTATATACTTTTAATACTTACCTTGGACAACCAAATATGCAATTTTCGATGGCCATGATCCAGAGCCTTCCCCCCGGATCTGTATGTAGCACTTGTAATAACCATAGTCTACCAATTCCAGACAGTTGACAACCAACATGTATGTGATTCTTTTGTTAACCTCTCGTTTTTTAATCTGGTATTTCAGGGAATCCGTTTTACATTCATGATTACTTATGAAGATGTTCTCATCATTGGAGATAACCTCGCCCCCAGATCTTGCATTCATAAATGTCCACACAACCTGGAGAAGAAGTATTGGATTTGTTTACAGTACAAATCTTGTGACAAGATATTCTGCCGTTCTCTTCCTTGTTTTAGTAGATTTGTATTTTGTTGGATGTTGGATTTATATTATGGATATTCTGTTCTTGAAATTTACTTGTAGTGTAAAATTCTTTAATTTTGTTGACCAAATACAAAAAAGTCACTCATTGGTATCGGCTTATGCTATAACTTTGCCAAATAAAACTGAAAATGCTAACATGTTTATAAATGAATTTCTCATAAATAAGATAAACTACAAGGACAAAATCAACCATTCTGGTGTTGAACACTTTTTGAATGGGATCTTTCTCTTTGTGATTAAATGATTTTTGCATAATTCGTTTAACAGAAAGTTAAATAGGTGAAGCATCTTTAAAGAAGGAGAAAACTAGACAGTCCCCAAGGTGATGAATGTTCCTGCCCATATACTTATAGCAATGCCATTTGGCTGATATATGATTTAAATACTGCTGGATTAAACCAATCTAAATACACTAGATGAATATATAGGTTGCAGCAATATAGATCAATCATTGACATGTATTTTATTTTTCAATGAAAATTATACCATGGTTTTGTGACCCCCTCTTTTCCTTAAATTAATCTGTAGAGACACAGTAAAATATTTCATGATTTTATCATTAAAATTATATAATAGTCTACCATCGCATAATTTATAGTTTCCCTTAAATATTCTATACGTTAATTAAGGTATAAAATCTTCACAGCAGCAACGAAAACAAACACTGGTATAAACTATACACAAATGTATTCAAATAAAATACCATACATAATTATATAACATATTACATGTTAATATTGCAAGTTTAAAATACATGCAATCAAATTGAATTGGTTGATTGAATATTTAGCGTCATTTTATGCCATCGAGGGCTTACAGACAAATACATTCAAAAATATAAAATATAAATCAATTAAGTTTCTAAAATGGTTGAAGGATGCCTACTGTATGTCCATCCTGTTTGTTGACGACTGTACAGTTAAGTCGGGCTGACCCGCCCTGCGAAGTCACCTCTGGAATGATCTCATCTACTATCTCTGGGTTCAACTGACACCAAGCTGCAATGTGTAAAGTTATACATAATGCATGTAAAGGTGGTACTACAAATCGGGTCAATTCTCTTTATTGTCTGAAATTTACATAAATCTAAACAGCACAAGCTAGGTAGAACTTTTCTATGACATAATGATTGATTGATTGATTGAATATTTAGCGTCATTTTTATGCCATCGAGGGCTAACAGACGATCAGTTAACCTAACCACTGTTTCCTTGGATTAACCAGTACTCGAGCACACCTCGTCTCCGCAAGTAACTGATAACTTTCCCACTTGAATCAGTGGTGAGAGACAAATGATAATGAGACGCAATGTCGTATATCAATCATCACGGAGACTGTTGCCGGGCGGGGGATTCGAACTCACGACCCCTGGATTGATAGTCAGACGCGTAACCGACTGAGCTAATCGGGCCCGGCTATGACATAATGAATGAATGGGGTTAAACGATGTACCAACACATTATAGGTTATTCGACGCCAACAGAAAGAAAGATTCCAAATTCACTCTATACTTCAGTTATGAAAATCAAGAAATGTTACTGGTAAGTGTCACATGTCCTATATGAGAGAAAATGCTTATTATTCTCTTGTAAGGTTTTAGTTTGATTATTTACTGATTATTTGTAACAACGTCCAGGTATAAATGTTTTCATGAAATACCATCCAGATTCGTTGGTTTGGTTTAAATAACTCTTTAAGATGTATTGCTATTCCAAATATTTTTGATAATCTAAAAATCTTTAAAATTGAGACTGACTGATTGATTTAATATTTAGCATCATTTTTATGCCATCGTGAGCTAACAGATGATCAGTTAACCTAACCACTGTTTCCTTGCGGAAATAAAATAGAATAAAACGAAATTATTAACATCATCTGGCATTGAATTATTTTGTGGTGATCTTGAATTGGATCATCTACCTTATGTTGTAAACAACATAACAATCTGTGACATGTGTGCAATTGTCGGTGTCTGGTTCGGGCATGAGCTAATTCCTTACAGCAACAAACAGGGGACCGAACCCCAGCTTGGTCACAAAGAGACAGGTCACAGAAAGTGTTGATGAGAATTGTTTATTTTCAACATACCGGTAACATAAATTTTAAAACATAACATTTGTATAGAACATAAATTTTAAAACATAACATTTGTATAGAAATACTCATTTAGTCAAGTCTAGCGATTTATGGACAATCCGGCCCCACGCAAATCCGGCCCCGCTACCAATCCGGCCCCTAGACAAAACGTCCTTGGTTAATCCGGCCCCATTTAGCATGGTCAATCCGACCCCACTTTTATTTTATAAATTATAGCATTTATTTTTTATGTATTTCTAATTAAAAAAGTAATATACTGAATAGTTATTATATAATTTGAAATGCACATAATAATTACTGCGCGATTGTTATTGAAAAAAATGACTGGTAACGGGAATTACATAGTACACATATAATAATCAATGATTGTTAATGAAAGTACCTGTTTTGGGGGATTAAATTGGACAAAACATTTTCATGAATATTTTAATGAATAATAACTGCATCATATATTTCATGAATATAATAATTGTTATGTATGTAATAATATAATAAATAACACTGATATTGCAATATAAAACAGATATAAAAAGTGGGGCTGGATTGACCATGCTAAATGGGGCCGGATTGTCCAGGGGCCGGATTCTCCATGGCCGTTTTGGAGTGGGGCCGGATTGTCCAGGTTCAGAGTCTAGCTATGTCTGTCATTGAACAGAAACAAGTAGAAAAAAAATTCAATTTTATACATTTTATTTTTTACACATAAATTTAATGCAAAACAACCACCATCATTATCATCATCATCTAACTGATCTATCACATCATCATCATGTAAAAAATGATAAAAAAATATCTTAAACATATTTTTTTTTAAGTAAAGGTGTAATAAACTATTTTAAAACTGTGTATCTAACTACCGTAGTTAGTTTTGCTTGGCATATAAACAAGATATTATATCACCATCTCCTCAAGAAAATGTAACTTTTCCACTTCAAGCGATGAGAGACAGATGAAAATAAGATTCAATGTTTTATATGTATTAATCATCATGGAGATGTACTATGGTGGAGAGACATTTCAAACTCACTAGGCTGTGTTCTGAACAGTTAAGCATGTTTACTCTCTTTACAGATGCAAACGGTGACCAAATGAATGAAAAGTTAACGGAAATCCGATCTCAGCACGATGTACCTCCATGTCAAAAAGTCATTATGTCACAACCAAAACGCTTTCATTAAACGTTAAAGAGAAATGACTGCATCACTACATTGGTGATCGCATTATGACTATATAGGATATGCATGTCACTTACAACGTATGTAGCGTTGCTGTTGTGCTAGCTTTTATAGCAACACAGTTGAAGTACAATGTTTTTATACTGGATATACGGGGTTGTGCATTTGTGGGTGACCGAATAACAATATACGGTGTACAATCAATAGAAATACATTCACCAACATTTTAAAATAAACAGTTATGGCAGCCGCCATTTTCTTTACACCTGTTCAGGTAAACTGGGTTGTATATACACACCTGTGTGAGCAAGGCACATCAAAGCGATGATCAAATTACTCCTATCCATGGTCAGTTATGACCCGGCTGTGATCGGAATGTCCCCTTAGTATGTGTTTTATGAAATTGACCGATAACTTTTGTCAACAATCGCTTCCGGAAAAGGAAACTAATTACGTTTGGCCCATACCTGTATCACGTGACCAAAGGTAAGATATACGGAAGCCAAATTAAATTTTTAAACGAATTTGATTCAGACAATTGAGTTAATTCCCTTCACATTTTGGCGCCATTTTTTATACTGGACCCGGCGGATACATATTTTCTTCTGTGAATACTTTTGTTCTAAATCAAATGGGCCAAAAACGTTGTCTTTTAATACTTCGTCTTAAAGTATTTTAAAAATCTGTAAATTTTACCAAAATATTTACCTGTCCCATGTATGAGTCATATTGCGCCTGCGCGTTGACCTATATTGACACAAAATTACAAATGTCTTAAACATTTTTGTACAATTTCGAAGTTCGTTATAGAAAAATGATGATTTTTAGGATATTTATCCTGATATCGGTACTCTGTACAGGTAAGTGTTTTTTAGTAAACTGAATGTAACATTGGTCTTACCTGGGCCCCTTACCTGGTTTACCTGTGATACAGTATTTCAGTAAACAGGTAAACTCATTTCCCCACCCACCACCTATTATTTTCGATTTCCTGGTCGAAAACAACTGATATACACAGTGTGTAGAACTGGAAGCCAGTAAAGATATTGATTCAGTATCATAAATTATTACTTGTCTTTAAGTGCTGCACTTGAATATTTGTCAAAAAGACTTTTATACATGGGAGATAATAATCCATACAGTAGAAGGAATGTTGTAAATTGAAATGGGTGATGGTGGTTTCGTCTACCTACCGGGTCGTCTACCTTAATTAAGTGTTGAAAATATGAGTGGTTTCGTCTACCTTATTTTATATAAGGTGATGTAAATTTTGTATAGTGATATGTGGCATGCACGTCAATTAACGAGGTGTGATAATCAAATATACAATATATAATTATGTCATTGAAAAGTATTATTTTATTTGTTTTATTATTAAATTTGATTTGAAGATCTACCGTCTCCGCCTCTCTTCGCAGCAAAGGCACGAGAACGTATAACCCTAAATCTGGCCTTCCCGCTCTAATTGAACAGGTGTGCAATTTATATATTTTTAATATTTTGAAATACAACATTATTTATAGAATAGGAAAGAAAATAAACAAATAGGAAAAAATTCCAAAAAGATTATGAAAAAAAATCATCAACTGGTGGCATATACTGTAATACTGCTAATGCATCATCGTCAGTAACTATCTGTTCCTGGAGAATACACTATGTAACGCCAGCCATGTAGCTGAAAATACAAACAATACCATAATAACATATATATTCAGGCAAAAATATGTATATGTAATTAATATTTTCCCGCTATATAAAATAAGGTAAACAAAACCACTTATGGATTACTATATAAAATAAGGTAGACGAAACCACTGTAATTCATTGAAATTGATATGTTAAATAATTTTCAAAAGACAGAGCTTTACAAACGATATTCTCGGTCACTTTTATGGAACAATCTGCCTACTGAAATTCGATCATCAGCAAGTCTATATAGCTTCAAAAACAGTCTAAAAAATTAGCTTCTGTTAATTGGAAATAGACTGTTTGCTTGTAAGTATTCAATAAAAATTTTATGTCATTACATCGGTAAGCATTATGTGAATGCTTGTTTATATTTTAATGTTCAATTGCGTTGTTGAATTTCATTTTCACTTTATGACTGTTAGGGTCACAGGGAAGATTAGTGTAACTAACTGTGTTACCCTTATAAATAAAGTATTTTATTATTACCAGTTTTGTTTCTAGTGGGTTACGCAATACCATGTGCAATTTTAAGTATCATAAATAGCCATGCTACGTACTCTTTTGTCCTTCCTCCAGTAAAGTACATCACATAATATTGGCATCCTCATGCTGTATGTATATTATTGTACCTCTATATTCAGTATGGTGTGCAGATCCCAAAGTTGTTATTAGACAGACATTTCCCGAAACTAAGGTTGTACCCAACCGTCACAAGACGATAGAAGTGGAGAAGGACAAAGATTGTTATATGGCATGCATTGTGGATAATCGCCCTGCAGATAAAAAGGTATAAAAATAATAGTAAAGTTAAAATAGATGTTTAATTGACTTCATCAGCTTTTTCAAACTGGTCCAGGCCTGGAAATTTCCGCTCGCCATGACAAGTAAACATTTGGTCAGGACAAGTAAGATGTAAGAAATGACCTTAATATTTCTTTGATTTTAAACATTTAATTGAAACTGTTAGAAAGAGAGGACAAGTAGCATTTATCAGAAATTTTCAAGCCCTGTGGTCATTATTTTCCTCAGCTAACTTGATCTGTGCATAGCTGATGTCTGCATGAAATATGTGTTGATCGTTTATCAGGTGCTTTGTTATTGTCAAGTCTTCTTGCGGTGAGCTCATCATAGTCATCACAATGGTGTGCATGCTTCTGATCTTTCTCAAGTTCAAGGTCACACTTAGAGGTTAAAGGTCAGAAAAAGGTACAAAATTTCTTGTCTGCTCTATATCTTCTAAATCACTGAACAATATTTTGAAATAACATAAAGCTATTCACCATAACCAGACGATGAGTCACATGCAAGACCAAGGTTCCTAGCTTAAAGGTGAAGGTCACACTTAGGGGTTAAAATTTAATGTCAGAAATAGATACAATATTTCATGTTTGTTCCATATCTTCTACACCAAATGACAAGATTTTGAAATAACATGACATAAATGTTCACCATGTGTCACGCATAAGTCCCAGGTCCGTAGTTCAAAGCTTAAGGTCAAAATTAGAGGTTAAAAGACTTGAAATAGATACAAAATTTCATGTTTGCTCCATATTTTTCCATATTCAACAGAAACGTCTTGCAACAAAGCCAGCATCACGCCGTGATCCGTAACGATAACCAACTGAAACTACGCAAAACATTGTGTATTAAACTTAAGTCACTGATTTTCAAAAGTTTTGGCCGTCAGGCAGTCATGTGCAGAGGTTTCATTCATATTACATGTAATTATACAGCTAATCTAACTTGGCCAATAGCGTATAAAATTGGTAAAAAGCAAACTGCTCTACTGTCATCTGTCACACGCACCATTTCTCTTTGACACAACACTGCCTGATCCACTGTCAAGTGATGACTCTAACTTGGTATATAAGTCGTATTACTGACTGAAAAACACAATTTTTTGGAGATTAATGGCCATTGGACCTTACATTGTAAATAGTCAGTACTAAATATTGTGTCCATCTCATCACGATATGTTGCATTTTATCACATCATTATTATATTCATTTATTGGTTGAGTCAAGACATGCTTATTAATTCTTCAAACCTTTCTACATAACACTTGATTGCTGTATTTCTGGATACAACCAGTACATTGCATTTGGGCTCAAGTTGGAAATAATTTATATTCTTAAGAAATAAAAGTCTACTTTTATGTTTTGCCTGAACTTATATGAACCTTCTCAAAATTAGTTTCATTTTTCTTGCTGTGTGTCTTAGCGTTATTCTTATACATGTGCTCTTGAGCTGAGTATTTTTCTGAGGACTGCGGTTTCTTAACATTACATATTATTTTCAATTTCATCTTAATTTTAGGTACAATGGCTTGTTCAGAATTTTGATACGAATACAAACATCCCTATCTCGACTGACACAGATACCCAGAATGCATTTAAGTATCAGATTGACAAGCCTGCAGCAAACAACTGGAGACTCCGTATCCAGAATGTGCAGCTGTCGGACCAGGCACTATACATTTGCCGTGTACAGCTCGGTGGTCAACAGAATGCCAATGACAGTCGTATGATAAGCTCCATACGTAAGTGTGATATACAGTCTGTTGTACATGTTATCTAAATGTTCCAGAATTAATTTTATGTAATGGCCCTTTGTAAGTATTAAATTTAAAGGTATACAATCAATGTTTTTCTTGTAAGCTCCTTACTCTAATTTTCTAAAAAAATAAAACAGCGGCATTCTGGTTCTTTATAATACTATCAAAATCAAATTTTGTGGGATTGATTAGCCATTTATGATTGTGATAATTTCCAGAAGTTGGGAATTACAATTAATTTCAAATTAAACGATGGAAATGAGGAAAAAATGGTTTTAATAACAATTCAAAATACTTATATGTGGTAAATCTGGTCGGAGTACATGTATTTGATAGCTGAATTTGTCGATATGAACTTCTGATTTTTAAAATTTAAAGTTTAAATACATCTGACCATTGCTTGTCTGATGTCTAAAGTGCTGTTGTTTTATATACAATTTATTTTTTGTCACTTCATTTTTCCAATATTACAAAATATGTTTCCCATGTTATAAAGATGTTTAATTAAATTATAAATTTAACACTAGCAATTTTTTTAATTCCAGAAAAGCCACAAATTATTGACATTTATACAAGTTCGGACACCACTGTGGAGGTAGGTGACCGTGTTGAACTGGAGTGCGCGGCCAGCGGTATTCCTACTCCTATTGTCACATGGCAACTTGCAGGTCAGGGTATTCTACCAACAGGTGGGCGTGAACTTACAGTAAGTAATCATGTTTTAGCTTTCAGTTTTTACGTTTATATGTTACAGTGGCAGTGCAAATCTTGTTAAGAGAGCTAGCTAGGGCATATATTTATAGAAATTTAGATGGGCATGTTTTATATATTTGCCAACATTTTAGGTTGGCATGTAAGGGTTTGGGTGCCTGATTTTCAGTCAATTTAACTATACTTGCTAAGTAATTGGACCCCACTTCCCTGAATCGTCTGGTGGAACTTTATGTAAGTTTTCATAATTATTAGTTCCATTGTAGTGATAATTTAAGGGTGTTCTAGGGCACAAAACGGTCAGATGCAATGTGGTCCCAAAAATCATTTACTGAGGTCATTGGTTTGAGTCCAGCTTAGTAGAAAACTATATGTAAGAAAAGTTGAAGGACATTGGTTTATCTTCAGATTTGTATTTAATACATCAGTCTACAAACAAAACCTGGTGTCACATTTGGCCATTAAAGTGGTCATAGTTGAAAATTTAATGCAGTTAAAAATGCATTTTATAGCAATACATTTTGATATTCATTTGTTAATGTTCAGTACTGTCAATACCTTTTTCAGGCTCCCAAAATTCTGATGGAACAGGTTGATAAACAGCATAGAGGCAAATACAAGTGTATAGCGAAAAATAAAGCTGGCGTAGATGTTAGAAATATATATTTAAACGTGAAATGTAAGTTTCATACAAGTTATCACTGAACCGTCAAATTATGATCTCAGATGACCTAAGTAATGTTTATTACAACTGTCTATTATAACTGCCTTTATATTGCAACTGTCATTATTAGAGCGTTTGTTCCAGTGGTAGTGTATCAGATCCAGGATCTGTGGGTCGTGGGTTCGATCCTCCGCCACGGCTATGTGTAGTGCCATTCAGCAAGACACTTTATTCACATATGCTAAGAACTGGTTCTACCCAGGAAACTTTGAGCGGGATTTATCAAAGTTTTAATAACTTGTTTCACAAGAGATGCAAGATAAATAAGTTTAACCTTTTACTTCATATAGACGCCTTTTGACACCTCTAATATAGACGCCTTTTGACACCTCTAATATAGACGCCTTTTGACACCTCTAATATAGAAGGCTTTTGAATTATTGGGTGAATTATGTTCATATTAACTGACAGAGTGGAAAACAGTGCAGGAAGTGTTCAGATTTCTCATATGGTATTATGAATGAAATACTCAGAATTCTGTTGTCAAAGTCAAGGTCAAATTTAAAGGTAAAAATAAAAATGCATAGTTTAAAAATTACAATGATGTATAAAAGATTGATCTGTTGGTTTTTAGTTCAGCCAGTGCTTTCCACAAAGAACAATGAGGTGTTTCAGGCTCCAGGCTATAGCAGAGAGTTAACATGCGAGGCAAAGGGTAACCCTGTACCCACTGACAAACAGGTCCTCTGGTCAAAAGATGGAGTGCCACTTATCAAAAGTAATGAAAAAAAGTAAGTACATGTAATTTGTATGAGAAATAAATAAAACATGCATTCAGAAGTTTTTACCTATAAATTACATGCAGATATAATTAATTAAGTATAATACTTTTTATATAAAGCTATTAAAAAAAATGTTTTATTTTATGCTTTTTGATGAATTACAGAGATTTTTCATTGAATAATGCCTGCCAGTGATAATATCATTACTTATAATAGCGGAATTACCATTTATAATTTCATTATTTACAAATATGAAATCAAAAAATGGTAATTTCACTGTTTCTAATTATGAAATAAAAATTGTTAGTTTCAGTGAATTGTCAGTTAGATTTCACTGATGAAATCTGAAATTGGCATTTTCACTCACTTGGCTTTTTCTGACTCTACCACTTTAGTGTTTATTCCTTTTTAAAGGGAGTATATCAGGAAAAAACGATATAAATGTCTTAAATGGATAAAAAGCATCTCATAATCATTAAAAAAATAAATCCATATGATTTGGTATGACATATCCACCTAAACGTGACAAAATATAAATATTAAGATTGAACTGCTAAATTTGAAACGAAATCCCCTTTCTAAAAATAGACGTGTAAGCCTGTATCCATGGCGGATCTACTCTTTAAAAAACCAACATATCCGCCATCATAAACTCCTGTATTTTATTAAAATTCACTTTGTTTTTATTAAAAAAAACATGGGTGTCTGTTCAGATTTTGCATTGCACCCTCTAAACTGAAATCCTAGATCTGCCCCTGTGCAAAACAGATCAAATTGAAATCAAGATGAAATTATGTGACACGTTTAATATGTCACAAAACATTTTGCAATTTTAAGTGGGAAAACTATTTTAGTCCAAGTGAGGCGCGAAGCCCAGGTTAGGAAACCCCTTTTTTATATATTATTTTTGAATGTTTAAAAAGATATCCTTTTGGCAATACGGGGTCAATGAGTGTATATAGGCTTGGTTAATTGGAAAAAAAATGTTTCTAACCAATTTTAAAAGATTGAAAAATCCTGATAAATTCCCTTTAATGTCCCCTCCGTGTCAGAATAAAAATTGCATATCATATAAATCTGCGGTTATTCTCTATTGAATAATATTCATATAAACATATATTGTTAATTGTCAGTTGCAGGATTCAATGTGAACTTTACAGTTTTGATAATTATTGATGTGTATATAATTTTATATAAGATAATATACAGTGCAGTCAATCAAAACAGCCCATGCTGGAATAAAAAAAATATGTTTGTCAAATATAATAATATGTTGAGTTTATGAATTTGTGAAAATGTATCATTTTTATAATGTAACATTGTTATTGAACATGTGTGTTGCATGAATGGCAAAACAAAAAATATATTATTTCTATAATGTTATTGAACATGTGTGTTGCATGAATGGTATTTTTTAAAACAAAAAATATATTGATTTCTTCCAATTTACTTGTATGGAACATGTACAACAGTATTGCACTAATCTCATTAAATTGTTTTTTATGTGAAATCAATTATTTTTACAATAAAATATATTGTTTGTTTTTGTGTGCTTGTATTTGCAGGTATTTGTTTAAGAATTTCTTCGGCTCCAATTATGTTTTGATAAAGCTCACAATACACGATATAAATGACAATGACTACGGACAGTACAGGTGTTACGCAGGAAATAGTGAAGGAGATGGGCAAAGTTTTGTTGTTCTTTCACGTAAGTATTTATAAAAAGGGGAAATAAAGTGTTTTAAGCATTGCAGTGTTCTGGAAAAAAAACAAAAAACATATCCAGGCTCTTGTTTGCCCATTTTTGGGGCTGTTATTCTTCCCCATTCCCAATGGCGAATAGTATCTTTTTTTCCCCCCAATCCAAAGTAGCAAAATTGCAAAGAAACCAAAAGAAGTATTTTGGGGTAAAGTTTGGATATTTTTAATGTTATGATTTTAATGAAATCTTCTAAAGAACATCACATTCCTTATACATTTAATACACATGACACATATATTGTTACACACATGTATATTGAAGGAACTTATACTATATAATTTTTCTTAATTTCCTTAAATTACCGCTCCTTACCCAAAGTTAGGGGCCCCGACCCCATTCCCAAAAGTGCAAGAAATAGCCCTGTATAATAATCATAAACATCTGTCTTATGCAAATTTGGTATTCAGTTATACTGGCATTGTAGGGCTTACACAGTGTGCATTGTTGACAACCTTGTATGTCCATTAGCCTTTTTTTTCTGAAACCGCCAGGACAGTGAATAATCAATCAATCACATGGATGTTTCTAATGTGTGTGCATATGATACAGAAGAGTTTTTTTTTCAAATTCAAAACTTAAAAGGGAGCATTGAAATTTCAGAAAAATACTACGGCCACTAGTAGCCAGTATTGCATCCTCAGGCCATTTTGAGCCTTTTGTTTTTCTTCAGTTCTAGATTAATTACTATATAGTGTGTATGTTACTATGCAATGACTTCCTTGTGAGTCTGATTTGTTTTTTTCAATTTCCAATTTAATTCATCCGTTCTTTTTGGTTGGTGTAAGTCACATCAGCAGGTGATAATTGCATGTATTAATAAATAGCTTTGTTTTATATGGCGGCTAGCACTCTTCTTAAGACTGGTTGCTGAATCTTTAAAAACTATTCATTAAAGATGCCACAAAAGCTAGCCCAGGTTACTCAGTATTGATGAATGTATTTGGTAGAGTGGATAAAATAAAATACTAAAGTCTCTTACCGAATAGAGCATCAAAATAATACCATCATAGTCTAGTTGCAATCATATATAAATACTTACACCAAAACTTGATGAAACAATGTGCCGGAACATTGTTTAAAACAAATCATGTGAATGGTTAAAACTTTGTTCAGTTATTATAGAAACATCCAAATTAATTTGACTCTCTGAAATAGCTCAATCTGATCTTTGACTGTATTTATTTTCTTATTGCAGGCTCTTCCTACTTTGTAAGCAGTGGACCAAAGAACCCCCTGTCTGGAAGTGCAGCTGTAGTCTCGTTCAGTTTAACCACATTTATCATGCTGGTTGTCACGTCACTCCTACACTTCTGTTGATCCTGTACTGCTCATCAAGATCATGGCAGAGACTTCATTTTATCAAGGTCATGGCAGAGACTTCATTAACATCATGTTTGAGAGTTCATTTCATTAACATCATGTGGGGAATTTATTTCTTCAACGTCATGTAAAAGACTGCATTTCATCATGGTTATGGTTGATACTTCATTTCATCATGGTCATGGTGGAGACTTCATTCTTCAAGATCATGTAGGAGACTTCATTTCATCAAGGTCATGGCAGAGACCTACTTTAGAGACTGCATAGGTTAAATGACTTTATGCAAATTTATGAGGAACAACTAGTGAATAGTATCAATAGTATCTTCAGAAAAGAAAAGTTTTTGTAAAAAAGTACATTACATACTTGACAGAGAAGATTTTGTAAGCTTTTTAAAGTTTGTAACAAAACAAAATCTATGAGAGAAATGTTTAAAGCTTTCAATTTGGAATTATTTTAAATGGATAAACTACATATTTCATTTAGAACTGCATTGTATTTCCATCTTAAAGTAGTTCCATTTGTCATTTTTAAAGTGTTATATTTTTGTAATATTAGTTCTAGTTTACTCCCAATATACCAGAAATCTCCTAACTACATTTTATTTATCTAAAAACAACATTCTTCTTTTCATTTACTTTACAACATTTTCTGCCTTTAAGAGATAAAAGTTGACAACTCGCAAAAAATTCCATTTTGCTTCAAAGCAGTTGTTAAGTGACGCATGTAATTCTGTGAAAATTTTGTTTTTAATTTCATGTATTTTTATAGTTTATTGCCATTCAATATGCAGTCCTTCATATGTATGTTTTCATTTGTATATAATCACTTCATTCCATTAATCTCTAATTGAGAGAAACATCGTATCTGTCCGCAGCAATGTGCCTGTGGAAACCAATCATAGACTATATAGTATGTTTGATGAATACTGCTCACACGACCTATTGCACGGGGAGACACTTGGTTATATTTAACTAAGAACTTTGAAACCATGTTTTAGACTCAAAATGTAATGTAGTCTTGATATCTGATTAAACCGGTATTGCTATACAAGCTTTAAAACCATTAAACCATTTAGAACAGGCTTTTCCGCAGGTCATTTAAGCACAAGGGCACCTCAGAGCTTGACACTTCAATAAATTGAAAAAGCTTATTTTCCTTGTAATCATTATATTTCTTTGCATATATTTTCTCTTTAAATGCATTAAATAAAACATACTAAATATGATGACTTTAATAATTATGATGACTTTAATTGATTTATACAAGTTTAACTAGCAAAATATATTTTAATGAGTGCTCTACACAGTGTTTGAAAATGTGTTGAAGATGTATATACGCTCTCACTTCAGTGTTTGCATTCCTTTCTGTGGAGAACCCTGACTGGTAACTCGGGTTAAAAACCAAATGCTATTACATTCCTGTAGATAATATTGGCATATATTCATAGATTGTCATCTTAACAAGAAAGGCTAAATAAAAAATATGTCGAAGTGTGAATTATATAGCATTTATAAAATGTAAATTTAGAATATTATATCATTGTGTTTACACATTAAGTTTTTCATTTTATTATTATACATAAAGTGCTCTCGGCACTACTTTTATCATTTTAATTGTACTTGTAAAGTTGTAAAATATGTTTTAATCATATTGCTTCTGACATTGGTTTACATTGCATACAAATAATTAATTAGCAAATCTGCTTTTTTATTTCCATTGGGAATTCTTTCGTGGAACAAGTGGTCTAGGGGTAGAACACTGAACCCGTAATCTGAGGGTTATGGGTTCGATCCTCCGTCGCGGCTTTGTGTGGTGTCCTTCAGCATGACACCTTTTCCGCATATGCTTTGTACTGGTTATACAGAGGATGACTTTGAGTCTGAGTTGTCTAAATTGTAAGAACTTGTTCCACAATCGATGTAAAAAAATAATTTTAAACGTTTTTCTTTTTACATTGAAATAATAAAAAATGACAATTAATTGATTTTATGATCTTTTTTTTTTTAGATTAATAAGTCTTTTAGCATGATTTGTCCAGAACTGGTTTATGTAAAATAAATAAATTTAAATCAAATGTAAATATGTGCCTGTTGTTCTGGATAATATTATTAAATGCAGTTTGTTTACAAAGTTGTGCAGTGCTCTGACATCTGCTGTTTATATGTATATTTGATATATATATTTTCATACACGTATACAGTATACCACTATTTTATAATTTTTGTAGCATATCATTCAATGAATCATTATATATCATCGTAAACAATATACACATTTAAAACATGTCAAAGAATTAAATTTTCATTGGTAGTTGTAACCTAGTTTTTTTTCTCACTTTCTTTGTATAAATTGAATTTAGGCGATGTATTCTTCAGCCTGTCTGGAATATACATATATAGGATAAATAGAAGTCCTTACTTGAGAGCTTATATGTCACAGTAATTTATGTATGATAGCCTAACAATCAGTTTGCAGGTGTATTGCACTATTGTTTTGGTAAGGGGGCTTTTTTCAGGCAGTAATGTTTTGGATTATGCGAACACATTTAAAGGAAGAAAACTTGAATTGTGCATGTGATAGTTGAACAGTCTAATTTGGTGGTAAATAAAAATACATTATTTTTTGAATTCAGTAGAATACTTTTTGAACTATCACACAAATATTATTGGACAAATTTCAATCAGTAATTTTGATGATGTAAATTTTGAAGTAATCTTTTTTTTCTTCAGAAATTTATATTTCATTTAAAACTTGATTTAATGTGTGTCAAATACCTGTGTTCAGAATATCAGAATATTTTGTCGTCTTTCAAAATTTTTTGCAAAAAAAATCTAAATATTTGTTGTTTCAGCAATGTAGATTTTCCACATTTACATTCAGGTTTTGCTGTAAAATTTGTCTTACTTGACATAATTTCAAAAAGTAAAACATTTTTGTTTACCATTAAAAAACAATTACATGGTCTTCTGTAATATGTGCCACTGAAATTATATTTATAAGAGACAAAAAACCTTTGGCTGAAACATGCACCTCAAACAACAGGTTGATATGACGAATACATAAATTGTGGGTTTATGTAACATTCCTGCATTGTTATGCAATAACTACAATGTTTTAAGATGGTGATAATTCTAAAAAGGGTCTTCTGTTGCCAAGTGGTTTTAGGCGCCATCTCTAGATCACTTACCTGTCACCGCTAAAGTAGGTTCGAGTTCAGCTTGCTTCAAAAACTTTCTGTGAGAAAGTTTGCCAGTTACTTGCAGAAGGACGGCAGTTCTACTCAGTCCGAGTTCCTCCTCCAGTAAAACTGGATATGCCATATATAACCAGAAATGTGTTGAAAATGGGGTTAAACCCAATTTAAAAAAATAAAAATAAATAAATGTCAGATATAAAGAATCTGTATGAAGGATTCATACTGAGCATTATATTTGACACAAAGCTTACTCTATGTTAAATAAATTCCATTTGGAAATTTTAGTTTTTTAAATAAACGTAAACCATTTTTATATTTGACGATGTAAGACAGTGATTGTTATAATATATACAGATAAATTGTCTGTATATGTTATAACAATCACTGTCTTGAGACAATATAAAACTATACATTAAATGTATATTCTGACCGGTGATAAAAGTTTTGATACGTACATGGCATATTCTCTCCAAGAAACAAATCGCTATCTCCTTACACATATTAGCTTGTCAATCAATTTAAAGCAATTGCTGCTGAAAATTTTAATAAGAATAAATTAAAATATTTAAATGGAAACCAGTATTGAGGTGATATCGCAGAATACGGCACTCTGTAACTATAAATACTTTGTACATTTTATTAATTGCCTATGTTCTGAATCAATACTGTGTAACATACCTGGATTTTATACAAATACATATTTTTCTTAAAAAAAACAAGCTGTTGTTGCTTTATATCTTTAGTTCCAGCGAGTGTTAATAATGAAATATACTACATGTATGTAGTGATATGTAGTAATATATAAACAGTCTAGTACTTATGTCACTGATGGGGACTGTAGTTTCATCTTCCTTCAATCTTGTCCTTTTGTCTGTACTACATCATTCTGTGTAAATAAGTATTTAGGGATATGTTTACAAAACTTGTCATGACAGTAAAAGGTAATGAGGAGATTATGCACATCAGTGTTGGTGTGACAAAAACTGCTGTTGCCTTGGCAACAGAAATGGCAATAGTACATCACTTTCTGTGGATATTGGTTAGCTGTCCCTGTTCTGTCATCAAAATATCATTATAATGGAAATATATTTTCAAAAAAATGTAAATGCATGGAAAAAAACTACTAGGAATTGGAACTTCTTATTTAATTTAACTTAAAACTATTTTACTAATGGATGGGACACTATTGAATGTATATGACTCTCTTGGTGTTCCTTTACTGGTTTTATACATGTTGCTACCATGGAGTTTAACGCCATTTTCAACATAATTTTAATTACCGGTTATTTAGGGCATCCAGGTTTATTGGTGGAGCATTCCTCTGAATAATTTTGAATAGACTGGCAAACAACCACTCCCTTTACAGAAACGCATACATGAAATTGGTTGTGAAGAGATACATACAGACAGACACCGCCTATTTAAGACATTTACTTTTATTTCATGTTTTTAGAATATTTCTTTTTTTTACATATAGCGATTTAATATGATTGTATCAGTATCTGTCATTTTCCCATTATTATAAACATTATTTTTTTAAAAAAGAATCTCTCTCTCTGTCTTTCGCTCTCTTTCTTTTTTCTCTCTCTGCCTTCTTCAAATGTTCAACATTGGTTTGACAGCAATAAAATATGTAGGGTATTATCTAAGTATATTCTATTTGACCAATTACTCTCCTCAACTTTCTCTGTTGATATTGGTGTTAATAAGTAATAATGACCCCCCTTGTCCATTCTTTGGGAAAAAACCTTTATCGAATATGAAAGGAAAAATCATTTAATAAACTGTCACTTCCGAAATTCCTGTATTTATCTTGAATATCTGTATAAGTCCTTGCCTTGAATAAGGTAAAATAAACATTAAACTCATTTAAAGAAATATCGGAACTTATATAATTATACGTTTAACAAAATACTTCCAAAATTCGCATAACGAAATTTTTCTATTTCTTTCATTCGTTTAAACTTACAAGAGCGTTTCTTTTTTATACAACGGTTTATATGTTGACTTCCCAACCGGCAAGAATTTCCCTATTCTCATACGATTTAAATACATTAGAATTATGCAAATATTTATATTTATTCTTTGCATCTATACACTCGTGATCGAACCATCTTTTTGGTATCACTATTACGAATAGAATAGCTTGATCTCGACACTTTTTGTGATTTTTTTTAAATAGAGGATAGGCTTCTTCGCGTAAGACCATTATAAATTAATTGCTAGATTATCATCCAAATTTTCCTTAAAAACCGGGAGGGAGGGAAGATTTAATGTATTTTTTTTTTTTTTTTTATGAAAATAAAAAAGGGTCAGGGTGGCATGAAAATTAGAGGGGTGGGTGGGGATGATAATCTAGCAATTAAATTTATTATGGCCTAAAGTAATAGAAAATTGTTCAATAAGGTTATTTATACTATCATTGTTATTCGAGTCAATATTGCCCGAGAGACTTTTGAAATGCAGCAATTTACCAGTTATCTTGTTACGAAATAAAAGTTTCTTTTCGTTGTCCCATTTTGTACTTGCACCACGTAATAACGGTTATGTTTACGTTGAATGTAAATGTCAGCGGCGCGCGATCATCGATTTAATTAAAATTACCGTTAAGTTGCGACACAGTATTTGCAAATTTTTTGAACCATGTGTCATACTGATATATTGCTATGGTGTTCTGGACAACACAGTCACATTCATATTCAGATTGATGTCACACATGCAACACAATTTTGCATATTTACTTGTTTCTCAATATAATAAAATCACCCCAAAATTAATTTGCAAATGGAAGGGACATAATCTGAGCCACAAGTTACTATTTATAATGGCGGAGTTATAGCCCTTAAAATTTCCCGCATATATCTACTTTAAACAAGACTTCCTTAACTCAAAAGCAAACGGGTTCCTTGCATTGAATAAATATATACTATAAATGTTTAGAAGTTATAAATGTAATGTAATCTATGTTTATTTAGCATTAAACATTAAATATAATGTTATAATATGACCAGTATGTGAGAGTAAACATGTGTACTTCATTGTGACGTATGACAAGCTTACACTCCACTCTAGTACATAATCAGCACTAATTAGATGTTTGACAGAAAATTTTATTTATTAATTCGTTTCTCGGTTTGAAAGCAGGCAATTTACAAATGTATATTTTAAGCAGAAGGGGTAGTGTCATAGATAGAGGGTTGGCCGCTCATTGCAGAGGTTGCAGGCTCGATTCCCCGCTCGGCCCGATGCCTCTCATAAAACAACACTAAGCACTGGTTATACCCAGGAAGCGGACTCGAGAGCGGTTCATATTAAGCCTGCTCTTCCATAGCAATCGAGCTAAAACAAATTAGTATAAAACAAATAAACACTTGGATGCATACTATCTGACTGTATAGCATGCATCAGTATATGTCACATTCACTATGAAGGGGCACGCATATATATCGTCCATTTGGTGCAATAAGGTACCAAGTGTATTTATATAAAAAAAGAAAAAAGAAACTTGGTACCTATTTGCACCAATGGGACGATTAAGGACTCCAGTATTCCTGTGAAAGCTGACACTCATTATCAAAAATGGCAACTGCTGCTAAAATTAGACTTTCTGTTTCTAATGACGTCTCTCAGAGTCACGGCTTTTATTCCAAATGCGCTTGTAAGAGTCAATCCTGGTATCACAATACACATTGTAAGAAACTATATTAATCACATTGGAATAACTCTTGGAGGAGAGTGACAGAGTAGAATTGTGAGAATGATTAAACATTATTTATTGAAAAAATGATTTATTACAGATACCAGCATAATACGGCTGATTTGCAGCTGTAGGAAAATGATTGTTGACATGGCGCGTGGCCATCTTGTAAGCTATATTGCAGTCAGATAGTGGTTCGTTGGTGGGATAATGCATGCAGAATAGTTACAAAGATCATTATTTTTGATAACCATTTTAGGATGACTGTTTTTTCACCGAAAACTACATTTTGAATAATTTGAACAATTCATCAAGATTGCAGTGGCATAATTCAAACAAGGTGTAAGAATCTTCTGATAATATATATAAAGTATAACTTCGATGGCTCGAACTTCGGTGGCCCGACGGGACGAGACAAAATAGTTCGAGTTAAGGATTGTTCGAGCCAAGTATTGCTCAACAACATGCCATACATGTGCATGTGTATACATCGAAACAGAAATTCGAGCAGAACCAGATAGGTAGTTCGAGATATATGTGATGTTTAAGCCATTTGTGTTGGAGCCAACGTACTTCTACTGTATATATACATGTGTATGCATTTCCTAATTTTTGCGTTTCATAACACACCACTGAAATAACCTTTACTGGAGGTCCCCCGAGGCCGAGTGATATAAGATGACCTCTAAATACCACTTATCTTTCCCTGCTATAGTACATGGTTTGAGCCCAACTCGGCATATAAAAACTCTAGGTGAGAAAGTTTGCCTATTACTTGTCGATGTACGATGGGTGCAATATAAAAACCAGCATATGTTGAAATGTGGCGTTAAATCCCATTAAATCACATGAAAAGTTTTGTTAGTCTCCGAGATTATGATACAATACTTCTATCGAAGGACAAATATATATTCTATAAAATAGATAATCGGTTTAAAAAACTATTTCATGGTAAATAAAGTGAAGGTTTTAAGTAAGCTCCGACCATATGCGTTAAAATCTCATTTTAACCTGTACGTCCACTGGTTTAAAGATGAAGTATTTTATCTCCTTTACATCCCTCGTAACGTATTGTCAAACGGTAAAGCATTAAACTCTCCACTGACAATCAATCTAATGCATTTCTAGTTTGATTTTATTCCGTTTTATTCAAATGATCCTGAGACGGTCTCATCTATAAACGAGAGACAGTCGTCAGCGGAATGAAGGGGTACACGCCTGATTAACTGACGTATCTTAACGCATCCGCGTCGAACAATCGAACTTTTCATCGCGGACTCTTGTAATGCAATTCCGTGAATATAGCATATTCTTGAGACGCGGTGATGTGAAAAATCGTAATTTTATTACAAACTTTGACGCTGGTTTAGAATAATTCACACAAATTGAAAAAGGATGGAGGTAATATTGGTTTAATGTGGCTCTTACACTGAATTCATAAGTACAATCAAGTTGATCAGCACGCCGGGAATTTGACTTGTGATGTTAAATTCATTACTACGAGAAAGAAAGTGGATATATGTATGCAATTGTTTCCGCTGATGTAGATATGAATATGGTGCGACATGCCTAAAACATGGTATATCGTATATTGTATATACACACTCATTATTTATTGCTTTATTCCTTAGATTTTAGGCAATAATTTTATAGAAAACTAATTTTAAACAAAACGAAAGAACACACCCAGAGAGAAATACACAAGATGAAACAATAACAAAAAACTTTCAAATCTAGTTTAAATTACTTATAATAAAGATTTCGGAATTATCTGTTCGTAAGAAGAGCAGTTTCCAGTATGCAAAAAACAATACATGCACGCCTTTGTTTTTTGTGATGAATATCTTTTATTCCATGTAAGACAGAACACAGTGTTATAATACAAGTAGTATAATTTTGTAACTTAACACATTAAACGATAACTTTAGGCAACAGAACATGCATCGATGTCTTACAAGTAATGTTTTAAGGATGAATATAAAAAAGAAAGATTTATAACGGATTAAAGAGAGTAAATAAGTAGCAAAGATAAGAGAAGTAGAGATTTACCGATGAGAAAATGAGAAACTGTATGCAGTATAGTTTTCGTTATTATAGTTTACATGTTTTCCCGATTATTTTCCTGTGACCTAATTTTGTTTTTGTTTATTGCAGTATTTTTTTTATTTGCTTGTTTTTTTTTTTTGTAAATATATGAATGCTTCAAAGCTGGGAACTGTTATTCTCAAATATAAAGTATTTATCAAGTTATATTATACAGTTCAGTAATTAAATAAGGAAACGTTATACAACCCGAACGATATATTTTGATAACAGATGTTGATTGTTTGCAATAAAAAAAGTTATGGACCTGAGTCCAAAAGTATCATCAAAATGACATTCTCAAAATATATGTTCTAAGGTTTCTGGATAAGCACTCCTTTATGCTTGAGGTGATTGCTTTAATTTTTTTTTTGTAACTTTTATTTCAATTTAGTTGTACAAAAACAGAAATATTGATACAAAATAGTTCATGACAATTATATATACATTTAGAAATTTCTAATAGCCATTGAGTGTCTCACTGTCTGTGGGAAATGAATGAGTAACAAACAGTGCCCAGGTAAATCCAGATAGTTTGTTTGTGTAGTTTAAATCTCAAGGGCTGTATTATCGAGATTAATAAAAATGTTCAAACCGAAATTCCCCCCCAAACAATTTAATTTCAGTTTCTCTTTTAATTATTATTTGAAATACTTCACAGTTAATTTATCACATACAGTCCTAACACCTCTGTACGTAATGATAAAATATAACTTGCAACATAATCAGTAAGTGTGATGTTTTAGCATTTAAAAGTATCGCTGAGGAAACTATCAAAATATGTTAAATTAGTGAAACCGGGGTCAACAACTCACTGGCTACCAGACATTAAGATAACTTGTACATATATGCATTTGTAGACGTGCAGAACAATATACATGTAATTGAAATCAATTTTCACAATTTAATATAAAGTAGTTAGTTATATAGTGGGATATCATTAAACATTTGGCCGGTTAATCATTTGTATTAGAGATATTTTGAAACAATAAGTGTATAAGCTTAAGTTCTGCAAATTCCTGAGAAAATACTACACAACTTAAAAAGTGCAAAATTTCATCTACAAATCTTTAATAAGTACTCATCCAGTCTAACAAACATCGATGAGAGTCAACTTTGTAACGTTATCAAAATGCTTTTCACTTGTTGTAACGTATACACTAAAAAGCAACAATACATGTTAAATTGAATGTTGGAGTTCATTTATTTATGATTGATGAATGCATAAAAAAACCAATCCAATTGTCATAAAACAATCCGCTTTGAATCTTTTATCTGACTTTGTAAACTTATTATTTTGAGAAGAAAGTAATGCTTTATTGATGTATATAACATTAAATAATTATTCTTATTGCAGGTCTAGTCTTGATAATGAGCAGTTAAATATTATAGTTGATTGGAGAAAAGAAAAAAAAGGAAAAAATAAAAACACTCTGGGGAGGGGATGGGGATTGATATAATTAATTATCTACAAAATATATATGTATTTGTAATCAAACAAATGTGTCTAAATTAAAACTGAAAGAGTAACATGAAAAATGTTTCAAATTTGTATCAAGATATAAGTGGCTTATAGTCATTCCAAATAATATCAAAAGTGTGTATTTTACAATTTATTGTTGCAAGATACCGTTCTGTATTATACAGATTTATAATATGTTTTTTAAAGTTGTCAAGTGTAGGTTTAACTGTTTTAAGTTTCTGGGTGTAAATAAATTTCTTTGCAATTAATATTATTTTATTCAAAACTTTGTCAAAAATTTTATTTCCGAACATAATGTCTGTATTTGTCCAATTTAAATTAGTGCCTATACATTTTTCACGAATATGGTTCATCAAACAGGAGATAAATTGTTTAGAAATGTCACATTCGATAAAAATATGTTTAATTGTTTCTATTTCTCTGTTGCATAAACTGCAAATATCAGAATCCTTTATTTTCATTTTTTTAAGAAGCGAATTGGTTCCTAATATTTGGTGGTTTATTCTGTACTGAAACCATTGTAAGTTTGTATCATTTGTTATGTTAAATGGAAGGCAGTAAAATTTAGTTTCAACGAAACTGGTTCTTATATCCAAATCATTTTCCCATTTTGCAGCGGATTGAGGGATTATATTTTCTTGTATACAAGACTGATAAATTGTTATTCTCAAATATAAAGTATTTATCAAGTTATATTATACAGTTCAGTAATTAAATAAGGAAACGTTATACAACCCGAACGATATATTTTGATAACAGATGTTGATTGTTTGCAATAAAAAAAGTTATGGACCTGAGTCCAAAAGTATCATCAAAATGACATTCTCAAAATATATGTTCTAAGGTTTCTGGATAAGCACTCCTTTATGCTTGAGGTGATTGCTTTAATAAAAATATATCTTTTAATAATAAAAAAAATACAACGACATGAACTCGTCCCAGTTTCATTAGCATAAACTCGTACCAGTTTCATTAGCATCAATTCGTACCAGTTTCATTAGCATTATCTCGTTCCAGTTTCATTAGCATAAACTCGTACCAGTTTCATTAGCATCAATTCGTACCAGTTTCATTAGCATTATCTCGTTCCAGTTTCATTAGCATAAACTCGTACCAGTTTCATTAGCATAAACTCGTACCAGTTTCATTAGCATTATCTCGTTCCAGTTTCATTAGCATAAACTCGTACCAGTTTCATTAGCATAAACTCGTACCAGTTTCATTAGCATAAACTCGTACCAGTTTCATTAGCATAAACTCGTACTAGTTTCATGTTAGATCGACGACACTCTGTCTACGCTATAAATAGTGTATTCTCAGTTACAAATGCTGGCACTTTTAAATTTCAAATATATTATATTCAATCTATAATATGGTCCTTCGTGGAAGAGTGGTTCAAGTAGCCGTCTCAATGTCACTTACCTCTCATCATAGGTTCGAGTCCCGCGCCGTTCCAAAACATTTTATTTGAGAAAGTTTGCCAGCTATTAATGGAAGAGCGATGGTCTGATGTCTCGTCTTCTAGTAAAACTGGATATGGTATGATATATAACATGCAATGTGTTGAGAATATCGTTAAACACTATATATAGTATAATACTTTTGTATTTACATCTGCCTGCTTCTTTAACGGTTAATACTGAAAGTAAACGCCATTGTCGAAAGTGTGATAACCACACTTGACATTACTGTAATTTTAGAATATTTATACAACTACTCTGACGAAAATTGCAGTGCACTCTTTTTCACTGAGTATATTTATTATTAATTTAAACCAGCAAACAAGCATAATCTAAATGGCTAATCAGATGTTGGAATTAACCATGCTTGCAAAGAACATTTTATAACAAAAAGAAAGGTATCTACAGTACATTTACTAACATACATTTTGTGTTGAATCTCATGTTAAAAAAGTTATTGTTACTTTTATTTACAAACTTATCGATGTTTTACTTATACAACTGTATACAAGTCGTCCTAATTTCGTGTAAAATAAATCACGTTTGACCCTTTGAATATCAGGTAGCCTCATGGCTTATTCAACTTATGAACAACACAAGAAGGCATATGATGGTGCTAATGAAGTTAACGTTTACTGTACCTCACTAGTTGACTGTTGTAGTAAGATGTCTTACTAATACAACTGTATACAATTAGTCCTACTTTCGTGTAAAATAAATCACGTTTGACCCTTTCAATATCAGGTAGTGTCATGCCTAATTTAACTTATGAACAACACAAGAAGGCATGTGATGGTGCAAAAGTTAATGTTTACTATACTTCACTAGTTGACTGTTATCGGGCATGTACTACGGACGTTTCTTATAGTGAGGCCGTCCTTTACTGTATTACATGAATTGTATGAAGTCCATGATTAAATTAACTGTTTGTTAATTGATTCATTGATTCATTGATTGAATATTTAGCGTCATTTTTATGCAATCGAGGGCTAACAGGCGATCAATTAACATAACCACTGTTACATGGGATCCTGAACGGTTAACCAGTACTCGTGCACACCCCATCTCCACAAGTTACTGATAACTTCCCCACTTGAAACAGACGAATTATAATGAGACACAATGTATTCAAACTCCCGACCCCTGGATTGATCGTCAGACGCGTAACCGACTGATCTAATCGGACCCGGCTGTTTGTTAAACCTCAAGTATTGTTATATATGTGACCAGTATGAGTATAAGTATGAGTAAAATAGTCTATGAAATATTGAAATAAAAATTGCAGAAACACAGAACACATGTTTCCCCATGCCGCTTCATTTAGATAGAAATGGTCAATGGATATGTAATATCTGGCCATAGCACAAAGAGATGTGTTCAGAGATGGACAAATTAGAATGTTTTAAACAATGCAATGTTTATGATACAAATTTATTTTGGGGGAAATTGAACGGAAAATCACAAATATTAAATAAAATATTTTTACTATGCTTGTCCGGGACATAGCTCAAAACCATAAAGGGATTTAATTGATATTTCACACATTGATAGAGGACATTGTGAGGAAGTACAGGGTGCTGGAACCACAGCTACATGTATTCCATCTTTACAGAAATATCTCCCTTTATTAAATTTACTTGTCCGGGGCATTACTCTAAAAGTACTTATGGGACTTTTTTCAAACTAACACGAAGATAAAAGGCATTAAGGGGTGAACCTCATTTTTCAAATAACCTCATTTTCTTAGTCATAAAGATTACTCAATAACTTTTCAAAGATTCTCTTTCCAAATGAAAGTTGTTTGTTATATTCGGAATGGGTCGATGGTATACAGGTATATGTACTATATTATGTGTTTCGATATGAATTAACGTTGCTAGTCATTCTAAATATATTATAATCTTTAAAGCTATACAGAATTGTTAACTGTCCTGTTGTTTTCTTTTTACTTTAATTTCATCGCTTCAATTTCTTGCCGTTTTGTTGAACAGTAAAATAGTAAACTGGCTGCTCTCTAGGTAATAGTTTGTGTTCATTAAGTAAAAATCTAACCGGGGTTTCTTAATTGTTTAATATTCACTTAATGGAAACTAACTGGCTTAGTGTTAAACGCCATTTGACTGACAGTTTATGTAACTCTTGGCGGAGCTGCGGTGAAAGCTGAGATGTTTGATGTTTGAAAGTGTATCCGTTGCTGAGGTCATTTCTAAGCATAGCTCGTTTGTACATGCTTCGTTCGGAACTGAATCAAGGCAGAAGTCTGTGCAATGTTATTCACGCATATGCAGTGGTGACGAACTTCTTAATAATTTAGAACGAACTTAATAATTAAATTATTCTGTAGACTGTTTTAACAAATAAGAGCGACAAAATTTTGAAAATTGAAGCGATGCCTGAGGTGTTAAACACACCAATTTTTGTAAAAAAACTTACATTGTAATATTTGTATTACATACTCATTTATATAATTTATAGATGATATAAATGTATTCTTTAGTCTGAGTAAAAATTGATAATACGAACTTTTAAACGTGGCGACACACATTAACATGGCATCACAAATGACGTCGAACACCCGATATGACATTTGATGAACACATATTGACGTTTAAGGTCCTATGGTTAATTTAACATTGTTAAAATGACTATGTCACAGTACCCATTAAGCCACTAAACTTGTTGCACCTGCATTGATTATTCACAGAATGGCAAAGGTGACACAAAGTATTCGCCGCTGATAGTTAAGCTCTATCTGTAAATGAATATATATATATAAACCTAGATTACTGTTAAAGTAAACGGTATCTATTAGCATTTTTAATTGGTTTAAAATAAATCAAGTCTCATAACTTGGCAGTTTTTAACATTTCTAGATAGATTATTTGTGTTCACAGGCGTTCAAAGCTTCCTAAAAATATTAATATATCATCAACAATAAGTGAAGGTGTCTGTCTCACACTAACTAGATTTATATAAATGTACAGACTCGTCTACGGTGAGCGCGCCTAGCTAAATGAAAACCATAGACACAATATCAAGGCATCTACCAACACAATATAATTGGTGTCAATCATGACTTATATACTATGGATTTACATGCAACACATCTGGACTGGACAGACAATTTACATACACGAACTGATAGCTTTATATGAGTAGGGTCCTGTTAAAGATTAATGACTTCTCAATTGCTATATAAAGGACAGACATAGACACCCGTTGGATCATGAAGATGGAATCATATGTTTTTAGTTCATTAATGAAGATAATTAAAATCGCAACAACAGTTAAACGAGTTATACAATAAAGCTATAGTGAAACAATATTGACATAATGTTGTTTCTGAGTGACCTGTATAATGTAAACAGTGCTTGAGTCCTCGGCCGTAGACCGCAAGATCTACACTTTATCTACATTTAGTTAATGTCGACAGTTTGGGATTTAATCATTAATACGAAGCAACATCTCCACAAAGAAGAGTCAGAACAACAAAAAAATGTATACACAAACTATAAATGGTAAATAAGATTATAATAAAGTTTTTTATTAGCACAAATCTATGGCATGCAAATCCAAGGAGATATATTGAATATTATACCACTTTGTAAATGTTCCTAAATTATAGGTAAAAAACAAAACCATAGGCATTTAACATGTACCGAATCTTGTGCCTTATAAATACCAGTATCGACCATATCACGGAAAATTTTCTCCAGGAGTGAATTCTGCCTTCAAACTACCCCTGAATCTTTCTATACGTTGATTTACTGAAGATTTTCCTGCAAAGCTTCTGGTTCCAGCATTGCGATCATTATAGAAACAACACAGTGCTGTATGCAGGTCATTTACAATGACGTTTTCGGTACCGTATCTGCATCGAATGCATCTAGGAACTGGAACACTTCGTTTAATTAAATCTGGATAATTGTCCGCCATAAGTTTTTCTGTTGCTCCATGCATATCAATTAAGTTTGTCATATCCATCAATGAGAAATAGATAATTATGTCCTTTATTGAAATATTGTCTGTGCCTCAGTCGGTGTCTTGATCTAAGCGAAATACCTTCTTGATCCAGTTCTCTACAAGTTTTACTGTTTCTTGCGTAAACTTTTAGAATACATTATACCAGGTACATAAATAGCGACATCCATAGTTTTTTTTTCGCAGAATTAAAATATTTTATAGAGGAAACCAGAAATGCATGATACGAGGTGTAAATAATTTTTCCACATTTTTCAATATTTTGGGACACTAACAGAATCTAAATATAGTTTTCAAAAGATAATGTTCCGCGTTGAAAATATGGTAAATATGGTCAAAATATGATGACACGTAGATTTTCGAAAAAAAAAGTAAATTGGTGGCAAAATCATTGAGGACATTTTAAATACGATATATGAACGATTGTGAGCAGAGTGAATATGTTCCATTCCATATTAGGACATTCCACTGAACTTTTACTTGAGTGTGATATGATTTTAAATGTACGATTTTAATAAATTAGATTATACTAATTTCTCTTTTAGCTCGATTGCGATGAAAGCTCAGAGCTTATATGAATCGCTCTCGGGTCCGCTTCCTGGGTAGAACCAGTACTGAATGTTGTTTTAGAGGCATCGGGTCAAGCTGGGGATCGAACCCGCAACCTCTGGCGTGCGCAGCCAACACTCTATCCACTAGACCACCGCCCCGCTTTATTTAATTGATTAAACACGTTTCAAATATTTCTTTCAAATAACGTTGGCAAACCACTTTTATTCTATGGGGAAAATGTCTCATAATCGCAATACGAAAAAAAAATCACCAAGTACCATATTATAAAACAATGAAAATATACATACATAGTTTTAATGCAATACTAATCATTATTTTTCATCTTGATTGTTCAGTATGAATTTATTGACGAGTCGTCTGTTTTTCGGGACATTTAGCGTGTGGTCATATCCGTCTACTGAAAAGATCGTTTCACGACCTTTATTTTGATATATGGTAAGTCTAATTCCAAAAAACGATCAATTATTCGAGGACATTTTTATATGTTTCGGGGTATTAGTATTATAACGTAAGTATCATTTTCATTGTGTACTTGGAAGAGGTTGATTAAACACTTAAAAAACAAACCGTTTCATTCAACTTAGAACACGTTCACTTTTTGTAGCAACAACCATTCACAGTATATTTCACGGGTTGTTGTTTAACTTTTACTCCGAACATTTCAAAGTCACGATAGTATTTTGGAACGGGTTGTATTTTACCGTACACTGGCCGTCTCTAGGCTGTGGCGGCTATGGTATGCAGTTTCCCGAGAGAGCTCGTGGTAACCTGGACACGATGGAGAGTCTGGCAGATAATTGTTCAGGTGAGTGAAGGAACACAGACGACAATATGGCGACCACTACAGTCGTCAAGTAGGCGAAAATTCACTTAATTTGTTACCTAGCAATGGCTATTAATCTGAGGATATTATTCGACGTTTTTGGTGATTTTCTGTATTCTAAGGTTGGTGATATTATAAGTTGGTCAAAACTTAAATGGATCTAGTTTATAAAAGGAATTGTTGAAGGTAACCGTACAGTATGTAGCAATATAGACAGTTGCCGATATACGGAACACATTTTAAACATAAAATTATTATAAATAAGAAAGATTATATGTTTGTTCCAAAAATGTTAAATCTATATTCTTAATAACACATAGCTTTGGATAATTATAACATTTTACGATATATTTCGACATGTTTTATATTTTATAGAATTCAAACTATAAATATTAACCATTGTACACAAACAGTATAAAAACATGTGTAGAAAGTGGCAAGAAGGGGAAATGTTGTATTTCATTATCATACTTTCTTGTAGATATAGTAGACGTTTAGGTGTAAAATCTAAAAGATATTATCATTTTTTACTAATAAACCAACTTATTGTTGCCAGTTTAATTGTTAAAAATGAGTTTTATCTTTAGATTTCAACTTTTAAAAGAAATTGTGTTTTACATTGATGACGTTTGTTATATTCGTTAAATAACTTAACGTTATAATGTATCATATGTGTCACATATATGTACAAGGCAGTATGGCTCTTTAATCTATTTCTAAATTGGTAGCATTTCCTTTCTGATGATACTTGTTTAAACACCTTAAATCATCTATTATTTTATATAAAAAATTTTTTAGTGTTATAAAGCATTAGCAATAATGCTTTAAATTAGTTTAAACTTATTTAATTTTCTTCGACTGTAAAACAAGTGCTTCAGACTTGCTCGAATCATGCTCTAAGTCTTTCTGTACTGAGCTTATGCGGAACAGCTGTATTGCTCAAAGACACCACATATAGCCGTGACAGAGGATCAGACCAAAAACCCTCCGATCATGGGTTCGGTGTTCCACCCCTGGATCACGTGCTTTACATCGTGGAAATTATGTAAATTAAGGCGACGATATTATATATTTAAATATCATCGTATTAATAAAGTGACACATTCTTATATGATAATTCATGCACAATAACTTGCCATCTATTCATAGTTAATATATGTTTTCAAATATATATACATAAAACGAATACATCCATAAACATAACATGTGTCATAACTCAGTAAACACTAGGATCAAAGCAACATTCATCACTAGATGTACATATAAAGTGTTTTAAAATAATCATCTTATATCCATTTATATACAATTTTACGATAATTTACATCTTAATGCCTTAATATGTGAAGTAAATATATTGACGCGTAATGTACTTTCAATCAGTTGAATTTGAAACTATTGAAAAAAGATTCAGTCTTCCATATAAGTTAAATTACAAATACACTAAATGTACTAAAAGCGAAGCATATCAAATTAACTTTATATTACTTAGCATTTGTTTGGTTATTGATTGTCTGAATTTTCATTATTTAAAATATTGCAAAAACGCATTTATATTTAAGTGTTCAAAGTACATTCTACGTCTCGAGCGAATAAAATTTATATTTGATTAAATGCACATATTTATACATATATTATATCATTTTGTGAAATAGTTGGTGCATATTTATTTCGATTTTTTTTGCAAATAAAATGCAAATAGATGAATTATCATACTTAACTTAAAACTCGTTGCATTTCCTTATGCTTAAACTATACGTATCAACATATTTTCGTATATTTCGTTCCGATGAATTAACCTAATTGTATGTAGAACTATCGTTCTCTCTTCATAATAAATAAACAATGTGGTCCCGATCGCTAATGAAGAACTTATTTTTCCTTTCTTGAGTAGCATATACAGTCACTAATATCATCAATATTATAAATACTATTTCTCATTTATAGTTTGGTACTGTATTTCATTATGTTTTTGGTAATATGTCCCTCCTTGTTTGTAAAGTCTTTAGAAAATAAAGGAAAACAAGTTGATGTTAAATATAAAATTCTATACGGTTGCTTTTTTTTTATAAACATGTGTTAACAGTTTAGTGATATCTTTATTGCAACTTTATTTCTCTAACCAAAATACAAATTAATGAATTTTGTTACCCTATCTTAAAACTGCCTGCCTTCATTAATTTTTAATTCAATATCTATTATAATGCATGGTATTTAGTGAAGCACCGTTTCACACAAGATTGGCGGTAAAAGCGCCATTTGTATTTCTATATATATTCAGTAAATTCTCATTTATATGAGGGGAAACTTGGAAGTTGAACATTTCCGAATACAATAACGAATGCAATAGTTTATTTGCCATCTGAGCGAAATGAAACTGAACTACATTTCCATTGTAAATTGTCTACATGTTAGTCATCTTCCGCGATTTTTATTCTTTTCATTTCCCTTCGATAAAATATTGATAAAATATATTTTATGTGTACGTTGGGTTAACTCTTGCCAATGTTGATTTTTTCTCTTGTTTTGATAATCAATAATTATATTTTATTTTATTTTTTAACATCCCCTACCACTTCTAGCACTCAGTACATGCAACTACCGGTACTCCTAAAACTACCACTACCACTGTTTCTACTACTACTGCTACTACTACTACTACTACTACTACTACTGCTACTACTATTACTACTACTACTACAACTACTTCTACCATTACTACAACAACTACTTCTACTACTGCTACTACTACATCTACTACTACTACTACTACTACTACTACTACTACTACTACTACTACTACTACTACTACTACAACTACTGCTACCATTACTACAACAACTACTTCTACTACTACTACTGCTACTACTACTTCTACTACTACTACTACTATTACCACTACAACAACACCTACTACTACTACTACTTCTACTTTTACTATTACTACTACTACTACTACTGCTACTTCTACTACTACTACTACTACTACTACTACTACTACTACTACTACTACTACTACTACTACTACTACTACACTACTAGTACTACTACTTACTACTGCTGCTGCTGCTGCTACTGCCTGCCTGCCTGCCTGCCTGCCTGCCTGCCCGCCCGAACACCCACACACCCCAACCGATTAATAAAACTAACTAATATATAAATTATTCTATTATTATAGTTTTGTATCTGAAGTATAATATATATGCACGTCATGTGAGTTTAAAGCATCTGTAATCTACAGATCTGCATATTTGCTACAATTCAAGTGGGTGGGGGGGGGGGGGGGGGGGTGGGGGACACGTTTTTATTTTTCACCTTTTAACTAATATAGTGTGAACACGCTGAATAGTTGGTCTCAGTTTAACCAAACATCTCAGCAGCTCAAATTGTTGTAATGCTATAAGTTCATTTGCATATTATCCATTACCAATTAGTAAATATTTGGTATAATTTCGATTGTTTGTGGTCATTTATTATTATTTAGGGAAAAACAGATTTTTTAGTTGAGGAAAATAATTATACGCGTGAAATGTTAAGTTTAGGAATGATTACTAATAAGTCCTTTTAATTAAAATATGTCTGCCTGGTATCAGTGCTAAATGTGGACAGGAACTTAATTACAGAGACCGGCAGGTTGAAAATATCAATATAAGCTGAATTTCGAGTGGCATCTTTAGTTTTTCTTTAATAACTCTTTGAATCTTTGTCTAAATTTAATAATTTTGGTACCAAAGTAAAGATGATCAAAATTATAACTGTTTCCAATTATCAATAATTTAATATGTTTCCTTTAAATTGAAATTATTATGGGTTACAAGCGCAAAATTTTGATTATTTAAAAGATTTTTTTTATCCAAAAAACGGGAGTTTACTTTGAATAACAATCCATTGAAACAGAAATTATGTAGAAAGATGTATTTGAATGTTTATATATTTGACATATTGGTAATCTAGTTAGTTTGAACATATTTTATTTATATTTTTTAAAACATAGCATGCATGTATATTAAAACTATATATACAATGACAACAAATATTAGGATTGGAATGGAAGTACACTGCTTATTTAGCTCTTTTCTTGAAATGCGTTTATAGGAAAACTTCCTAACTTAAAAGTTCGACATGATAGATAATTTACATATGGAAAATCTAAATCATATATTGGAGATCCGTTCTTACATAAATCTAAAGGACACGGTTCACGAAGTCCCAAATATCGGCCCTGTAAAATGCATTTATTAAAAAAAAAATTTCAGCAAAGCTTGGTGTAAATGAATTAAATGTATTTAATATATATATATATATATATATATATATTCTATTTTTCATAGAAAGACTCCAAAGACGATTAAAATTAAGGAAAATATTCATTTACCATCACCCCCAATGTTGTCCTATTTTTTGGCATTTAATTTTTTTCATTATAAAGGCATTCTTGCCACACACAGATATTTATTATGATCATTGTCTGGTACACTCTGAGTAATACGTGTCAATATTTTAATGCATGAGTGCCATCACTGTTGAATCCATGAAAGAATTACCTAAAATGGCTTTTAAATATAGGAAAATTACGTATGTGTGTTGTACATGTACACCTTAATGGTATTATATTAAGCCTTTACTTCCTAAATACGCATTTTCCCACACCAATCACAGAAGGCCTTTGAAAACAGTGCAAGAAGAGTTCAGATTGCTCGTGACGAGCAATCTGAACACTTCCTGAACTGTTTTCCACTCTATCAGTTAATATAAACATAATTCATCCAATAATTTAAAAGCCTTCCATATTACGTGTCCAAAGGTGTCTATATTAGAGGTGTCAAAAGGCGTCTATATGAAGTAAAGGGTTAAACAAAAAAGAGTAAAATTGATAACAAAATTTACATTTTTAAAATGATAAAGTATCATTAAAATTAATAAACACACCATATTTTGCATCATAAATAAATACAATTTATTGCTTCATACAGGCTATATGCATGGTTGTTAATGCATGCACGTACATAGTCATTGTATTTTATACTTGTATATATGTGAATATTCTCTCATTTGTGATTTCTTTATTTTACAATTGTAGAAATTGTATGTTATTTATGTTGTAATCGTCTTATCAGAAGAAATAAAGATTTTATTAATCACTAAAATATATTATGAAATAATCAAATGTTGACAAAAAATATGATACATTTAAATATGTTTAGAGCAAATATTTGTGGTAATAAACTACACGTACCCTTTACTTCAAATTAATAATTCGTGTAACAAGTAAATAGTCTTAAAATAATAAGGCGCTGTTACAAATGGTGACATTTTAAATAATTAGGATATCTCAGAGAGGGTCCTTTGAATTCACCAATTTTGGTATACTTCTTTATTGGCTTACTCACCTATCTGGCATCACACTGCAGGTGCCTCACATCATGCCGCACCACGACACTGCATCATGCCGCACCACGACATTGAACACAATTGGTATCCCACCTGAGCGTAAACGTTATTCCGCTGTCATTACAAATCGAGTTTTAATGACGCTTACCCGCTCGAGCGATCATTGCCCGGCAACCGTACACATTGGTGGAAGAATGCCGCGCGTAATCCGCAATAAATTCTAATGAACGTCTAAATATGCTGTTAAATAAAAATATTAAATACTTCCTTCGTAGACCGGGAGAAATTTCCCACAGACTTGTTGAATAAATTTGCCTCGCTGAAAGGGAATAAAAGGAATTTGATAAACAGTTATATATCAGCATTTGTAAACAAATACGTGTAGATTTTAAAACTAGGAAAATCATCATTTTTTTTTTATTCAATAATTATATTCTATTTTATTTTTTAACCTCCCCTACCACTTCTATCAGCACCACTGCAACTCTCGGTACTCCTAAAACTACCACTACTACTGCCACCGTTATAAATATTACTACTACTACTACTACAACTACTACTACTATTTCTACCATACAACAACAACAACTATTAGTATTACTACGTCTACTGCTGCTGCTGCTGCTAGTGCTGCTGCTACTGCTACATTAACAACAACAACTACTTCTACTACTACCGCTTCTACTACTACCGCTTCTACTACTACTACTACTACTACTACTCTTCCTCTACTAACTACTTCTGCTGCTGCTACTACTGATGCTACTGCGACTAATATTACAACTACTATTACAACTACTTCTGTTACTACTACAACTACTACCACTACCGCTACCGCTACCACCACCACCACCACCACTACAACTACTACTACTATTATTGGCACTACTAATACTACTACTAATACTACTACTATTACTACTTCCACCACCAGATCCTCTAATATTACAAATAATAATACTTCCGCGTGTTTCTACTATGTTGTACAATATGATTTATTTCAATTCCAGATTGGCTGGAAAGTTGTTTGGCCGTAGATGATAAATCGGACACGGAGGATGTTACAACTGACACTGAACCTGGTAACTATGGTGACAGGTCATCAGAAGAAAGGAAAGGTACGTATCTCGTGTTTATTTTATAAGAATACGCTTAATTATCAACAAAAAATGTTCCTTTATTTTTAATATTTTTATTTACTTTAAGTATTAATTTGAATATGTGCAGCCCCACCGGTGTATCCGCATTTCAATGATTATAGTCATCAAGGGATCTTTTACGTTTATAAAGTGGTGATGAAAACAACGGTTTTGTATTGACTTACAAAAATTAACTTTGAAGCAAGTATATACAATATATATTAGATCATTAAATTGTATAATACTTTTCTAGGTTGTTTGTCTATGTAAATAATAGAAATTAATCAACCTTTCCTGTGCCTTGTTTCCGCCTAATATATATTTATGGAATTTCGTGTTTAGTTGTAAACTAAGTAAATCTTATCTTTGGTTTGTTCTAGTTATGATTCATTAAAACAGCAGCATTCTCTTCACTTCAGGTACTTATGTTCGTCTTCGGTCAGCATCAAAACCACATTCTACACCACTTACGCTTAAATGGTAAGCAACCATACCTGCCTAAATAGTCTGTTGTGTATTGGTGATGTACGTTCTATGTTTGAATGAATCATATTTGGTTTTATGTTAATGAATTGGAAGAATGCGTCACGTGTAAGTTTGGTGAACGGGACATAACATGTCTATGACCACTCTTGCACCATATGATTATTTCAAACGTCGCTGACGCCATCTGCTATGGCCGCACGCAACATGCCCATCTTTCTCTCAAGATTATTATATATACTTATAAGAGTTATTTCTTACATCGTCATGACCATTTCTCCTTCTTCTACACTCGTGCTACTCCGATTACGTCATGGTTCAGCACTGTACATATTTAGTTTAAATATATTCTGTTTCCAATCTTTACAATATAACAACATATTTGTGAAACAATAAGAAAAGGATCAAAACGAAAGATGAATCTTATAAAGTTCTTATCCAAGAATACAGTTGTCATGATTAACTGGTGGTAAATCATAGTATGTATATGCTTAATAATTAGTACATTTCTAACATTATAAATGATAGAGTTTGGAAGGGAAAAAAACGTTTTACAAGAGATTATTTAATAAATTTGATTTAAAAATTTGAAAAGAATATATCTACCTCCTGATTGACCACGATTATATTTTGCTGTGTTATAGCGAGCTACCTTATGCTTAGTACATCAACAAAACTTCGACCGTGATTTGTCAACTTTGTGAGAACTTGTGTTCGCCATCAACGTGAAATAAATAAGTTTAAACTAAAAACACAATCATAAACTCAGCATTTTGATCTCTATGTAACTTTACAATCATGTAACTGTACCATTATTATGATTATATTCTTCGTATAATAATGACATAAATTGGATACAGAATCAAATCAATAGATAATATTTTGGATTATACCATATATAGGCTAGATGAAAACTATGAAATTGCCGAGGGCGTGTGTATTCCAAGGAGCACTCTATATGTCCACTACCTCGACTATTGTGAGAAAAATGACACACAGCCTGTGAACGCCGCTAGCTTTGGCAAGGTAAATTGAAAATTATGTATTAGATGTAGATTGCGACAGATTTATAGTAATATCCGGCAATGAAACTTGCCGTATATTATGATATTTATTATGTAAAACCCCATATAGCAACACAGCAGTAAAAGAAGTCGGAGGAACTTATCCATTTTAGAAAAAATATCGGATACAAGGATGCTTCAGAAGCACAATTACGCAACTAGAAAAAAATGCAGAATCCGTTTAAATGAGCCTTTCACAAGCGACAGTTTTAGATGTAAATGCTCTTGCGCACATTTGCACAGACTTAAGTAATGTTTTATTTTAAAATACTGGTTAATCTTCCATGATCCAAGGAAAAGTGGTTAGGTAAACTGATTTTCTGTTTAGTAGCCAGTATCGTGATTGTCCGTTAGCAATCAATGTCATTGGAATAACGCTAAATATTCGAACATACAATAAACATACAAACAAACATACATACACACAAACACACAAACACACAAACACACACACACACACACACACAAACACACACACACACACACACACACACACACACACATGCAAAACAAAACAAAACAAAACAAAAGATATACTTATAACAATGAAATCGTCTACATGTAACTAGAGGATATCTTAATCTTGGAGTTCCATGTTTATCTTGCCCCTCAGCCTGATTTCGAAAGTATATTTTAATTATTGGAGTCGCAAATATGTCTATTGATATGCACGTCTCAAACTCATCAACTGACATATTTTATCCAAGTCAATGCAACTCTGCTTTACCTTCTTGTGTAAAAAAAAGTTCCATTACTGTTTTACCTTACGATCATCCTCATGATCGCATACTGCTGTTTAAGCATTGCTGACAAGTGAGCGGAACCATACTTGAACATATACCACATTGAGTATCTCTACAATATCTCGTACTTTTATGTTTGTAGATAATCCGGCAACAGTTCCCACAGTTGACGACTCGACGTCTTGGAACGAGAGGCCAATCCAAGTAACTAAAGATATTACTAATAAATATTTTAACTGTTTCTTTGCCGGGCTCCATTAGCTCAATCGTTAACGCTTCCGGCTATCAATCGAGCGGTTGTGAGCTCGAATCCCCGCCCGGCAAAAATCTCCGTGATGATTGATATACTACATTGTGTCTCATTATCATTCGTTTCTCATCGCTGATTAAAGTGGGTGTGTAACCATTTACTTACGGATATGGGGTGTGCTCGAGTACTGGTTAACATTTCAGGATTCCAGGAAACAGTGGTTAGGTTAATTGATCGTCTGTTAGCCCTCGATGGCATAAAAAGGACGCTAAATATTCATTCAATCAATCAACAAACTGTTTCTTTATTATTTGTGTATATTCATCGTAACGGGAATCTCTGTACATATTTGGCAATGTGTTTAAGTGATAGCAGTTTGTTTTGTCATCATTTTAGTTCGTGTTTCTGTGTGCATTATGTAAACAAATTTACTGATGAAACTGTAATTCTTTGGTCATATTTAAATGAAAATATATTTTGAAAAGAACAAGAAATGGACTAAAAGATAGCAATGGATTTAGAAACATTACACAAATCATTATCATTATAGTGGAACAATGGTAATTTTTAGATAACTCAATACAATCGTTTTCTTTGTATTTATTTTTTCAAAATAACTACTTTCTAATGCACAATTAAAGAGTATCTGTCTATAATAATTGACTGATATATATAATATTTCATCACTTGCAACAATGTCTGTCTTTTTATCCGTATAATTTAGTTTATTAATTTGGTACATCTGGTTTCAAGCTGTAAAAACATTTATTAATAAAACAAATTTAAATTTAGTAATATTTTTTAAGGTCTATCATGCTGATCATTATATTTGTAGATATTGTTTAGGGTAAGATAGCATCTTTATAGATTTGTTTTACTTTACAACACCGAGGACAGGATGGACTATATGTGGTCTTAAATATATAGGGGACGGACCGAACCTAATGTTGAAAGAACTTGTGGCCCAACGTCATTTCATGTTGAAATAAAATATGTTCAAATTAAACTATAGGGTTGCCGTTGTATTTTTCTATGATAGTTGGGTGTTGGCTTGCATACTTCTCAGTTCTTACACCAAGTACTACACTCGTGTTGTTTTATTATTTTACAAACATGAACATAACAGGTCATTCTTTTATGCTGGCTTAAGTAATTCAAAGCTTTTCACCATAAATAACATATTCTAGTATATAAGGGACATGTAAAATTACATATCAGTAATGAATATGTAAGTAGAACAAATGTCCCGTTAATTAATACTAGTAACTAATTAATTATGTTAAATGTTTGTATATCCAGATATCACTATTACGGCATAGGCGTGAAGGAAACATCGCTGTACTACGAAGTATCATTTTCGGCCAAAGGTGTACAGAGGTAAGTCATTGTTAGTTTGAAGCATTTTACCGTTCCAAAGCGGTAAATGCGTTTGTCCTTTTGCTATGTCTCCTGTTTGTTGGAGACTGTGTTTGTGCCGCAGGTGTGGCTGTGTTTGTGCCGCAGGGGTAGCTGTGTTTGTGACATATAGGTGACATTCTTTCGAACGCCACGTTTCTAGTTGAACAGACATATTCTTTCTTTGAATTTCTTCCCGCTCGCCTTTGAGTTTAGTAATGACTTTTATCGAAGTGATAATACGATTTTTAAAAGTATTATTAATTTAAAATAAATTATCTAATAGTTCAATCCATGTATTCCAGAGAAGTAAATAATGAGACCAAACATTATCTTAAGAATTATCAGTCTCGGCTGCAGATGCACAGGAGTGCACTGTCTCGCAACGTGTATATTCAAGATCACGTTTTAACTGTGTGTACACTTTTTACATTTTGATGTGTAAATTGTCTGGAATACAATGAGAACCTGGGTACAATTTCACATCCGTAGCCAATCCAAAGACAGAAAATGTCTATATTTAAGGTTTAACATGGTGTTCCCTATCCCAGGTTTCAGCAGCGTTCAATTTTGTGCAACGCTGAATGAGATCCATGAAAGTAATAGAAACAATAACAACACCGACTTAAAAGTATCGGACACCATTCTACGACCGCCAGTCAGCACTTCTTCTGTGAACAATCTAGACAAATCTTTAGCAAACATATATCTTTGGCCATTGTCTCCAGGTTTAAATCATACGGCAATATTATATTGCAGTCAATTCATTTTGAATAGTTTTAGTATCATAGTATCCCTTGTATACGTAATACCGCGATATACCTATTACCGCGGATGCCCGTATAATAACAATCTGGGAAGACATGCGCAAAGCCCCAACTTCTGTTAGCGTCGGCATTTGTTTGCATTTCGTATCGGCAACTGTTTTTTACTCAGCACACTTAAGTAACCTAAAACTGTTTAATATTGATGCCATTCTTTACATGGTTGAAAATTTTTGAGACTCGCGGTATTAGGTATGAACAGAATATAGATGAGAAACAGTAAAATATGCAACTCACATAAAAGTATACAAAGCATACGCGCGCGCAGATACATGAACTCGCCTTTTTCATGTTTTAAGCAAAAAAGAAATTATAAGGTATTACTCAGAACCTTAAATGCTTCATATATAACTTCAGCAAAATTAACAAGTAGTCAATGACATGTCGAAAGGAATCACATAGGCACATAGAACGTAACCAAAGAAAGAAAATGTCAAACTTTAAAACAAAAACAATACAATAACCAAAGACAAAACAAACAACAACACAGCAACACTAACTTATAAATACTATGTTTTATCACTTAAAGTAAAATCGAAAAGAGCGAAGCTCTACGGAAGGGACATAACTCCTCTGGCTTTAACGCCACGCATAACTACATTTACTATTTAAACTGTGGTCGATTTATTGTTATTGTCTAATTCATTGCTATTACATCTGAAACTACCACTGATTATCCGACATTTAACTGACATAAACAACGAAATAAAAGTACAAATGGTTATATTACGCATATAAAGTCTGTGGTTGAATTACTATTTATTTATTAACATGAAATTTGTGGTTAGAATTTATATAGATGTTTTACATACAGTCTGAAGTGAATCACAAGTTGCATGTACTACACTTATGGAAATATATGATATATATAAATATATATATATATATATATATATATATATATATATATATATATATATATATATATATATGTTGGCCCAGTTGTTCAAAGCGCTGTTAACTTAACGCCGCGTTAAGATGGATGTTCGACTCCTGGTATTGTTATATTCAAAGTAACCTTTTACTGGCAATCGTGACTCAATGTCAATTTATTTCATATAACCTTTTGTACTTTATAAAAACTTTGAATTTCGAATATACTTGTACTGAATATATACTATTTCACGCGACAGAGAATAAAGATGATTCAAGATTCAAGATATGAAATATTTAATATGAAATGTTTTTTGTTTCCAGCTCTCTTGATGGGAAGAAAGACAGCTCAAAGCAGGTTTTTTTCTCTTTTATTTTGTATTTTTCTTTTTTTTTCTTTTTAAAAGATGAAAACGCTCTAAATGTATATTATAGTGGTATATACACTCTTGTTCTAAATACATACAGTTGATGTCTTGTTTCAATCTATATAAGTATCAACATATTACGAATAACTCAGTTTGGAAAACTGTCTTTGTCAAGACAACAAAAAAAAGTCATACATTCTAGTTCATGTTCATTTCAGCGTTCTGATTTATGATACTAGTATATGTCAATCATGAATAAAGACTCAATGTACAATGTATAATACTTTATTGTCATTTTATGATAAAGGCCATATTGTTTAAATATTTAAAAAAAAAAAGAGATAAATGTTGTGTATTTAACTAATTAATATGCTGTTGATCTATCTATACATGTATATCGATCTTTATCAAATAAAATTCACTAATAGTTGCACTTATTACTGCATCGGTATTTGTTGTATAAAATCAAGTGTCTGAAATATATACTTGAATGACAAAATAGAAAAAGATGATAAAATATTGTATTCGGTGAGTCGGCGAATTTTCTGTCTCCTTTTCCTCAGAGAGAGAGAGAGAGAGAGAGAGAGAGAGAGAGAGAGAGAGAGAGAGTTTTATACAATATCAAACTTTTTTAAACATATTTACTTAATGCAAACGAGAGAGAGAGAGAGAGAGAGAGAGAGAGAGAGAGAGAGAGAGAGAGAGAGAGAGACTTATACAATATCAGTCTTTATTTTTTAGGCAATACATGTTGGTATGTCTGCGTTATATCGAATACATGGAGTAATCGTAAAACTATTTAATGGTCATAATTCTTCTAAGGATTAAGTAATTCTAAACTGGATCCATAGTTCGCTCTGTAGATGGAGTTTATGCTGGGATGTGTAATGCTCTGACAGGGGTATTGTACAAAATGAATAATCTATACTGATCGCTGATTCAGCATGTGCAAACTTGCACAGTGGGTATCGCTTATCAGCAGCTGGGTGAATATACAAACAAATAAGTCATTTCTGCGCTGAACAGTACCTTCCCAAGTGGTCTAGTGGTTAGGATTCCGCGCTCTCACCGCGGCGGCCGGGGTTCGATTCCCCGCTTGGGAATATATTTTATCTTAGCATCTTTAAATTTATATAAATGTGACATTTCACCGTTATAAACATTTTGAATGGGATTAAAGTGGTAATTAAATGACCTTAAACAACTCGGCCGAAAATCGAAACATTGTTTTTACAAAAGTGCTTTTCATAAAATAACATACATTGCACATTTTATATGATATATTTTCTGTTGAGAACTTGTGACCACTGTCCAGCTGAACGTTTTTCGTTAAATAAAGTCATCATCATCATTATTATTGTTATGTATATGTTCCATACACTTATCAATATCCAATTTGACACCAGTAGTTTTTAAGGGGGTTTGCGCCTTTTTTTTCAACAGTATATCAGTTTTACCATATAAAATCGGTCAGATTAGTCGCTTAGTCATTGTTCCTGGGATGCACTAGACCGTTAAATAGTACTAGACATACAAGTTCTCTCTGCAGGTCACTCACTATTTCAATATATATTTGTGGGTGAAGGATTCACAGCCGTAGGACAAAGTCCGTGACCAATTATCACACAGACTGTGGCCAGGCGCGGATTCTATCTCACGACCGCTAGAATAATAGTCAGACGCATTGATTATTATATTTTACACGGAATAATAATTACAACACCTTGCTGAATACTTCGGATTTGCGTTAATTTATAATGTTAATGAGTGTATTTTTTTCTACACCGTACCAATATTAAGTGTTCTTTTCATACGCCACAGTGACCAGACAGAGTTAGCACTAACCATATATTTGTAAATGCGTCACAGTGACCGGAGTTAGTACTTACCATGTATTGGTAAATACGTCACAGTGACCAGAGTTAGAACTACAATATAAATAAATGCGATAAATCATGCAATTTTATATTCCGGTTTTACTGAAAAAGAAAAATATTTTGTCAGAAATTTGGAAGTAGAAAGATTAAAATAAATTTTCTTGAGGTAACAAATGTGAAAAATTTGCCGAATCACGCACACATTTGGCCTAAGTCCTTCCTTATTAAACTTGTACCCAATTCAGCAAGTTTTATACATACCTTAGCTCAAGGAAAACACCTGTACTTACTACAATTCGTACTGTTAAACGTTACCACATTTGCCAACATAACTGGTTTTACATTTTGTACTTCATATAATTTATAACAGCTTATTAAATATCTTAACGTATTGAAATAAAATATATAATGTTACTTGTATAGTGTACTTTTGTTGGTAATAAAACGTTCGTAATTTAATAGGACCTTGTATTTTTTGCAGTTTCAAATAACCAACTGCGAGAAATAATCTAAATGTTGCTTGTAATTTTTGTTAATGCATTTAGCTTGCATAAAATGTATTTACCTTTACACTTAAACTGTTAATTGCTCGTAGACACCTGTGTTATGACGGGTTTATTGTCAAGATAATATTTTTGCTCGTTTCATTTGTAAGGAAGTCATAATAGAAATAATAATGTTTTCAAATACTCTCACGGTTGATCTACTGCACCGATAGTTCCTATGTATTATATCACATTATGTAGTTAAACACAGTTTAGATAATACAAATATATAACAACAGCTTATACCGGATCAAATATATATATATATATATATATTATATATACGTTACATACCTACTGGATACATGATTCAGTCGTTGTCCAAAATAACAAGAGCGAAGGGGTCTGGTTAGAAATTGTATTACATTTAAAATCAGGACATGTCAAATTTCGGAGTTGTGACGGGACGGATCGACTGCACTATCCATGATATGTGCCAGTGCATAAATATTTTTTCTCAAACTGTCTATATAATTCCAGTGTATACTAAACATTTGAACGAAACTGTTAATCCTAATCCACATGATAGTGTTACAGTCAAACCTGTGTTAGTGGCTACCTTTATTAAGCAACACCTTGTCTTAAACAGTCACATTTTCAGTTTACCATGTTTATGCGTTAAGCTAAAATCAACCTGTATTAGGTAGCCAACTGTCTTAAGAGGACATTTTTATTATTTCCCTTGAGTGGCTGCTTAAGACAGGTTTGACTGTATATAAAATAGTCATTTTATATAGTTTATCGCTATGCTTACCGCCGGTATAGCTATAAAGAAAATATACCGATGTTTCAAAATTCTTATTTAAACACACAAAGTCAACTACATCAGCTAAGTATACTGTCAGGCAATCAATATAAATGATCACATGTATTAATAGGATTGACTTCACTGTCTTCAATTGAGAACATAATTTAAAACAATATAAAATATACAAAACTACATTTGTTAACTTTATCAAAACCAATGCATTATGCATACATCATTTTTATGCAGTTTAGATTTATTTCTATTTCAGATAATTGCATATTCACCTCGGTCCAAACTGGGTACTCTTCTCCCAGAATTTCCAGATATAAAAGACATCAAGTTACCGATGTCTGTTGACGAGGGAAAGGTAAAACGTTTCCTCCTGTTATTGTCCAGTTTACGAAACAAAACTTTGAAAAAGATAAGAAAAAATCGAAATCTTAACCATACGTCATAATTGGTATGTAAAAGTATTTATTCGTATATAACTCAGTCATATCAGCTCCACAAAGCATTACATTGAAAACAACATAACATTACAAAAACGTCAACCTAAAATGATACCATTATATATATAGCTAAGTCTTATCTTTTACACCTATACCTTCTCAATGCACATCTGCACATCTGTATCTTTTACATCCCTACCTTCTCAATGTACATTTGCACATCTATATCGTCTACATCCCTACCTTCGTAATACCTATCTGTTACAGGTGCTGACGTTCTTAATGATGTACAGGACTCACTGCCAGAGAATTTTGGATACGGTTATCAGAGCCAACTTTGACGAGGTTTGTCTTCTCTGCAGTCCCAGCCCCGCTTGTCTTGTATTTTGTATCTAAGTATTACAACGATTAGTGAATCAATGTTCACTTATTGCTAAATATTGAACTGTAAATATTCGTTAGGCTTATAAGTCATTTTTAAGTCATTTTAGCAAAGTATGGCATTTTGAAAAAATATTAACATGTTATCGTCTAAAATGTAAAATTATTTCATATGAAATAGTCTATAAATATCAATTCAGGTGTTTCTAATGATGTTTATAGGTTTCTGAATGTTATCATTGTAGGTGCAGAGTTTCTTGCTACATTTCTGGCAGGGCATGCCGACCCATATCAAGTCCATCCTAGAATGTAAATTGCTGGTGACACTGGTTGGCGTGTGTGACTCCATACTATATAGAGCTATAGCCAACGTCCTCATGCCCACAGTGTTACAACCTCTGCCAGAAAGGTGGGTATAAAGCTGGAAAGTACTAACACTGATATAATGAAAGTGTATTTTCAACTTATGGAATGGGGGTTCCAAATGGATATAAGTTTATTTTCTTTGAAGGATTAAAACATTTACTAAAGAGTTACATAAATCTTGTATATAAATATTTAATCCACATGAGAATAATCAGTGAATATTGGTCCGCTTCTTGTTATAATACGTGCCAGCAAAATATAGATGGAACAGGTTTTACATTATAATACATACGGTCAAAATTCACCAATGAGCAATGATCACGTCATCAGCTGACTAACATAATTAATGTTTAATTGAATTTATATTTGTCAATTAAAGTTTTATCATATGGATTGCTTATATCATTGTTAAAAGTTAATTTTGATAGTTTAGATAGTTTGCCGGTTATTAAAACAAATTAAATGTTTTCAGCTTGACCCAGGTGATACGAAAGTTTTCTGTACAACTAGATACATGGCTGCGTCAAGCTCTAGATTCTTTACCACACAATTTACAGAAGATCAAGTTTGACCGTAAGCAGTTATTTTAAAAATAAAATGCTTACCAAAATATTAGTGGCCGTCTTCATAAAGAAATAACGAATAATAGTCTGCCGGAAGCTGTTTGACACGTATAATATATGTATATATATGTCAATGTTTGACAGAACTGTATATGGGGTAATATACATTCGAGAAACTTTGGAGCCCGTTTCTTGGACATGTGTGAGGCAACATCAAATATAGATATAGAAAGTTTGGTAATGGTAAACTCATGCATATGTAATATGTTCTTAACACATTAGTTCCTCTACAATGTAAGTCACCTACATCACGAGTCCAAACAGCAACACACGTTACCAATTCTTCTTTATTATTTTGTTTAAGACATGTTTACATATAATTCTATGCATTTGGCGATATCATTTGATTGGTTTGAAAGGCATTGTCGCCAATAGTATAATAATTAACTGGTTCATGGTTTTTCTCTTATAAATGTTGCATTGACAAATGGAAATTTTTCCAGTTGTTATTAAATTTAAAGAGTTTTAATGTGTCACATATTTTATGTCAGAATTAATTTATTAAATAAAAAATATATCTTTGTCAATCAATTACGGTTAAATGATTATCCAAGTGAAACAATCTTACTTTACATTTCAGTTGCACGTCGTTTTTCACAGGTCCTGAAACGTCAGACATCCCTTAACCACCTGTGCCAAGCCGCAAGAACTGTGATACACAGTACGGAAATTACGTCACAGATGCTTGACGACTGGATCAATGTGGATCTCAACAGTATTACCAAACAGACGCTTTACACCATGGACAACTATTGTGATATTGACTATAATGTCATTGTAAAACGTAAGTTTTCATTTCTGAGTACTGCACCTTTCGTATCAAGTTAATTAGTATTTTGAATATTCTAGGCATTTATTAAACATTCGGTATCAAAGAAAAGCGTTGTTTTGTATTTCGCCACAAAGCACCGCCTCACCTCATGCTTGTTGATGGTAAATCAACGAAAATCGGCCTATCAGACAAATCATCATGAAAGCTATTGGCTTCAAACACATCTTATCATTTGGAGAAGTTTTAACACGGCGTGTATTCCAATTATTTCTGTTATTTTGAATCGCGTATAAGAACACATGGTAACAAACAGCTCTTCTGACGTCTGTCACATGTACCGTTTCCTCTTAATAACGGCGTTGTTTTAATATGTTTCAATACGTAAAGTAGAAATTCTATAATTTGTTATAAAAGAGGGAGTAAGGCTCTATGTATCCCATTACAGACGAAGAAACATGTTGTATGTCATGTCCATTTGAAATTCTTTTTATATTAATGTGGATACCATGCTGCTATTGTTGATGTGACGATATTGCATATAAGTATATATGTATTTTGACCGGCCTCTTCGTTTTGTCTCTTTAGGAATTTGATTCGAAATAAAAAAACTCAAATTATAACGAGTAATGCACTTTTGATTATTATGGAATAGTAAGAAAAAAGTTTCATCAGAGAGAAAACATTCCCGCGTGTCGCTGCTCCAATATTATCAACGAAACTTTACTGCTCTGCATGTGCAACGCTGCATTTCACCAGACTGAGTGCTATATAATCTCGTGCTATACAACAGTTAATAGTTTCACACGTGCTTTATTTGCACGGTGTCATGTTATCTCTAATAACGGATCATGCTATTGGGTCATACACATATGTAAATAAAAACGGGTCAAGTGTAATCGATCATTTATTAATAAACTTTGTTTGTGTGGATGATATCCGTTTTTTTAATGAATGGTCAGATCATGAACCTTTGTCAATTGGTATTAACTGTAAATATGTTAAAAATGACACCCTTGACTGAACGAATCTCGTATAAATGGGACGACAATTTACGTAATATTTTCCGAGGTAAAGTAAGTGGTCGTTTTTAGTGGATTTTAATATATGTGTGTGTGTGTGTGTGTGCGCGCGTGCTCGCGTGCGTGTGCGTGCGCGCGCGTGCATGCATGCTTTAGTATGTGCGTGTTTGTAAATGTGAACATTTCACGTGTTATAATGAATATGTATATATGTATATGTCATGATGTGATACTGTATGTATAAGTCAAAATAAAATATATGTTCTGTTCTGTTCTAATTCATTACGAACCGAACTATAACGTGCTTGTATGTGCCTCCTTTTAAGAGCATGTATTGTATAAAGTATTTCTGTACAATCACAATTCAGTGACCCAAGACTTCGAACGTCTGCTTGAAGATCAAGCCCCCCTGGAATCCTACATTGAATGGTTGGATGGTATGGTGGACCAGTGCGTCGTGCAGGTATGGAAGCATTCACTGCAGAACATATCGGCCTGATACAACGGTCAATATGTCTTATTGATAAATCAGGTTGTGAAATTAATCACTGATATTTAAAGAAAAGTTTCTTCTGTTAGTATTTTTTTCTAAATATAGTTTGCTTATAACTCCGTTTTGTTATTTTATTTCGGTTGAAAGGGTTAGTCGACTCCGACAAACGCTATGTTTAAATTTAGAACAAATATATTTCTTATATTTATACTCATTTGATAAAGTGAAAATAATAACTTTTTACAAAGAAAAAAGACATCAAGCAAAACATAAGCATTCATATGATTGATTAAATTATGAATGCTTTGATTGAAGCAATATTTAATGACCATTTATACTTCAGATTTGTAAGAGAAGTTAATGACTATTGTTTTGTAGTAATTATGTATTTAAATAACATATAAATTATAATTCTTTATTTTTTATTATTGTTATTACTTTGTAAAATCAAAACTCTTTGTTATGACAACTGTTAGACCAACATAGCATAACATTATGCATTTTAGAGAACATGCAAACAGCCAAGCATGCTGCAAAAGACGGCGAGACAGTTCTTATTGATGTGGAGTTGTTTTGGAACACGTGTTATTCGAGACATGACGTTACACAGTGCCCCGAGCTTCGGTAAGTCTTTTGTGATAATCCGTTATATTGTTTAAAGAGCAAACTAACGTTGATTATGTATGTATAATAGCACTCTTTTCTGCACATATCTACTTACATAAATTCTTGAGTATAGTTGCTTGGTTGAAACACGCAACGTTCTGGGTCCATCGTGCGTTAGTTGGAACATATTTTCTACCTCTCGCAACAATGAAGTATACTTTATTTTTTTTCTAAATGTCCCATAGTTGATGTCATTGACTTGTCGATGCATATGGATTTTGGAGTTTTATGGGTTTATTCACTTTTATTAAAATATCATGTTTTGTCACATTTTGATTGAATAAAAAATAGGTTCTTTTTACCTGTTGCGCCAAATGCTCAGTACATGCTGTAATGGCATATATATCTGTTCGTTCACCACTAGGTTCACTTTACCTGTTAGACCTAGTGTTTGATGAACATGTTTTGTACATGCTGTAATGTTATCTGTTTATGTTTGCTCATCATTATGTTCGTTTCACCTGTTGCACCTAATGTTTGATGGACATGTTCTGTACATGCTGTAATGTTATCTGTTTCTATTTTCTATCTCCTGGTTCGTTTCAGCTGTTGCACTTAATGTTTAATGGACATGTTCTGTACATGCTGTAATGTAATGCTGTATCTATTTGTTCATCACTAGGTTCGTTTCACCTGTTCCACCTAATGTTTGATAAATATGGTCTGTACGTGCTGTAATGTTATCTGTATCTATTCTTTAATCACTAGGTTCGTTTCACCTGTTGCATCTAATGTTTTATAAACATGTTCTGTACGTGCTGTAGTGTTATCTGTTATTATTTGTTCGTCACTAAGTTCGTTTCATCTGTTGCACCTAATGTTTGATGAATATGGTCTGTACGTGCTGTAATAATTTCTGTATATATTCGTTCATCATAAGGTTCGTTTCAGTTGTTGCACCTGATGTTTGATGAATTTTCTGTACATGCTGTAATGTTATCTGTATCTATTCATTCATCACTAGGTTCGTTTCACCTGTTGCACCTGATGTTTGATGAATATGTTCTGTATATGGTTGAGAACCTCTACAATCAAGACAGGGCGCGGGAGTTAATGAGGGCAGTCAAGGGTGAACTAAGTCTAGGTAAGTAAATCAATGAATTCTATTATCACAACTACATTTATATGTTTAACGCTAGTTAATAGGCAATTTTCTATAAGTGATCATTTGATACTGAATTTATAAGTTGATCAAATAGTATTATGTTCGCCGATTTTGCTAAGTATCTTATCCTTTTCGTCAACGACTTTAATAAAATAATAATAATAAATGAGCACTTAACTCGGAAAAGTGGTACATGTACCATTTATTTTTCATAGCCTCTATGGAAGAAATGTGAAAATAAATTATTTAATAGGAAAGAGCCTGCCAAGATTCAGTAAATAGCATTAGTAAATATTAGTCTGTCATCATAATAAATAGGAGTAGTGACGTATCACACCGTCGTTTTATCACGACAAATCGACGCCATTTAGATATTTTGCTAAGTCGGAAAGTTACTCGACATTTTACGTATGAGCATGGAGTTATATGGACAACACCAAATGATGAATCGGCAATAATATTACATAAGATTAATATAAAAGTATGTATTTGATTTAATACACTCCTGCACCATAAAGCAAAGTACAGGGAGTTGTCCTTTAATGTTTTATTTTTAATAATAAAATGGTCAAAAGTCATAAATCAGAATATCACAAGTACCGATAAAAGTATCTGTGTTTTTTTTCACGTGTTATTGATTTAATACCACGAATCGCATAATCAAATCTTAACCCACGATTAAGTCATCCAATACTTTAAATCATGCGTTTCATTTAAGTTACAAACAACTGCACTGGTTTTGATGGACATATAAATAAGGGGTTGCTGTTCTTTCAGACTTTCTAGATGACTTGATACTCATAGAATCACATTCTTCGCCTAATAGTTCTGCTAGCACGATTCTTGGCGTTGACAGGACATCTGTTATACGGGGACCAGAATGCAATATTCAAACTTCCGGTGATACAGTTTTCTATTTTCATTATAAACTAAGTAAAACTATACTGTAACAGTATTCCCACTGAAGCACATTACTAGAATATTCTAACACATATTTAAATATCGTTTTTAACTCTATGTTTGGTTAATGTTAAATTTATTAACATATTCGTTTCTCCTTTACTTTATGAAACGATAAACTGTTTAATCATAATATATACCATTCAAAATATACATAATACTTTATATTCAGTACATTTTCTAAAAATCATTTAAATATAAGCATGTAACAATCGAGTATATAAATAAATATATATGATGATGTCCTCGTGGTCATAGGCGCCTAACCACCACTTATCTCTCGCTATAATGAAAACTATGTGAGTTAGGGTTAGGGTTTGGGTAATAGTTTACTAGTTAAATGATGAAAAATACAATTCAAATGAGATTTTGTCTCACAATTTATAAATTTCATTGAATGTTTTGGACGTTTTTTTTAAGGTCAACCAGATGTCCTTCCCCCATATGTAGCAACAGCGACTACTGAGACAGCATCATGTCTTGAACAGCCACTAGCATACAACGAACCGCGAACTAATGGGTAATAAACCGTTAATTCTATTACACAGAAGACAATTGTTGATAATAGCAAAATTCAGTATTTAAACAAATGAGCACGAAGTGATGTGGTCACGAATGGTATTGCCACGGGTGAACATGCCATTTTACTTTTAGTGATATTGCATTTATAGAACTGTGTTATTTTATTTCATAAAACAGTGAAAATCTATAATACATGGTGCTTCTACCACTGTGATATAATGTATCTTAAGAAAGTGTTAGTGAAAAACGAAACATTCTATATATACATGTATGTGATGTATTTATATTTCACTTTTCACAAATATGCAATCCGTGCATCCTATAATGATGTTTTATATTTTTTTCTGCAGAGTTCCAGTATCTAGTCCGTTCTCTACATTTCCTACATTTCCTACATCGTTTACACAACAGTCAGTTTCTCATTCAAAATATGCGCATGCCTATCAAAGCTCAAGTCATAGTACATTTGGACATAACTTACCGGAAGTTACTAACTCAAATAATAGCGGTACGAATACATGTGACTGGTATGATTGGTCGAATACAGGTCAACTGACAAGTTCCTCAGTAACAAATATGGCGTACAATAAAACAACACCAGAAGTAGACGTTTCGTTCAAACAACACCATGGACTTTATAACGAATACGGAGGAAGTGGGAGTCAAGGCTACGATACTTATTATGGTAATATGAATTTGAAAAGAAACAATTTCGATACGCATAGAATGAAGCGGAAGTTGGAAGACGACATGACAAGTTTAACTCATAAGCCAAACATGGCGGATACATATCAATACCACGTGACTAACTTGATTTAAAAGCATAAGAGAAGTATCTGAATACTATCTGAAGTGTGTATATTTGTGTTTGTTACAGATTGTTACCTGATATTATATAACAAATTACATACTAAACCACTTTGTGGCAGTGAACAAACAGACGACATATTAAATCACTGTGTGGCAGTAAACAAATAAAGACATACTAAATCACTGTGTGACAGTGAAGAAGTAAATGACATACTCAATCACTTTGTGACAATGAACAAACAAATGACATGTTAAATCACTGTGTGACAGTTAACAAACAAACGACATACCAAATCATTGTGAGTGAACAAACAAACGACATACTAAATCACTGTGTGACAGTTAACAAACAAACGACATACTAAATCACTTTGTGACAGTTAACAAACAAACGTCATACCAAATCACTGTGTGACAGTTAACAAACAAACGACATACCAAATCTTTGTGAGTGAACAAACAAACGACATACTAAATCACTGTGTGACAGTTAACAAACAAACGACATACTAAATCACTTTGTGACAGTTAACAAACAAACGACATACCGAATCACTGTGTGACAGTGAATAAACAAAGACATACTAAATCACTTTGTGACAGTCAACAAACAAACCACATATCAAATCACTGTAAGTGAACAAACAAACGACACACCAAATCACTGTGAGTGAACAAACAAACGACATAGTAAACCACTGTGTGACAGTGAATAAACAAAGACATACTTAATCACTTTGTGATAGTTACCAAACAAACGACATACTTAATAACTGTGAGTGAACAAACAAACGACATACCAAACCACTGTGAGTGAACAAACAAACGACATACTAAATCACTGTGTGACAGTGAATAAACAAAGACATACTAAATCACTTTGTGACAGTTACCAAACAAACGACAAACTAAACCACTGTGTGACAGTGAACAAGCAAACGACATACTAAATCACTTTGTGACGGCATATAAATCACTTGGTGACAGTTACCAAACAAATGACATACTAAATCACTGTGTGACAGTTACCAAACAAAGGACATACTAAATCACTGTGAGTGAACAAACAAACGACATACTAAATCACTGTGAGTGAATCAACAAACGACATGTTAAATCACTTTGTGACAGTTACCAAACAAACGACATCCTAAATCACTGTGTGACAGTGAAACAATAAATGACATACTAAATCACTGTGAGTGAATAAACAAACGACATGTTAAATCACTTTGTGACAGTTACCAAACAAACGACATCCTAAATCACTGTGTGACAGTTAACAAACAAACGACATACTAAATCACTGTGAGTGAATAAACAAACGACATCCTAAATCACTGTGTGACAGTGAACAAACAAACGACATACTAAATCACTGTGAGTGAATAAACAAACGACATGTTAAATCACTGTGTGACAGATACCAAACAAACGACATCCTAAATCACTGTGTGCAGTTACCAAACAAACGACATCCAAAATCACTGTGTGACAGTGAACAAACAAATGACATACTAAATCACTGTGAGTGAATAAACAAACGACATGTTAAATCACTTTGTGACAGTTACCAAACAAACGACATCCTAAATCACTGTGTGACAGTTAACAAACAAACGACATACTAAATCACTGTGAGTGAATAAACAAACGACATACTAAATCACTGTGAGTGAATAAACAAACGACATCCTAAATCACTGTGTGACAGTGAACAAACAAACGACATACTAAATCACTGTGAGTGAATAAACAAACGACATCCTAAATCACTGTGTGACAGTGAACAAAAAACGACATACTAAATCACTGTGAGTGAATAAACAAACGACATGTTAAATCACTTTGTGACAGTTACCAAACAAACGACATCCTAAATCACTGTGTGCAGTTACCAAACAAACGACATACTAAACCACTGTGAGTGAATAAACAAACGATATACTAAATCACTGTGAGTGAATAAACAAACGACATGTTAAATCACTTTGTGACAGTTACCAAACAAACGACATCCTAAATCACCGTGTGACAGTGAACAAACAAACGACATACTAAATCACTGTGTGACAGTAACAATTAAAAGAAGAAATGGAATATCGATAGACTTTACAGACTTTTTTTTTTGCAGACTTCTGTTCAAGAACATTTTAATAAGATACAGCTTTAGCATATGCCTTAAACCCGATTTAATTGTATCCAGTTTTATTCAAATGACATAGAAACTATATTATCAAAAAAGTGTTAAAATATGGTTAAAACATATTCATGATCACCTGAGCTATAAATGTAACATAAAAGACGAAACACAAGCAGAAAATGGAAATAGCAAAAACATCAAAATAGAAAGTATGACGCCAAAGAAACATTGCTTTCACATAAAAGAAAACAGAAGACGATGACTGAGCGTATTCATGATGGGTTATATCTAATGCAATACTCATTTTTCGAGTTTGGTATTCCATAGGACAAGAAAACTTAACATGAATATAAAAATTATAAATTAAAATATCATGAATATATCAATACTTATCGTAATACGTATATGAATACTCATCAATACTCAAAGTAAAAAAGTCCATATAGAAAAGTTTTCAATGTATATTTGTTCATAACAGGAATGCATTTGCTCATGAAATTGCGCAATAACTGATGTGTTGACTTTATTGATTCTTACAACCGTGCATTGAAATCCTCCTCAAAAGCTCTAAATTACACCCGTCTGTTAGGATACAACAAATGTCACCACTTAAGTCTTATTGCAGCATATGCTTTATCAGTATTTCCGGAAATAAATAAGAATTCCTTCATTTTGAAAATATTTCAAACACATTATATAACGCAAGAATTGTGTTACCATCGTTATAACAGAGGCGAAACTCGGTAATGAGACTTAAAAATGAATATCTAAAACATATTTGACATGAATATATCTTAGTATCATTTTAATATGGTATCCCACATAATCATGATAAAATCGTTTTAAAGAATGTCTTACTATTCATTTTACATTTACTCCCTATAAAACATATAACAAATGTATTTAATTGTAATATATAATTAGGGACTTATAAACAGGAATAAGCAACTGCAAGTGATTGTCTAAATTTCAGATGGTACATTTTGCGTTGTCCAAAATTTGCAAACTTAACTCCTCCTGAACTAAACACTCAAAATAAAGGATTGATAAAAAATGTAAGAGGTAGACATTTCGTTTTTAAATATTAGAAAATAAAAAATACAGTTATTTTTTGTGATAGTTTTCATATTTTTCAATATTTTTTTTAATCAATAAACAAAGATAATTCTTATAAACTTCGATATGAAATTTTTGACAACTCATGAATAATTAAATTCTGTATCTTTCTACGTAAAAATTGAAATTCTTATGATTTACTGTAGAATAGTTTTTTCTTGAAACCAGTACACAACGTTTTTATTAATTTCTATGAAATATCTGAATATTTTCGCTTTCAAAATACTCATGCTTGTTATTTAAAAGGTAATAAATTCTATCACAGAGGTTTAAAGAAATATTAAAGGTGCCAATCAAAATTTCAGCTGTGTATAAAGTTGTTGAATGAATATTAAGTCACTGATATAATGAAACAGAGCTATATAAAATATACAAATGTTGATTTAACAATGGGATGAGAAATAAATAAAAAACGAACATTGTAAATGCTCTATGTTAAACATATATATAAGATGACATGACAAATGTATAAAAAACAACAACTGAATCTACAGAATGAATCATGAAAGGTGCTAAGCACGCTAAACCGTGAACAGATTATCTCAATTATATTGCAAAGAAAGCACAGCTTCTCTCGACTCCGTTTCGTGGGAGTTTTAGCGGTCAACTGGCCGAAAGATAAAAGCTAGCCACAATCTTTGGTGAGAGCAGTAGTATGCTATCTTCTAAATTGCTTTATTGTTTTACCTACATGAAGACAGACAATAGCCACCAAACTTCATTTAAGGATAACCATTGTTATGCTATACATGACATATTCAAGACTTTACTAACAACATAAAGTTGCATACTAAACTGCACTCATTTATTCGTGGGTAATATTATGTATGTACATTTCACCAAATAATTCAGTAATATATTGAATGTCGGACTTCTTTCGCCATTTTTGTGTAATCACTGTTCATATAATTATGTAATAAAAATTTAATGAATCACGCTGTTGTTATGTTTTGCTCATTAAAACCCATTTAAATAAAAATCATATTTATGAGTTCTTTTTCTTAGTGTTCTTGATTGTATAAAAAACATGTCAATATGCAACCGGTTCTATCAGTGTTATAAACAAAGATAGAAACTTATATATGCAACAGAAGATGTTGCATTCAAAGGTCATCACAATCATAATAGAATAAGTACATTATGTATACATATGATAAAATATTGAAATACACCACACCCAAGTTTTGGAAAAGGGACATAATTGGTAAGTGATTGAAAAACTTACTTATTTGCACAAGCTCAGTTATGACAGAAATGAATAAATTAAATGTAATTAATATCATCACTAGCAGCAGTTTTCATTGAACTGACAGATAACAAGAGAAAGAGCAAGAAAACTAGAAACCATTAATTAAGTTTGTAAGTTTAAAGATGTTTTAATCATTCGTTAAAATCTTGTATTATAAAATAAATGCCAATGATTTTCTAGTTATGCAAGTTCGGATACACCTAGCTGATGCTTACTTTTTACATATTGTTATACGTCCAAAACTGTTCAGATATATTTGATGCATGAACATGTATAAATATAGTATTACTTTCTTAATCACGTGTTTGACCTATTTATATCCATGCCACATAAATGAACTAATTACCAAATATTATATAATATTATATACTAGATTAGTAAAATGTGATTTATAGTTCCCACTAAACATAAACCACGTGGTTACAGAAACAAGGATACTGGGTTCTTTATCAAAGATATTAATGCAATTCGACTTTTGTTAAATAAACCAGAATGTGCAGTTTCTATTTTGAATCTAATGTATCCTATAATCTTATACAATATCCAACGCATCAAACAATAATTCTGCTGAGGACTGATTTCATATAACAGTAAGTAATCGTTATTCATTAAACAGCTAAAACAACATCATACAAATAGTCTGAAGCACAATGCTGTGTAGAATTCCACCTACGTTGTTTGTAAAATGATGTTGAAATAGACATAAGCATAATTGTCAATTGCCGCCATTTAAGGAAACGTTAAACAGAGACATTTAGTCTTGCTTATGTTGTAGTCGATCACGGTTTGCAGAGTTGATCACCTCCAAAATAAGCATCCGCGACAGGGTTCACTTTTTATTCCTCGAATTTCATTTTTGGCGTGTAATTGATATGAGCAAGCAGAAACAAGCAATGGAAATATATTTAGGATATTGTATTATGTCAATTTTATAAATAAACCAAACGCTACGATGATATCAATCACATTGAGAAGGCGTATGTGTATCCATTCAAGCCCGGCTTTCAGTACTTTCATTATAATTTCGAGTGGTTACCATCACAGTAGACGCTATATATATATATATATATACAATCAAGCCTGTGTAAGAGGTTACCTCTATTCAGCAGTCATTTATCTAAAGCAACCACATTTGCTATTTCCCATTTCTATGCTTTCAGAACAAATGAACTTGTATTAAGCAACAACTTGTCTTAAAAGGTCACTTTTCGCCTTCCATTAACTGGTTGCTTAAGACAGGTTGGATTGTTTATGTTTTGAAACAAACATACTGGTGAGTTAGTCTTCAAACATGTGTAGTAATAATATTGATATGTACCGCTGGAAGAAAACACGTATATATGCTGTTTTTGTTAACATATAGGTAGAAGTTCATCTATTCTGTTTGTGTAAATGTTCATTATGGTATTGTCGTGGTGACTGTGTCCTTTAAATTTTCCCACTGCTGCTGGGCATACATCTTTTTAATTGTTGAGCAATTGGTAATTAGCGGAACGGAACGGAACGGAACAGAGCCTATCTTGGGATTCCGTTCCGTTAAATACAAATAGCCTAATTGTTGTCTATTTAACATATTTGTAAATGTCCAAGTATGCCGAATGTTGACATTTTTGGTGTCAAAATGAGAGCATGTGTACTATTAACGTCAAGGAATGACAATGATATAATGGTGTGGAGATTATTTTGGGAGTAAAATGAAAACCAAGATGTGTTTGTGTTCTTTCATCAGATTTTTTGTTTTAATAAATGAGCTTAAATAACATAATTATGCAACACATGAATTTTTAAAATATTTACTATCAACAATTTACAGTCATACAAGTGTATATATGGTACTTTATGAATATAGGATATATATATGTTACTATACGATCGGACAACAGTCGTGTATAAACAGTAGCACATATACTATAGATGCTAACAGACAAAAAAGAAATCACACATGTACGCAATAAAACATTGACAGTAGCATTAATATAGCTTACACAAATGAAAATTTACAAGATTCACATAAATCATTAGTTTGATAAGTAGATATTAGAAATCATGATGCATTTATAACACGAAGTATATAAATTGTTTTGGATGACATCACCATTAGTATTAAACCCAGCAATTCATGAATGCTGTACACGCGTCAATAAAAGGAATGGATTTCTAAGCCCTTGAAATTCAACACTAAAATAAATTCAGTCACCACAATTCAACATGTTCAATTGGTAATACTGCTCCAGCAGAAAGATTAATAATTTGTCAGATGCATACAAGTGCGTCACTGGATACGGGTAAGTGCATAGCAAAGGACGTGCAAAATAAACAAGCATCGTGAATATATATGTCCCACAACAGGGTTGTGACGGGTAGGACAGACTTACACTGAAAACAACGTGTTATTTAGTTTGTTCTATTTTACAAATGGTTCAAAGTCCGAAATTTGTGTTTAACTATACAGAGATGATGCAAATCTGATTTAAAATAATTAGATGTATTTGATTGCAGGTGGATGAATGTTTAAACAACCATGGACTGTTTTTATTGAAGTGGATAACTGCAATGTATTTGTTTATATAAAGAAAACTGGACGACATACCGGTTATTGTGCATTTTTATGTGTGACTATATTAATTCTCTGGGAAACATATTTAACATTTATTGTATGTGATAAAAAAATAGACATTATTTTATATAGATTACATATTAGTAGTAAAATCTGACAGTGTTGTAAGACCTGAAAATAGATGTATTGGCAAAACACAAATGCTGATGTGAGTTTGATGATAACAACATGCATACTAGATGTCAGAACCAGAACTTCAGGTTAAGTGACACTTGATCTCATTTGCATGTATGGTAACTAGTAATTTGTTCATAATAGGGTATGAAATCATTCATTATTTAGTCAGTGCGTATGTACCAGTCCAACAGACTATATGTATAGTCATTTACAAACAAATCATTAGACCACTCCGGCCGTCTATACATATATAGTTGATAACTTATTGCAATATTTCAGAAATAAAATAGTATCAAAGCACATACCAAAGAAAAGGTTCTGATTATCTTATACAATGTGTTCATCTTTCTCTTTTACTCTTGATTCATATTCATATTTAATGTATTTACTTTTGTAATAATTTCTTACATATTTCTTTTATTAAAAATAATCAACGGGTGGACAAACCGGTAATACAATTCTCATTTCACGGAAGCGGAATTAAGTAAATTATTTTCATATGCTAGTATATTATAGATAAAACAGAAGCATGTAGGTAATAAATGTGTTGAGACTAGTTACACAGCGGTTACCTAAGACATTGTGTGGTTTATTAATTTAATTATTCTCTTGAACTTTAAAGAAAGTGAGTGTTTATCTATACAAATGTGAACAAAGTACATGTATATACATGTATGTATTTATATCTACGTCATTGCTTAAAATTACACAGCAGAGTACTTTTAATCTATTGCATAAACTTTTATGTCGCCATTATCCTGTGTAACGATGATATGTCCAAAGGGACTGACACACACTGCGATTGGCTGGTGAAGATCGTCGCGCGCACTCACAACACACTTCCGGTAATGTCCATCGGCCGTAAAACTGTGTATTGCATGCGCTGATTTGTCTGCTAAATACACGTTTCCATCAAGGTCAGTACAGATTCCTCTAGGATCTTGAATAACTATGCCTATTGAAAGGCAATCATGTTTAACGTCACCTTTCTTATCAAGATAAAGTAATCCGGTTTTCGTTTCACAATCAGACACGATTAGCTCCCCTTCTGAGTTTACGGTGACGTAATAGGGCCATGTGAAGAGTGTACGACCAGGCTGACGATTGTCGTGACGGAAACTACTCATAATCTCACCATCAACTGATAGCACATCAACGGATTGATTGTTTGAAGCGCAACACGAGACAATGATAATTGGTTTGCTGTTATCGTTTACTTGGTGACAACAAATACCTCGATATTGTTTTACAGTTTTTATGCGTTTTTGAAGAAGCATATTTTTCTCGTTTACTGTTACAAACACAAGAGTTGAAATTTCCGGCAGCGTTACTGCTACGTCAGATTTGTCAACGTCCGCTATCCCGTGAGGCCAAGATGGCAATAATACATCACACATTACAGCACCAGTTGCGTCAAAAGCTTTTATCTTTTTATTATGGAAGTCGGTTATGACCGGTGTACCATCACACAGGACAGTGACGTCAAGTGGCCAGCATTTCTTTCCATCGTTTTCTGTTCGTCCATTAAATGAACAAAGTAACTGGGCGTTCGTTTTGTCCATAATTGGCTGAGGTCGCGGCAGAGAAGGCGATTTCGGCGATTTTGGAGACAATATTTCAGTTCTTCTTGTTAAAGGGGGAGAAAGGATTTGATCAGGGTTTCTCTTTTTTGTCACCGGAGACAGGAGATTGTGATCGGGTGTTTTTGATCTTCTTTCTGGACGTAAAGGCTTATCAGAAACAGGTGGCCTGCCGTGGACAGAGCTGACAGCACGCCGTTGAATAGGTGGCGTTTTAGCGCCTCGCTGGCTTTGTGTCTGTGTAGTTGACTGAGTTTTTCTAAATTCAACAGAGCTATTCACGCGTTTCGGTCTTGGCAGTGAACCTGTAGACCCGGCAGCCAGCCGTGCACACGTGTCCTGTTGTTGTCGCCTTAGAGTTGACATTGTATTCCTAGGCGTAGTATCTAACATTTCTTGTGAGCTCATAGAATCATTAGAAGTAGAGGGTGATGCTGTTGATAAACTACCCCGAGAAGCAGATTTTGTTGGCGTATGTTGCTGTTTCAGAAGTTGCTTTTGTTGCTGCAACTTTTGTTGTTGCTGTTGTTGTTGTTGTGGTGTGTTTTGTTGTTGTTGTTGCTGCTGTTGTTGCAGCTTTTGTTGTTGCTGCAACTGTTGTTGTCTCTCGACCTCTTGTTGCTCAGTGGCTTTGTCTACACGGAATGTACCTGTACGTTTTATTGAGCTCCTTCTGACTGGCGAAGGAGGCCCAAGGCCGTTCTCGCCATTAACTGGAAAACTGTCTTTGTTCATGTCTATAACATCTACGATTTTCCCGATTTGTTTCAGTTCGAAGAGCCTCCCGAGATTTCCATCTATGGCAAATTTGTACCTAAATAACAGTTTCGCAATTTTGCGTCTATTTATGCCTGTGTTCATTTCCATTATCTGCTGTTTGACTTTGTCGAATACCGACAAGAATTCTGAATCACTCCCATACTTCATCAAATGCCGAAGAAATCTATTCGTATTTTCCAGATTTTTCTTGAGACCCTCTATCTCATCTAGCCTTTCTTTTACTTCCTGTACAGCATTGGAATGTTTGGTATCCAACTCCTGTAACGCAGATTGTTCCAGAGTTGCAAGATGATGATCAATGTTCTTGCGTACTGATTTTATTTCTTTTATCAATTGCGTTCTATTTTCTTCAAGCTCTTCGATCTCTCGGGTATGTTCTTGTTGCCACTCCGTCATTGAAATCTCTTGGGTATCCAAATCTTTTAAGACTCCGTCTGTTTCCGGTTTCAGTTTTGTCGCTGAATCGGCACATGTTTCAACCATCTCACATCGTCTGTGATTGACTGCAACACATGTTGAACAAATCGTAACTCGACAATCCAAGCAATAGAATTCCAACACTTTATCTATGTGTTCGGAACATGGAATTTCTCGTTTAGTGTTTTGGATAGACTGCAAAGGGTTAACATGAATGTCTTTTAAAGAAAGAACGACGTGGTCACGACACGCTTTAATGACGTTATGAGCTTTTATACATCCGTCACAAAAGGCAACTTTACAATTCTGACACCACACTTCCGCATTTGCAGCTTTGTGTCCTTTAACTGCTCTGGCATTACACGATTCACACACTTGTTCAGCCTTATGCATATCTATCTTCTCCATTAGATTTGATATCAAATGATTATCACTGTATCCACCGCGTATCTCTTGCATATCGTCAGACAACTGAAAATTTGTGTCCGATCTGCAGACAGGACACTTAAACACTACCACATTTGAATCACCATTTCGCGTATCATCTTCCTTTGTTACATTATGTACGTAATCGAGCAAACATTGATTGCAGAAGGTATGGAGACACGGCAGAAGTTTGGGATCTTTGTAGTGTCGGAGACATATTGGGCAAACCAGGAATTCTTCCTTAATCTGCTGGAGGGTATCCATACTTCAAAACGTCTGCGCCTTGATCAATATTACTGGGCTCGGAATTGATAGAGCTGACGTTGTCAATACCAGTATTGGTTCACTCTGCAAGATAAGAAATACAAGTTTTTTACAATTAGGTTTATTTTATGCAAAACGTGTGTTCAAAGTTGAATGTTTTATATTTACAAAGAACAAATACAGTATATTGATATAAGATTTAGATCAATATATCCCAGTGTTAGTAACTATGGAATAAAATATTTTTTAAGAGTGGGTGCAAAGATTTAAAATATTTTAATAGGTTGCAATACTGGGGTTTGGTCGATTTTTAGAATGAAACGACATCCAGTTTATTTAAAATAAACATGCATTCTCGTAGCGTTTAAAACAATTCTCAATCATATATAAGCAATTCATATACACACTTTATATACAAATAAAAACTTTTTATTATTAAAGATAAGTAAACAACGTCGACATTATTGCAACACGACTGGTAGGGAACAACATTTATATATATGTATGTGTACTGGTTTCATGATTAAATGCAACAAACGTCCTACGTTTACAGTCACTGTTCACTTGAGGTACCGTTAACTCATTATTCCATGAATATTGTTTCAAAAAGACAAGGCTCGGGAAACACTATCTAATAATTTGAACATCAATTATGGTATATCCAATGTTGTAAAACAAGTTATATACATGTTTCATACTTTCTAGCCATTGCTATACAGTGTGCACACGTACACGTACAACTGCAAAGAAAGACGGTGTAGAATAAACAGTGTTTGTGTGTGTGTGTCCTTCATAAGTAATTTAACATGGTGTGCCCGACTGAATCGCTAATTGTGTAATAAAAAGTATGTATGTGTTTATGTTACGCTTTAATTATTTAAAACATGTATTATGTTTGATTAGGCATGGGCGTATCAGATTTCTACGTTGCTTGTTCCTCAATTGTTCATCTCTGTGAAACACAATGTTAATCACATTAGTTTCTTGTTTCTACTGATCACGCCCGTAATTGTTTAACGGGACCACGTGCTGTTAATGATTTGATAACACCTAATCAGTGTGTTAATTATGTAGAAGCCAAAGCGTTATCTAAGCAAATATAGTAACTGACATATACCAAGAAATGTCCATGATTTCTTTCTGAGAAACAATGATATACACAATGTCTAAAGATAATAGCAAGATAAGATGTTATCTGTTTAACATTATATATGCAAGAAATTGATGCAGTCTAAAGTTCATTATTAATTGCTCTGAGAAACCAAAACATTCACTACATAGGTTTCATATGTAACGTTTCTCTGTTAAATATAGTAAAATAAATATAAGAAACTGATGTATATGAGATTTCCCATTAAATGGCTCGGAGAAAACAGGGTCTTAATTGATAGTTTCCAAATATGACGTTTTCTCTATTAAGTACAATATATATAAGCAACTGTTGCATATGAGAGACCTCTTTTACTTTCTCCGTGAAAATAGCGTGATCAATATTTTCAAAATATATAGTTTTCTCTGCTAAGTATAATAAATGTTAGAAACTAATGTATATAAGATGTATTCTTTAATTGATCTAAGAAACAATGGTGTTCATTTGATCATTTCCAAAGAGCGCTTTATCTATGAAAATCTAATAATCTACGTCCCTTAATTGTATAAAATAGTATGTTATGAAATCATATAATTCTAGATTTGTGTTACGTTGTGCAGTTTAATAATATATAATTTCGAACACGCACTTAAATGGTTTGAACATTTTGATAAGATATTAACTAATCAGGTTGTTAAATCTGAAGTGTCACATGATATCTTTATCTATGTGCAACTTAATATGTAAGCAATTTATATCTAAATTTATCTGATGTGTGAAGTAGGCTTTGCTTTATCTATAAAGATGAATGGGTTGACCAAGTGAGCCACGATCTAGTGAATGTATGTATAAATCCTCTTGACCGATTTGACCTCTCCTATGTTTATAAACCTTAACAACCTAGCATTTTTCCTTTTGTTGCAGTTGATATAACAAACAATAGAATGTTTATTGTTGTGTATTTGTTAGAGTTTAGGCAACTGTGTGATATAAGATCGATTGCGTTCAGAATAAAACACAGGTATGTAATGTTTGTGTAGGGCAGATTGGGCGGCAATAAATTGGTAGATCTCTTCAAGTGCCTGGCGTAAATCCTGATAATTCAAATGTTATATGCAAGATTTTTTTATATTTCTAAATCTAATTATAATTGTTGTTTTATAAACTGTTTTTATTTTAGATCGATAACGCATCAAGTAATATAGATTGTACAAACTGTTCGTAATGTTACAGATGAATATGATATCTAAGGAGATGAAAACTAGAGAGACGCATTGCCCAATGAGGTAACAACTGTTCCCACTCATAATCAACAAATATAGTTGACTATTCGAACAATGATACCTCTGTTTTTATTAGCATTCCTTTATATTTAGTAAAGTTAGATATTGGACTGGTGTAGTCACGTGCATACTCATCAATACAAGGCTGGAATCCTGGTCTTGGTGGTAAACACGAGTTATTATTAAAGGTCGACAACTCGGGCAAGTAGGCTATCCAAGGATTGTGTAGTCCCAGTATACGACAAAACAATATACACGCACATACACAAGCAGTTAGTCGTGTGCCGTATTTCGTTGTTTAATAGGTAGAGCATAATGCTCGTGTCAGACTAATAATGAAACGTGGTTGCATACTTGGTTGAACTATGTTAATTTAGCATCCTGAACAATAGTACTGTAGCATAAATGAAGGTATGTTTATAAATGTAGAAGAAAGAAAGATTAGGCAATAATGTTCAGCTGTGTCCATATAAAATTTAGTTTAGTTAAAATATGTAAAACAATAGTGTAACAAAATGAATATTATGAAAGGATGGTATACACATACTGTTCAATATTGATGAACAATAAAAGAGAAAAAGATACCAGAAAAAAAAAATATATATATATATTTATACGATATATAAATATGAACTACTATCAGTGAGAGGAAACGGTATCTAAACTTTGCAGTTTTGATAATTCCTTCTTTATCAAAGATAGTTACGGCATATTTCCCTCTATATCTACATTAATGTCTAAATAAATATAAACATGTTTTGAAAACAAAAATAATGCAATTTTGGTTATTATTTTCTGAACTGCATAGACATAAACATGGCTCAGCCTCCACGGTTCTGACATTGTGAATACATACGAGTAAGTTCTTATGTATTTGACCAGAGTTTTAAATACCCTGCAGAGCTGCATATTACTTAAACTATTCTAATGAACACATCGTATATAGTTTAGTCATGATTTACGTGGCATGGTAAACAATATTTGTATGTAGAAAAGATGGCACAGGTAAAATAAACTATTCTTATGAACACATCGTATAGTTCTGTCATGATTTACGTTGCATGGTTAATAGTATTTGCATGTAAAAAGGATGGCACAGGTAAATTATAACGAACACATCGTATAGTTATGTCATGATTAACGTGGCATGGTTAACCGTAGTTGTATGTAGAAAAGATGGCACAGGTAAAATAAACTATTCTAATGATCAATCGTATAGTTCTGTCATGATTTACGTGGCATAGTTAACAGTACTTATATGTAGAAAAGATAGCACAGGTAATTTGGAATGTATAACCGTCGATCTATTTTCTAAAACTAACAGTACCTAGCAGAGGTCATGATCCATGTCCTTTAGTTTCAGATGATATGTAAGCTCGAGTGTTTAGTGTCAAAATTACAGCACAGTACAATGCAATAATTCTTAACAATTTTGTGCTATGAACATAGCACAATTTACGTGTAAATTGGACATGTACGTTCAAACCATGTAAAAAAAAGCTGGCAAAAACGTGGGAATTGACATCATTTTTGGTTACTTTTTCTATTACGAAATTGACCCTCCACCTGGTGTCCATTGACGCCAAGGATTAAAAGATTAAACTTGATATTGGCCACCTATCACGATTAGTTTGTAGTTTCTTATCACATCGGTAATAGCCACGGCCAGGTCACGCTTCGCAGCGTTCCTCTTATGACGGAAAATTGAATGTTTTGAGTCACGCATACTCGAACGTGAAGTGCTATCCAGGGTGACTTTGCTGTCCGGGAGTTGCTCATTTATTTGATATGATAGAAATTTAGAAGCGTCTTATTGAGTGCTTGAACTTTTGTGTGAATCGTTTATTTTCTGTTTTGTTGAGCAGAATGACTTATCAAGCCAGGGTCTGTATAAAATATAGGTAAAACAGGTAAAGTTTGCCTTTCAGATATAATGTTATAGCCAGATAGTCAAACAGTGGTTATCAGAATTCACTACGGTTTCAGTAAAATAAACATTTCAAATAGTTTTGCGAAAGGATAGTGCGTGATTAATTTTGCTGTCACCAACCCTAGGTCATACTTTACCATTGAGATGTAAATTTCCTTCAAAAGTATTTCATAGTCACATCTTTGGCTGAGGCATCATTTAACGTATTTGTTAAATTATGTAAGACATTTATTATTGAATTTGTGAAAAGGATATCTGACTTGAAAGCAACATTTCATAATATTAAAATAAACATTTGTTCATTTGGGTGAGCAAAATCCTCCCCCCCCCCCCCCCCCCCCACTCTCTCGATTTTATAATAAACAATATACTCATTATTAATTTTTTCGTGTGTCAGTTATACACACAAATAGTTGACATGTTACGTGAGAAACACATAATAATCATTCAGTCGTATAAAATTATCGAATTGATATGTTTTTATAAGTTATGGCAAATGCTCTACCTTCTTAAATGCATTACAAATGGGTGGGTAAAAATCAGAATGTCAAATCAAGTATAAGCAATGTATAATAAAATAAACCGGCTATGCAACATTAAAGTCGGAAATTGTCCGTATTAACAAACACTTACATATCATGTATTCGCACGAAATACTAAACATTTCACAGATATTCATATACTTGCATAGTGATTACTTTAAATAATTGCTTCACAGCCCCAGGTTATATACACAAAAATGTCAATTTTATCGATATATTTAGATTATAAAAACTGGCTAATCTAAATACAATCCCTGCTGATTAGACGATAACAGATGTCATTGTCACGTAACCACGCCATCATCACGTCAATATTAATTGATAACATAAACAGTAAGTGGTTATGTCACGGTATTGTATATGATAACCGATTTGTATAAATTATAATTATACAATATTTTAGAATTAACTAACCAGGTCATACTTTTATAGAGACTATAAATTCTGATAGTTTCCATGTTTTGTTTGTAGCATTTGTGTTCATTACGAAAATTGAAAATCTCAGTTTTCAAACGTAGTTTTGATATTTGCTCTATGATTTCGCAAGCCGTCCCTGTTTCATTTCTATATATAAGTACATACACTTTATATGGCTTGTTTACTCAGTATATTGCGTGTATACACTTCATATGGCTTGTTTACTCAGTATATTGCTTGTTTACTCAGTATATTGCGTGTATACACTGTATATTGCCTGTTTACACTTTATATGACTGCATACACTGTATTTTGATTGTATACACTGTTTATTGGTTTACACTGTATATTGCTTGTATACACCGTATATTGCTTGTATACACCGTATATTGCTTGTATACACTGTATATTGCTTGTACATACTGGATTTTGCTCGTATACATTGTATATTGTGTATACACTTATACTGCTCGTATACACCGTATATTGCCTGTATACACTGTATATTGCTTATATAAACTGTATAGTACGTGTATACACTTTATATGTCTATATACACTGTATATTGCTTGTATACACTGTATATTGCTTGTTTACACTATTTATTGCCTGTATACACTGTATAGTGCATGTATACACTGTATAGTACATGTATACACTGTATATTGCCTGACAGTATTTTGCTTGCATACACAGTATATTGCTTGTATGCACTGCATATTGCCTGTATACACTGTATATTGCCTATATACACTGTTTTTTTTGCTTGTATACATAGTATACTGCCTGTATACATTGCATATTGCCTGTATACACTGTTTATTGCCTGTATACACTGTTTATTGCCTGCAAACACTGAACAGTGCATGTATACACTGTATAGTGCATGTATACACTTAACAGTGCCTGTATACACTGTAGATTGCCTGTATACACTCTATATTGCCTGTATACACAGTATAGTGCCTGTATACACTGTATATTACTTGTATACACTGTATATTGCCTGTTTACACTGTATAGTGCCTGTATACACTGTATAGTGCCTGTATACATTGTATATTGTCTGTATACACTGTATAGTGCCTGTATACACTGTATATTGTCTGTATACACAGTATAGTGCCTGTATACACTGTATAGTGCCTGTATACACTGTATATTGTCTGTATACACTGTATAGTGCCTGTATACACTGTATATTGCCTGTATACACTGTGTACTGCAGTGTGTTATCAGTTGTCACTTACTGCTTGAAGGCGTAAACGACAATTCTGCTGTAGCGTCCAGCTTTTCGTAGTAGACCCATTTCTTTTATTTCGAAAAAATGTTTTTGTTGTTCTCTTTATGATGTTTTGAAAGATAACTTTAAATTATTTTTTTCGTATATTTTCCATTCTTGTATTTTGACATTTGTATATTCGGGGGTTTTGTAATTGAACGTATTTTAATTATTTTCATTTAACCATGTCCTCCTAGTTAAGGATACCACACTATTACCAATATCTCTCTCTCTCTCTTTCTCTATGAAGCAAATTATTAACATTTCTTCAACTTGAAATTTGATATATAAGATATATCTTGTTATTCACACTGTTAATTTCAAATTTCAATATTGACGACTGTGCCATTAATATCACACATTCATGAAGTATTCTTTTCATATAAATCGTATTAATAATTAGAAAAATAATTTTCAGTGCTCAGGTCAAGATTTCGCACAGAACTCTGTATTGTGTGAATTGTATCAAATTTCAAATCTGAAACTTATATCAAAATACTATATCAAAATATGTACCCAAAACTAAAAAGAAACATTCATTAAAATAAATTGCGCATAACACTACCTCAAAATAATGTTACCCCCAAATTACTTTCATAAATATGTGTTTAGTGTAATTGGGGGCTGTTAGAGATCGCGACAGATGGAAAAACACCGACGCGTTTATGTAATTATGACTAGGGTTAAAGGGAACATTTGGTTTACAAGATTTTCGTTATTGTACGATGGTAACTAGTATAGCCTCTACGTTCACTGCCCCGGCAGAGATAATTTGTAGGAGCGGTTGTCATACGGCAGCTTTCAGTTACATTACAGTGTGCTAAATTTATAGCATTAATCAGTCTATGAAGCATGTTGCAGTGATGTTTATGCAAAAGTGCACATGTTATTTTACAATTACGAATGTAAGAGTGCCTAGTATGTGCGGGTAATTGGAGTTATTATTCAAGCTGCATGAAATTAAGTTTTTTACAGTTTACTAAAATATAGCTGTGTGGCAGATGACAACATACATATATTATAAGTATGACTATGATTTAAAACAGAAAAGAAAACAGATTTCTCTTATTTGAATTATATATTATATAATTGCATATATAAAGAAACCTTCCCCAGAGCCATACGGTCGTTTTTATATCGCGTTGAAGCTTTAAATATAGGGTTAACATATAAGGTAAAATTTCATAGGTTAACCATATGAAAAAATATTGGAATTTCATATAAACGGTTTCATTAAAGTAGACAATAATTGAAAATAAAAACGAATAGCCAAAAGCAATTTTCTAAATACAATGTCTAGATATAATCAATAACACAGAGCTGCAATGTCATAATAAACGATGAGAAGGAGAAATGGAGGTCAATGCCACATAAAGTTCACTGATTCGATATGTCGACACGATACGTTAGTATAGCAAATTGTATATGGTAATGTCGGACATCTAAACATTGTGTCAATGCCAAATGTTGATTTGTACAAAATACGTGCTCTTTTCCATTGTTGGACATATCAAGACCAGTTGATGTAAGTAAAATGCCCCGCCGTTCGAAATAATGGGATCTCGGAAGGAATAGTAACTACACGAATATGAATATACGAATATTCCGGAATAACTTCAAAATGGAGTATAATATAAACGAATATAAACTAATATTTATACAATCAAACGTCCGAATGAATAACATTTGAACGAATAGTCGTATCTAAAACTAAACCTAACATTTGCATTATGTGTACAAAACTTAGAATTACATACGCACGAATACTAAACCTATCATTTGCATTATGTGCACAAAACTTAGAATAACATATGCACGAATACTTAACCTATCATTTGCATTATGTGCACAAAACTTAGAATACCATTTGCACGAATACTAAACCTAACATTTGCATTATGTGCACAAGACTTAGAATAACACTTGCACGAATACTAAACCTAACATTTGCACTATGTGAACAAAACTTAGAATAACATTTGCACGAATACTAAACCTAACATTTGCATTATGTGCACAAAACTGAACCTCCAGAAAGAATAACATTTGCACGAATACTGAACATAACATTTGCATTATGTGCATAAAACTGAACCTCCAGAAAGAATAACATTTGCACGAATACTAAACATAACATTTGCATTATTTGCACAATACTGAACCTCCAGAAATAATAACATTTGCACGAATACTAAACAGAACATTTGCATTATGTGCATAAAACTGAACCTCCAGAAAGAATAACATTTGCACGAATACTAAACATAACATTTGCATTATTTGCACAATACTGAACCTCCAGAAAGAATAACATTGGCACGAATACTAAACCTAGCATTTGTATTATGTGCAAAAAACTGAACCTTCAGAAAGAATAACATTTGCACGAATACTAAACCTAACAATTGTATTATGTGCAAAAAACTGAACCTCCAGAAAGAATTACATTTGCACGAATATGAATCAATATATATATGGATATATATATATATATATATATATGGAGATAATTATTTGTGAATAACCAAGACATAAATGTACAGACCAGACTACGGCGAGTGTGCCTAGCTACAATGCAAACCATAGATACAATATCAAGGCCTCTGCCAAACCAATACATTTGGTGTCGACCATGACTTATATACTATGGAATTACATGCAACACATCTGGACAGGGTGGACAAATTTACATACATGAACTGATAGCTTTATATGAGTAGGATCCAGTTAAGGATTAATGACTACTCACATGCTATATAAAGGACAGATTTATAAACCCGTTGGATCATATAGATACAGTGAATTCATATATATTTAATTTCATAAAGGGAGATAATTAAATTCATAACAACGGAATTTACGATTTTTGGGATCTTTTCAGATGCACATTCACAACGCATGATATATATATGGAGATAATTATTTGTGAATAACCAAGACATAAATGTACAGACCAGACTACGGCGAGTGCGCTTAGCTACAATGCAAACCATAGATACAATATCAAGGCCTCTGCCAAACCAATACATTTGGTGTCGACCATGACTTATATACTATGGAATTACATGCAACACATATATATTGTTTGACGTCGCGCTTTACATACGTGAAAAATACAAGATAAAGTGTATACGTCCATGTATTATTAAATAGCTTTATGTTTACTTATGTCCCGTATATATAGGACAAAGGTTAGCTCTGGCTAACACTATCAGTTTTCTACAAACAATTAACATTTTATGAATAAATGTGCATTTAAGTTGATGATAAGACATGTGCGCATGTGTACACTTCATGAATATACAAGTTATGTACAAGTACAAGCTATGGCGTTTTACTGTTTGCTTTACAATGATCTTCGGGTGGAGAGTTGAGTAATAAAGATCCTCAGGAGGACCATTTACAGCCAACCATAAAATTGACAGTTGACAGGCGCCGTCAACCTGATTAAATGTTTAGATTGGATTAAATGTTTAGATTTATAATACAATTTAGACAGTCACGCACGGTGAACTGGTAAAGAAAGTAGCGTGTATCGTTTTTAAACGTTTACAATCGAATGATGTACTAAATGTCAGCAGAATTGTTTGGGTAAAAAATATTCGTTTCAATTTGCTGATTGTTGTTTTGACAGCTTCTCAAAAGTTTTAAAAGTTGTTTTTGTGTATGCATTGTTCGTTAATAACTACCACTCTCTTTAAACTCAGTTATTTGAAATATATTAAAATAAATTAGCTACACATGTATCAATACAAGTCATGTTCAGTAGTTTGAATGAGTGTTTCTATGTATGCAAGATGTAGGAAGAAATTGAATGACCAATCATTTTATTCCATATGGACGATTGGGCGACTTGCAAATCTGGGCGCTCGACCACAGACAGACTGATAATAAATTGCGCTCACAGCATCAACACCTTGCCGAACATATCGTTCGAATAACATAATCACAGTGAAACTCGGAGCTATTTATTTGCCAGAGCTTCATTGGAATAATGAGAAGAAAATATGACAGAATATACATCTATGGTTAGTTAATAATATATATCATATACAAACATAATCAACACACATAAATATTGCAAGTCATTTTTATAAAGTCCATGATCAATAAGTGAAATGATTAAAGGCATATTATTAATTTCACTCCTCGTACATATAAGAACTAATATAAACATAGTTATTTCATAAATCTTTAACTGCCTGGTCCGTTTCATTAACTACGTCCGTAAATGTCAATGTATCAAACGGCCCTTTTAATCACATTATTGTGATTAAACCACCTCCCCTTGGTATTTACAATTAGCCTACCATTATAGTTAACTAGCTTATCGCATATAGTAAAAGTAATTTTACAAGTAGATGTGTGCTGATTTTGTTACACTATAAATGTTAACGTAAATGTTTACGTATGAATAAAATGTTTCTTACCTTATCACAATATATTAGTTGCAGAATGCATGTTCCTTTACGAATGGTCCTTTTTTCTGAAGAAAAAAACAACAACACAAAATTACTAAATGCTTATGTTTTTTGTTTTCTTTTACAATCAGTTATATATTATAAAGTAAATACCTGTTGGCGAAAGCTTAAAAACTGTGCCAAAACGATTTATACTATCAAAGATGATACAACTTGTCTTGGCATGTTCCTTAACTCATGTTGGTTTTGACAGTACATGTGTATATAATATATATTTACTATAATCACCTTTACCCTTCACTAACACTAACATTGTATCTGCGTGCTTAAGCCTTTCTGATACACAGGCAATGTTTTTATAATTAGTGCTATGATTTTGAGTGTGATTTTATAAAGATTTTAATTTATTATATTCATCTCTGAAACCTTGCCAATATTTTGCATTTCATCAACTGTATTTCAGAGCAGTGGTGATGTATAACTATTGCATAAAATAAAGGAATAAACTACGGTAGTTTATTTTACTTTATTTTAGCTCGAATATGGAGTAAGCTTAGATGCTATGTTAATCGCTCCCGGTTCCGTTTCCTAGGTAGAACTTATATTGAGTGTTGTTTTTGATAGGTCATTGGGTCGAGCTGGGGATCGGACCCACAACTTCTAGCTTGAGCGGCCAAAAATATATCCACCGCACTACCGCAACATAATTTTGTCTGTCGTCTTTTTAATATTTGTTGTACATTATCAAATGTTATATGCAAAAATTAATTAAATAACTCAAGGGGCAAACAATTTGGTATAAGTATTTAAATACCACCTGTAAAACAGTATAATATAATACACATACCTATAGGCCATTCAAATAGACGAGCAATATCCTACCATTTAAACAGTATTAAATCCCCACACACAAAAACTGGACTGAAATCTGTACTAAATCGTCTACATACAGTAGGTTCATTTACATACATCCATTCACATGACCACCGAACATTCGACTGATTCTAATTCATACCTCGCTACACATTCGCAATCTTAAACGTATATATAAATTCAGTATGGTTAAACGATCAAACGATAGCTCTGTAATAACATATATTGCATGTAAGTATTGTAAACAAGTTGAGCTCCCTGAACCTTTTGTTGAAGGTTTTATAAATTGTTAGATGAAAAATATACTATTAAGGTACTGGATATTCCATTCAATAGAAGAGATCGTTAAAACTTTATCAGGATGGACCGGTGAAAGGGTTTAGATTTAATTGAAAGATTTGCAGGGTTGTAGGTTGGTCAAAATTTGATGGATGGGTAACCGCTGAGAAAAAACGATTATGACACTTTCAATCTGTTTACTGTTGAATAATCAAAACTGAGTCATCAACTCATTGAATAATAAATCAACAAAACCTGATATACAACCTGCTGTTTTATGTTAACCCCTGCCACGAGCCGTTCTGTTATATGACGTATTTAATAAGGCGCTGTACTGGACAACCTAACGAAACCACAACAGTTTATTAATCCAACAGGCATTAGAAAAAGGAGGTGAAAATATAATACGCCCACGAAGTTAACGTACCGTATCCAGAGAAAATTAAATAAGTCTTATTTACCTATATAAAATGCAATGTTTTTCTCCAAATGACTATATTCCGTATAGTATGTTCTTTCATTAAAATGAACAACCGTATGGTCAATATGCTATACAGCATTATTTGAAAAGGAGCATTTATGATGTTTATTTTTAAGCAGATTTTGCTTTTAATGTTTTTACTTTGCTGAGGGAAGATTTCACATGCACTTATGTGACTACATATATACAACTTTTAGGAGAACCGAAGCTGCGGAACTAAACATATAAAGTTGTATTTGCCTCCTACGTGCTCTCGAGACAGCATTTTCAGCCACTAAGTCATAAACATATACATAGATATACTGATACCATTGGTTAATATATATCTAACATCATATGATGCAGATAGTACGCACATTGCAAAGCGATATTGAAATATTAATACAAATAACAGACTAACTGATTTTGCTATTCATATAAACAGTCAAAGAGAACATGTTTTAAGTTGACACTACCCCAGCCATCACTGAAGCCATCGACATTTCACATGAATTTTTGAGTTTCCACGTTCATAAATTAAAATCCCCCCATACTAAACAAATGCCGTCGATCACTAATTCATAATCGTCTATATGAAAAACCAATACTAGATCTTTCACAAACAATTCTAGATACCTGTGCCGTGTAAAGTATTTTCAATAGGTATTAAAATATAAATTTTATCACAGCATCTGATCTAAAAAAAAACAACGTTAAAGATAGAACAGTTTCTTTATTAAATAGCAAATACAGTGAAACGTGTTTGGTGTATATTATGTCCGCTATTGTACGATCGTTTTAACGATATCAGGTTTTATAGTCATGTTGTATTTGATGTTGTCAGCAAGTCGTTCAACAGGCATGATTTATGATGCTGGTGACGAAACGAACAAACCACATTTTGAAATTAGATGATGCTACGTGAACACTTTTGCTAGCCATTATGATAGTTCGACTTTATGATAGTTCGACTTTATGATAGTTCGCGTTAAACGTTAACATCATTGATATACATAAGATCGCTAGAGACCGGGAATCGTTTTGCCTATTTCTCAAAATATGTTCTGACATTTTTTTAAAAAATAAGATATGGATTATGTTTTGAACAAGTGTTAATTCTTTTTGCTTGCTTGTTTCGGATTCAGCACACATGTATGAACATATACAACAACCCTCATTCAACCAGAAATAGACTCCATTACGCAATGTGGATAACATTAGACATGCACAATTTAATGAACAAAAACGCACAGTTAAAGATTGCAGTTTTCTGACTTCCTTAATCATTTTAGTGGATGCATGATAATGCAAATAAGATAATTATATCTTAGATTATTTCAGCATCTCGAATTGAAGACAATTCGGTATTAACTTTTCTAGTTACCCCTACTTACATCTAAGTATTAGAGTTGTGTTTAAAACACATAACTGCCAACCTTTGTCATATCAGTATATAGATATATATATATTATATAAAACAGAAGAAAGTAAATAGAGTAAAACAAATCAAACCATCTATTACTTAGGTCATAAAATATCTAACACATGATCTACATAATAAACTTGGCGGTGTATGCTCAAAGACAATAATGATAAATAGGACGGAAAAGATTGATGGCAGACGAAGGGAAATGAAGAAAGTATTATGATAGTTAATGAAAATACATCAGAAATATTATAAAAGGATAAAGAATCGAGTGATTTTCTGAGTCATATTGTCAAGCTATTGTAAGCGATATTTACAGTTTTAGAATATGTATATAAAGGTATTTCATTAATGATTATGTCATTATTATCATTATTATTGACAAATATCATTAATAAATGACCTTTTAAATACATATTCCAAGTAAGTAAATATCGCCCACAATAGACTGAATTTCACCTGGTGTTTTCTCATTCCTTCAATATATGTTACAGTATAAACTGAATTTAATGTCCAACTAATATTACTTGATAATAAAATGCTATTCAATTACACTGTGTCGGGAAAGAATATGTATTATCTGGATTGAGACGACATAATTTAAAGTTGACATGTCTTCTCCTCGTGATAAACTGGACATTAAACCATAAAAGAGAATCACCATACGTTAAAACACGGTTGTATATCAATAAATCCAGCAAACCTGGAGATTAATGTTCAAGTTTATGGACTGTTTATATTGTTTTCATTCATTTCAAGAGATGAACACCGCGGGAGCACTAGTTAGTCGTTTAGGCCTACGCTTTGATAATGCTGCCGTTGATGCAGTTTGGGCCTACGCTTTGATAATGCTGCCGTTGATGCAGTTTGGGCCTACGCTTTGATAATGCTGCCGTTGATGCAGTTTAGACCTACGCTTTGATAATGCTGCCGTTGATGCAGTTTGGACCTACGCTTTGATAGTGCTGCCGTTGATGCAGTTTGGGCCTTATGCTTTGATAGTGCTGCCGTTGATGCAGTTTGGACCTACGCTTTGATAATGCTGCCGTTGATGCAGTTTGGACCTACGCTTTGATAATGCTGCCGTTGATGCAGTTTGGGCCCACGCTTTGATAATGCTGCCGTTGATGCAGTTTAGACCTACGCTTTGATAATGCTGCCGTTGATGCAGTTTGGACCTACGCTTTGATAGTGCTGCCGTTGATGCAGTTTGGGCCTTATGCTTTGATAGTGCTGCCGTTGATGCAGTTTGGACCTACGCTTTGATTGATTGATTGATTGATTGATTGAATATTTAGCGTCATTTTTATGCCATCGAGGGCTAACAGACGATCAGTTAACCTAACCACTGTTTCCTGGGATTAACCAGTACTCGAAAACACCCTGTCTCCGCAAGTAACTGATAACTTTCCCACTTGAATCAGTGGTGAGAGACGAATGATAATGAGACGCAATGTCGTATATCAATCATCACGGAGACTGTTGCCGGGCGGGGGATTCGAACTCACGACCCCTGGATTGATAGTCAGACGCGTAACCGACTGAGCTAATCGGGCCCGGCCTTACGCTTTGATGATACCGTTGATGAAGTTTGGGACTACGATTTGATAATGATGCCGTTGATGCAGTTTTGGCCCATGCTTTGATAGTGATGCCGTTGATGCAGTTTGGGATAACGCTTTGATAATGATGCCGTTGATGCAGTTTTGGCCTACTCTTTGATAGTGATGCCGTTGATGCAGTTTTGGCCTACTCGTTGATAGTTATGCCGTTGATGCAGTTTTGGCCTACTCGTTGATAGTTATGCCGTTGATGCAGTTTTGGCCTACTCTTTGATAGTGATGCCGTTGATGCAGTTTGGACCTACGCTTTGATAGTGATGCCGTTGATGCAGTTTTGGCCTACTTTTTGATAATGATGCCGTTGATGCAGTTTTGGCCTACTCTTTGATAATGATGCCGTTGATGCAGTTTTGGCCTACTCTTTGATAATGATATCGTTGATGCAGTTTTTGCCTACTCTTTGATAATGATGCCGTTGATGCAATTTTGGCCTACTCTTTGATAATGATGCCGTTGATGCAGTTTGGGCCTACGCTTTGATAATGATGCCGTTGATGCAGTTTTGGCCTACTCTTTGATAGTGATGCCGTTGATGCAGTTTTGGCCTACTCTTTGATAATGATGCCGTTGATGCAGTTTTGGCCTACTCTTTGATAATGATGCCGTTGATGCAGTTTGGGCCTACTCTTTGATAGTGATGCCGTTGATGCTTCCGCTAAGTATATGTATTGGCGATGGAAATGTTAATGTGCTATGAGAATGATGATGATTAGGTTGCTGATACTAACTATACTAATGGTTATTCATATCATAAACAAAGAAATGATGATAACGATGATGATGATGATGATGATGATGATGATGATGATGGTGGTGATGATGATGATGATGAGGCTGCTGATTCTAACTATGCTAATGGTTATTCATATCATAAACAGAGAAATGATGATGATAATGACGATGGTGATGATGATGATGATGATGGTGATGGTGGTGGTGACGACGACAACGACGACGATGATGATAATGATAATAAATGGATGATGTTTATTGTTATTTTGGGTGATAAAAATGTTGCCGTTGCTGTAGTTGTCTGCGTTAATATTTTTGTTGATAATAGTGCTGGTTTTAATGACTATGAATAAAACTGTTAAAAAGAAGAAGTTGATGATAATAGCGAAGATAACAATATATGCTTGGCAAATGATGGTACTAATGATAATGGTAATTGTAATGGCAATCAGACGAAAATAATGTAACCACTGTAGTCGTAATGAAAATGATGATTATTAAAGTAAAAATGATGATGATGATAATGTGATAACGATGAGTATGATGTAATATAGTGGAGGAAGAGAATGTTAACTATTATTATGGCGTATGTCATAAAGAAGTTTACGAGGGGATGGTAAATACGAAAGATGTTTACAAATGATGACGACAAATTATAGTAAAAACAAGCCAGTGAAAACAGTTCTGAAAATGAATTAAATAGCATAGTAAAATCGAGACTCGTGCTAAATTAACCATTTAGATTTATTATATTGCCGTTGATTATGATGACGCATGTTTGTATATAAGTGCTACATTCATATAATCTCAATATTTTCCCAAAATTTCGTCACACTTAATAAGCAGTGTGAACGATAAAATATCTGAGTCACCGAACTTACTTATAGTTTAATTTCACATTTCTTTTCCACACTTCAGCAAATATACAAACTTCTAATCAGTAGCTGGCTTAGTGACTCAGTGTTAAGCAAATTTTTCAATTAAACCCTTTTTCAATATGATGTTTTTAAATGTTTCTCAAAAGTATGAGACAAACATCATTTTCAAGTGCAAGTAACGTCACAATGTATCACGATATAACACAAATTGAATAGCTTTCATTGTTGAAATAAAACTTGGTCTACATAATTTATGAAACAAACGGTGGATTTGTTATTCCAAACATTCCATAATATACTGTCCGTATCTGGAATATGCCCAATTAACGATAGTATTAAGTTATTGGATTAAGGCTATCTTGGACTAATCTTGTTTAAACAGTTCTTGTATTGGAATTGGGCAATTGTACAAGTTGAACATGATAAGTGTCGACCATAAGAACAGCTGATACAAATATATAGACATACATGTATACATGCTTTACATACAACGATACTGCCAATTAATGTACTTATTGTAGTACATGTGTACGATATTATAATGTTTTTTACAGTGTTTTGTACAATATGGGAATATATTGTACGAGTGTGTGTTGTGATGAAAACCATATTATATGCAATTATATACAATATGGTTTTCACCACAATACGTACGGGTACAATATATTCCCATATTGTACAAAACACTGTAAAATTATCTTTTTATTCTATACCTCATGATGAAAGAAATTTATCAAAAGAGTAAATAAATCAAGTAAATAAACCGCGAGTTCAAAGCGGCAGATGAAGGAAGTTGCAGTGACAGATATTCGGATTTTCCCAACGTCATCGTCATGCGGAACATTTTGTCGGTTGTTTGTTTTTTTTTTCGTTGAAATTTCCACTAAATTTATAACCTTTTTTTAAAGAATTGAACTGTATAATAAAAAAGTTATTGGATCCAATAAACTTCTACATATTGTACGGTCACGCGGTAACATCTGGGGTAGCTGATTGGCTATACACGTACAGGTATAGAATAAATATATATATATGGAGATAAGTATTTGTGAACAACCAGCGATAAATGTACAAACCACGGCTACGGATAGCGCACCTAGCTGCAATGCAAACCATAGACACAATATCAAGGCATCTACCAAACCAATATATTTGGTGTCAACCATGACTTATATACTATGGTTTACATGCAACACATCTGGACTGGACAGACAGTTTACACACATAAAATGATAGCTTTATATGAGTCCGATCCAGTTAAAGATTCATGACTACGCACATGCTATATAAGACATAGAAACGCGATGAATCATGAAGATACAGTGAAATTATATGCATTTATTTGACTTCTAAACTTGTTTAACTTAACCTTATATATGAACAGCCAGATATATTTAGATATTTATTTTGTTTATTTAAGCTAAACATGGCCCATGAACATTCATACAATAATACACACAAACATGATAAACAGGTATATGGCAGACATTTATAATAAATTATAGTGTATATGCTCACCATTTGAACATTCAGAAGAAAAAAAAATTGATGATCAACGATTACGGGAGAGAACAATTCTTGTGATTTTGAATTGTTCGATTTACTACTGACGATAATCATATAACAATCATAGGTTGCAAGTAGGTCTACAGATTTCAAGATGAGAATGTAAACTTATTAATGAGCAATCTTAATTTAAAAAGCTTTATGTACATAAACACCTAACTTTTTCATTTCGGGCTTATTTTCAGTAGTTAGTAATTGCACACATTTAAGATAACTTGTTTTTTTCCCCAATAGTATGGTTTTAAGTAAATTTTTCTCAGTTCAATAAAATTTACACATTTGATTAGAAAATGATATTCGTCCTCTAGCATATTACACTGTTTACACATTCTTTCATTGAAGGGTACACTAATTGGTTTTCTCCATCGACCGCTTTCCACCTCCAATCTGTGGGAGGAAAGACTGGGTCTTGATAATGCAACACGATAATTTGAAATGTTTACAATGTCAAGATAAGATTAAAATTCAAACGATGCTACTGAACTGTTAAGTAGTGCTCTAGTTGAGTCATTAAGTTCTGCATTCCAGTTCTGTATGAAAACGTCTCATACCAATCGATAAAGTGTAAATGCTTTCCATATGTGTGTTAAATCTTAACTTTCTTCTTAATCCATTTCATAATTGTTTACGCATTTTGTTAATTAATTTGTGGTATACACTTTGTGAATAGAATATGTTTAAACTATGAATTCTGCTACTTAAGCACCATTTGCATATCTTGACACGAAGATCACGCAAGAGGTTGCGGGTTCGATCCTCAACTCGCCTTCCTTTGGTTATTAGAGATTGTATAACCTCTGTGATTGCCTTTCTTTAGTTGTTAAACAAAGATTGCTAAACTGATATATAAAAGACGTACCAAAGATGTAGTAGATAGTGTGTCAGTCTTTCTTTGTAATTTATAAAAGTTCGCTCAACATTAACGCCTATTTACACCAGTTAACAACGCCAGTAAACAATATTAACCGGGATGTCACACAAGAAGCTATAAACGCATCCCGTTGTTTTCACATACGTTGCTATAAATAACCGACTAAATGCAAATACTTTAAAACCAGAGACCCTCGTATTGAGCATGCCTCGTCATAAGTCTTGTAAACACGCAAACGAAACAATAAATGTATTCATCGGAACGGATGTATACACAGATTTGACAATTTATAGAAATACAATCTGCGGTGTCATGAATGGGGTATGTATCTATACCACTGTAAAGCTGGATACGTCTTTTTTAATGCGGACCAAGCGTGTTTTATTAAAATGACTCGTCAAGAGATAAACAAATTGGATACGATTCTGGTATGAAGCTATACGTATTTTGAAGTATTTTTTTTTCAGTTGTTTGAACTCGTTAAATGAATATGATATCGAACTACGTAAGAGGAATAGTGTTGTTTGAATACATTCGAAAATATTTCTTTTACAGTTGTACGTTAGGTATGTCTGGCGTGTTTTCCAGTTACTTTTCTAAGATCGTTGGGTCTTTTCAGGTTTATTTAATATACCAGTATACATTTGAAGTATTTTTTCAAGAAACAAAATTGAACGGATATGTAATAAAACATCGTCGAATACCCACGGGTAATCCATTCATATTCTGTCCATTCGTCGTGGATGGAAAGTATCAGAACCGACATCCCGAGATATACAACGATGATCTAATACAATAATTACTATATTTGTTTTAATCTGTAGACGCACAGCACGTCACATAAATGATAACCTTAAGTATACAAGGATCAGGATGTAAAATGCTGCCATTTTTAAAATCATCTTTAAATCTTACCTAACCATTTTGGTTCAAGTTTTTTTCATGTTTTAACTACATGTAAGTGTTTAATCCTACGTTCTCGAAATAGAAAAGTCTGTATCCGTTATCTTTAAGTGGGTGTCAGCTAACATATGTGAATAGCGATAGTTCGAAACACTATCTTGACGAGTATAATACCATGTCTACTGAAACAATGCATGTCTATCTTGTTTCTAATATCGGACTGTTAATTGGTATGAATCACGCAATGATAAAAACAAGCGCTGCATCAACTATGATAGTAGCCGAAAACAATATAAAGTATATATTCCAAAATACATTTCCCTTTTATCGGCTTGCTTGATAGCGTTTTCTTTTTTCATAATAATTTGTTAAGCACAGCTTTCGCCATTTTTCAATGTTTGCAGTTTTATTTCATAAGTGGTTAACGTGTATTACCGTTTGGTTTGCATGGATGAGTTGAAGAAAGTAAAACTTAAGACGTTAATTAAAACTAGGGAGTATATAACAGACATATATACATAACCCATAAATCAAAGCTTGCATAGTTGCAAAGATGATATAAGTATAAAAAGAATACAGGTTAAGTTTAACAAATTTAGAAGTCAAATTGTATTCGTTAGTGACAAATTCCTACCATACCAAAATTAATGTCGTCCCTTGTTCAACTTGAATGCTATTTTATGGCCTATATACTTAGTAGACTGTCAAGTTGTAAAGCGTGTGAAATAAAATGAAATTTGAGGAATATGTTTTACGTATAAACTCGGACCAATAGTTGTCCCCCATCAAGGTTTGGATTAAAATACCTAAGTGCCAAACAAAAAATACCATACTATTGACATAATGCCATACATGCCCCCGAAAAGATAAAATACCATACCATTGACAGAATATTAAAAATGACCCTAAAAGGACAAGATACCATACCATTGACAGAATGTCGAACATGACCCAGAAGAGACAATATACCATAATATCGACAGAATGTCAAACATGACCCACAAGACACAATATACCATAACATCGACAGAATGCCAAACATGACCCATAAGACACCAGATGATATACCACTGACAGAATATCAAATATGACCCACAAGACACAAGATGACATACCACTGACAGAATATCAAATATGACCCACAAGACACAAGATGACATACCACTGACAGAATGCCAAACATGACCCGGAAGACACAATATGACATATCACTGACAGAATGTCAAACATGACCCGGAAGACACAAAATGACATATCACTGACAGAATGTCAAACAATACCAGGAAGATACAAGATGACATACCACTGACAGAATATCAAACATGATCCAGAAGTCACAAGATGACATAACACTGACAGAATGTCAAAAATGACCAAGAAGACACAAAATGTCATTGACAGAATGTCAAACATGACCCGGAATACACAAAATGACATACCACTGACAATAAATCAAACATAACGCAGAAAACACAGAATGACATACCACTGACAGAATATCAAATATGACCCATAAAACACAAGATGACATACCACTGACAGAATGTCAAACATGACCCGGGCGACACTAAATGACATATCACTGACATAATGTTAAATATGACTGGGAAGACACAAAATGACATACCACTGACAATATATCAAACATGACCCAGAAGACACAAAATGACATACCACTGACAGAATGGCAACATGACCCGAGAACACTAAATGACATATCACTGACAAAATATCAAACATGACCCAGAAGACACAAAATGACATATTGCTGACAGAATATCAAACATGACCCGGAAGACACAAAATGACATACCACTGACAGAATGTCAAACATGACCCGGAAGACACAAAATGACATACCACTGACAATATATCAAACATGATCCGGAAGACACAAAATGACATACCACTGACAGAATGTCGAACATGACCCGGAAGACACAAGATGACATATCACTGACAGAATGTCAAACATGACCCGGAAGACACAAGATGACAAACCACTTACAGAATGTCAAACTTGACCCGGAAGACACAAGATGACATACCACTGACAGAATATCAAACATGACCCGGAAGACACAAGATGACATACCACTGACAGAATGTCAAACATGACCCGGAAGACACAAAATGACATACCACTGACAGAATATCAAACATGACCCGGAAGACACAAAATGACATACCACTTACAGAATATCAAACATGATCCTGAAGACACAAAATGACATACCACTGACAAAATGTCAAACATGACCCAAGAAGACACAAAATGACATATTGCTAGCAGAATGTCAAACAAGACCCGGAAGACACAAAATGACATACCACTGACAGAATGTCAAACATGACCCGGAAGACAAAAAATGACATATCATGAACATAATTCTTCAAACATGGTCGAAATATTAAGAAAGACACATCTTGCGTATGTAAGAATTCTGACAATATTTAAATCACGTGAACGTCATAATTATATATGCATAATGTCATGTCATAGACAGAATGTAATTTGACGAATAGATCATAGTTATCAGATGTGGACAGCACGAGACAGCACGAGATAGCACGAGACAGCACGAGACCAAGACTTTAACTTGCTGTCATTAACTGATTGTCACGCTATATGTAAAACGACAGGCAATAGAGAGTATATGATAGAAAGAGAAACATCAGTTTCATGATGCATGCACATACGAGGCTATTAAAAGGCAATAGGTTGTTGTTCTATAGACAGTCTTAAATAATAGATTGTGGATGCACACAAAGTACTTTAAGATCAAATTAATCAAATGCTGTAAAGTCGGCGAAATGACAAATCAATGAAAACACAACTGTATAGTTTAACATGTGTGGTAAGCCAACTGAGTTCAACCTGCTTAGTCTTCAGTGATTGAAAACACATATTATTCGACAGGTGGTGTTGATATATTGTTATTCATTTCTTAGTTTAGTTTGAACTTATTTATTTTACTTCGATTTTGAAACACGTTCTTACAACATAGGCAAATCAATCTCGGAGTTTTCCTGATTAGAACCAGTACTAAGCATATGCGGGAAAAGTGTCTTGCTCAAGGACACTACACAAAGCTGTGACGGAGGATAAAACAAACGATCCCCCGATCATGGGTTCGGTGCTCTACCACTGGACCATGCGCTCCCCATTTAATGCACCTAACGTCTTTATGTTAATCGTCAACTCATCGTTTTTACAATACATGTACATAAATGAAGGCAGTGATTGTATAGTTGGCGTGTTGTAAAGGTGTTATACAGTCGGTAGTATATTGATCACTAACCTTCAATCTTCTATTGGAATTATTGGTTATATATATATCGCATAAATGCATACACTCTGCAGAACAATGAAACTTTACTGCGTAAATTTCCTATAAAAAGCATACTGCTAAATGTACAATTATATCTTAACTGATGGCATGTTGGTAAGAGTATATCTCGCCACAATTATAAACGGGTTTAAATGTCAGACATCACTCAGTTGTTGAGGAAAGATTAAATATCAGTTTAAAAAATGGATTGATCCGATTTTGAGGAGTGTATTTTTCTTTTGCCAAGTGAAATATCCTTTCAGTAAACTTAACATATTAAAACTTAAAATATTTCAATTAAGAAATACCCTTTAGTCCATTGTACATGACACCGAGCCCCGCTACAGTAAGATAACAGTAGAAATATAATACCACAGGGACGGATGTATGCTATATGTACATGACACCGAGCCCCGCTACAGTAAGATAACAGTAGAAATATAATACCACAGGGACGGATGTATGATATATGTACATGACACCGAGCCCCGCTACAGTAAGATAACAGTAGAAATATAATACCACATAGACGGATGTATGCTATATGTACATGACACCGAGCCCCGCTACAGTAAGATAACAGTAGAAATATAATACCACAGGGACGGATGTATGCAATATGTACATGACACCGAGCCCCGCTACAGTAAGATAACAGTAGAAATATAATACCACAGGGACGGATGTATGATATATGTACATGACACCGAGCCCCGCTACAGTAAGATAACAGTAGAAATATAATACCACATAGACGGATGTATGTTATATGTACATGACACCTAGCCCCGCTACAGTTAGATAACAGTAGAAATATAATACCACAGGGACGGATGTATGATATATGTACATGACACCGAGACCCGCTACAGTAAGATAACAGTAGAAATATAATACCACAGGGACGGATGTATGCTATATGTACATGACACCGAGCCCCGATACAGTTAAATAACAGTAGAAATATTATACCACAGGGACGGATGTATGCTATATGTACATGACACCGAGCCATGATACAGTAAGATAACAGCAGAAATATAATACCACATAGACGGATGTATGCTATATGTACATGACACCGAGCCCCGCTACAATAAGATAACAGTAGAAATATAATACCACATAGACGGATGTATGCTATATGTACATGACACCGAGCCCCGATACAGCAAGATAACAGTAGAAATATAATACCACAGGGACGGATGTATGCTATATGTACATGACACCGAGCCCCGCTACAGTAAGATAACAGTAGAAATATAATACCACAGGGACGGATGTATGCTATATGTACATGACACCGAGCCCCGCTACAGTAAGATAACAGTAGAAATATAATACCACATACACGGATGTATGCTATATGTACATGGCACCGAGCCCCGCTACAGTAAGATAACAGTAGAAATATAATACCACAGGGACGGATGTATGATATATGTACATGACACCGAGCCCCGATACAGTAAGATAACAGTAGAAATATAATACCACATACACGGATGTATGCTATATGTACATGACAACGAGCCCCGCTACAGTAAGATAACAGTAGAAATATAATACCACATAGACGGATGTATGCTATATGTACATGACACCGAGCCCCGCTACAGTAAGATAACAGTAGAAATATAATACCACAGGGACGGATGTATGCTATATGTACATGACACCGAGCCCCGCTACAGTAAGATAACAGTAGAAATATAATACCACAGGGACGGATGTATGCTATATGTACATGGCACCGAGCCCCGATACAGTAAGATAACAGTAGAAATATAATACCACAGGGACGGATGTATGCTATATGTACATGACACCGAGCCCCGATACAGTAAGATAACAGTAGAAATATAATACCACAGGGACGGATGTATGATATATGTACATGACACCGAGCCCCGATACAGTAAGATAACAGTAGAAATATAATACCACAGGGACGGATGTATGCTATATGTACATGACACCGAGCCCCGCTACAGTAAGATAACAGTAGAAATATAATACCACAGGGACGGATGTATGATATATGTACATGACACCGAGCCCCGCTACAGTAAGATAACAGTAGAAATATAATACCACAGGGACGGATGTATGCTATATGTACATGACACCGAGCCCCGCTACAGTAAGATAACAGTAGAAATATAATACCACAGGGACGGATGTATGCTATATGTACATGACACCGAGCCCTGATACAGTAAGATAACAGTAGAAATATAATACCACAGGGACGGATGTATGCTATATGTACATGACACCGAGCCCCGCTACAGTAAGATAACAGTAGAAATATAATACCACAGGGACGGATGTATGCAATATGTACATGACACCGAGCCCCGCTACAGTAAGATAACAGTAGAAATATAATACCACAGGGACGGATGTATGCTATATGTACATGACACCGAGCCCCGATATAGTAAGATAACAGTAGAAATATAATACCACACGGACGGACGTATGATATATGTATATAATACAGGTGACAGGAACAATCCAATATTCAATGACATCTTACCTCAATACAGGAAGACTCTCCAACTTTTCCACCCAAACATACAAAACACGAGTATACGCACAAGTATGGTAAATTTTGTCTGTTTATATCTCAGTTTCTGTCAAAATGCACTACTTTACATAATATCCAGTAATATGTTATCATTGAAACTGTCGTTCATCATTCAATAAGTGTGTATACTTTAAAGGAGTGTAAAAAACATCTTTTACATTCAAAACTACCTGCCATATAGTTTACGTAATAAACCATAATATCACGCGTGAGTGGACTAGCCGACCCCGCACGTAATGTCCCGCACAATGAAAGTACAAATTGTTACGTATCTGCCGGTAAAGCTTGATCATGCGACAGGTGACGTTATCACGTAGTTTAATCAAATTGTATAACTTGGTTCACGTCCAAATAAACGAGGAATGCATCCTGTCAACAGAAACTGTATCTTTAAACCTATTTTGTCATATTGATAAAGCCAAAATGAAAAATTGGCTGACCCAGGTGCGGGTATTTGTGTTAAATTAAATGATATATGCTTTTTCATGGCATTTCTTTCAGATTTAGATATTAAATAGTGCCCTGATTGACTGGTTAACAAGAAACGCTACCAATCAATTAGTGATTGTGCTCGGTCATTCGGTGCTTCGTTATTGTGCGAATCTAGATTGCAAAAGAACTGATTTGCGATTTTCTCAGACACTTCTCGTTATAATTTTATAATAACCACAAAAAAAGTTCATGGCCAGATCCAGAAGTTTCCGTTAGATGGACGCAGCTAAGCTACGAGAATTTAGGTTTGAATATTTGATAAAAAAACTCCTTGCTTTTCGATTGTTTCGATAGACCCTTGCAGTCATTCGTTATGGCGAAATCAATTAAAAACATACAAACCTTTCAATTTCGTTTAAAAGACAGTCAAGTAAATAACTGCTTTCTTGATTTATGCGTACTCGTGTGGGAATAGAGATAGCCATTTCATTCAATAGGATATACAATATATTTTTAATAACCAATGAAGGTATACTAGCCGGAAGATATTATGTGTATAGAAATTTAATTGATGTTATTTAGGTTTGCCATAACAATTTTAACATTGTAAATTATTTTATTGTACAGTAAATTATCCCCAATACAGTGTGGGCATATGACGAGAATCATGAATGAATGAATACGGGTTTACGGCGTACCAACACATTTTAGGTTATTCGACGCCAACAGGAAGGAAGATTCCATGTTCACTCTATATGTACAAAACAAAAACAACAAATTAACATACAGATTAAAGATTAAAAAAACCCATCAACAAATGAATATGCAGAATAAACCTAGAACCTTGATACCTGCAGAACTGCAGAGTTTCAACAAATTCTATCGTATTACTCAAATTATCGCTTCCTGTGATATGCATGAGCCACAGTGATTCTATTCTTGCCATCACTCATATGGCTCCCTGAAACCACACAGGGGTTGATAATTTAACCACAATAGTGAACATGACACAAAATGATAAAATGGACATGACACCAATTCATAGGATTCCTACCCCTCTGCAGAGATCAGCAGTAATTATATTCTTAGCCGGAACCACACGGTCTAATGACGAGAATATAATTCTCTGCAATGAGTTGTTCTTTCAAGAATGTAAGTAATAAACGATATATCAAGTTAAGTGGACATATGGCAATTTTGATCAATTTCATTTATACATATTTCTTACAACCACACATACAAATACAAAAAAAAATGAATACCCCAGTCTATACAAATCCTTAATTTCGTTTCTATTTTACAAAAGGGACATAAGTCTAGTCAGTGGTTCGATGGCATCATGTTCTGCCCATTTTGTTATTTGTGACAAAAACATGTAAATTGTGTTTTAATTTTCATCTACATCTTGACTTGAAACATGAACCGTGTCCAACTGAAAATACTCAGTAAAAACATACACGCATTGTGAGTGCATTAACAATGTATCAGCGTTTTTTTTTATTGATCAAATGGTATTATATACGGCCAATGTTAGTCAAACAAATATGACATCGGAAACGTGTATGTAGAACAACACAGGCGCTAGATTAATAAAAATAATCATTTTACTAGCAGAATACGAGACTATCAGAATGCCAATAGCGGACTGACAGAACAAAAACACACACCTTCTGTTAGCAGAATAGCAGAGAGAAAGGATAGCAAAAAGTAAGTTTCATTTGACCAAAAAGAGATTTTTGTTTCCAGCAAATTCAAGTAGAATTGAGAGAATGCCGGAATTAAAAATATAGCAAATGGTAGAATGAAATGTTCTTTTCTCGTAAAAAGTAAATATCGAAAAAATTAGTAATTCGAATGTTTTTTTATCAAATTATGTACAGTATGTCATTTACAAATATTTTGAATGCCAATATTGGCCGTCCACGTGGTTAATTGTGATTTATTTGTTCGTTATTTACTGACAAAGCCCACGTTATTCACGGTGTTTGATATGTAATCATAAAACTAGACCTATAGCAAACACGGCTAACTACACGAGGTCCTCCGGTAAACATTAGTCGTATATCTACAAGATTAGGTGCCAGTGTGTTCGAGTATATATAAATCATATACTCTTCTTATTTTAATAATCATAACTTCAAAACAAGGCCACGATAGAATCTCAAGTACCTGACCATCATCATACTATTAAAGTACAACTTTTGATAGTTTATTTGACTTTTTATTGTTTCTTTTTATATAGTTAAAAGCCACTTATATCTTACAGAGACGATTGTACCACATGATTATGATTCCAATATGAAAGTTTATACATATAATTCACATATGAAATGATATACTAACATCTGATTCACATATGAACGTATATGCATATGATTCACATATGTAAGAATAAACACATGATTCACAGATGAAAATATATATATATGTATATATATCTTATGTTTAAATGATTCTCGTAGTAATGATTTTCATTTTAATTGTTTTATATGATTCTAATATGACAGATTTCATATAAATAGCAATTAAATTCAATGAATTAAACGTTAATAATTTAGTTTATACTAATTTATTTTAGTTCGATTACAAAGTAAACTCGGAGCAAATATGAACTGCAATCGAGTCTGCCTCCTGGGTAAAACCAGTACTGAGTGTTGTTCCTGAGAGGCTCCATGGCTGCTTTTGAATAATGTTGACATATTTTGCTGTTATGTAATAATTTAAAGATAACTGTTACACAAGGACTCTGGTACCAGGCTTAATAATAATAACCTCGTCGACCTTGTAGGATCTGCACAGCAGGTGCGTGGAATCGGCGTAGTTCTTAGCACGATCATTTAAGTTAAGTATTACAGACGAGGAGTGAAAAAAAATGAGTCATCAGTGTGTAGTTATTAACATTAAAGTATTATATGCGAAGTACCCAACGTTTATTTGGATTTGCTTTTTAATGGGGTTGAATCGTGTTGAACATATCACAGATTATACATTGTTAACAGTTTTATCGGCGGAGGAAGAACCATAATACATGTACATAAATCTGAACGAACTGAGACACCGTATGTTCAGTAACTGTTAATCGTTCTCGCAAAAAGTCTACTTTGACTCGAACCCGCGACCTCAGCTATGATAATTATGTGATCTTGAAACATACCACTCAAACATTTTTAACGACTATATGCGATAAAAAAATATATTGCTGTGTTTAAAGGGACACACGATACTTTTGATGCTGTTTTCCTCGATATGATGTCTACATGGTGCACTTGTAGACTACCCCCAATATACATGTATGTATAGACACTTTGTCTGTGTTTCTATTTGGGAAGGGACGTAATATCTGTAAATTGTTAAAAAAAGAAATCATATTTTTCTTATTTGCTGTCACATGTAATCAAAAATGTATTAATATTTTATATTTGGTATGACAGATAAAATATTAAATTGTATTTTCATCAATTAACTTACCTTTTCACTAGTGTGACTTTAAAATTTTTATAAAAACAAATAATAATAATTTCTTAAATATGGAGTTCCGGATACCAATACTTGAAGAGTAATGCCATTATATTCTTACAAGTTCATAGATATAAAGATTAGTTAAACTTATTTTTATTTTACTTTTTTTGAAACAAGTTCTTACAACTTAGACAAATCACGCTCGAAGTATTCCTGGGTAGGACCAGTACTAATCATATGAGGGAAAAGTGACTTGCTCAAGGACACCACATACTGCCGGTGACATGATGTGTGAACAGGAGTACAATAAGATTTGAACATTGCCGTGGGTTCCTTTAAATTTAACAATCGAAACACAGACAGACGAACGACGGGAATTTGTACAAGTTCTGTTGCACCGCCGACTTGTAGAATGTATTTTCTTAGTTTTATAGACTCCAAATGTAATACTTACATAATATATAAGTGTTCCTCGTTATTTACCGTGAGACAGTATAATGTATACACATAGTTTTGTCGTTCGTCTGCTTTGTCAGCAATAATATCCACAATTTATAATCCATTTTGGTAACCCTACACTAATTTTCACAAACTAAGATTTTTATCGTAATCTCGCACATTAATATACAAAATGTAATCTAAATGGCGACGTATCTTCCATTATAATAGGGGTATAGTATATATAGATTAGGTGTGACTGAGCGCTGACCCGGTCTGCTCGAGGTTTAATATCTGTATTATACTAATACGTATATTATATGATAAGGTAAACATGAGCTACCTTAACATTGGCCCTTTAACGTTTAAATCGGTATAGAAATATTTGTATAAGGTGTAGATTTGCGTACGTAAGCATGTACATAACTATGTACGTATCCATATAGGAGAATATATGTAGCATGGAATGTGTATCACTGTGAGTGTCAGGTGTAGCCAATATTCCAAATAGGAGTTTTACCTATATCCGTAATTCGAAAAGAAAAAAATAGCAATACAGCATCACATCCATATATCATATTAAGTCATTGCATTCCTTCTCGTTACAAACCAACTGGCATAAATACAAAACTAGAATATGTATAGAGAGAGGAGTGAGGAATACAATATAAACATATTCTTAACCTAATGAAATATATTTGCCTTGGGTAAAGTGGTAAAGGATTTATTTGTTGGGATGTTTGTAGTCAGATAAAACAAGAGATACAAGTGGCTTTGTCGAACTTGAACAAACGGCCATGATTTTAACAGACTTGAGAGAATGTTTCAAATCAATTATGGTAAAAATGTGTCAAGAGAAGAAGTCGTTTGAAGCAAAATATTACGGACGGGCGATTAGAACAGCTCAACTTGAGGTTCGATCACGAGAGCCAGAAAGTATCTTGACGCTTTATTACTATTACGCAGCTTGTGAATGAAAATGAAAATGAAAGACGCTCCTTATCCATAACGAAAACGCGAATTCACTTAAAACTTAATAAAGATAATTGTTAAAATGCAAATTTTATCCAATGTCCTCTAAATAAATTCATTGTTATTTAACCAAAATACATCGACAAATGTTCATAGAAAATACTTAAATATAATTATGTATTAATGCACACAAAACGTACGAACGTTTGCAATACTATTAAATATTGTAGCGTGCTGTAACCTTAGTTGAGTACAGTGTAATTCCATTACTTGTTCAATCAACAAAAAACAGTTCGATTCTTAAAACAATTATTTGAACTCAATTTCGAAGTAAACTCTAAGCTTTTTTTAATCGCTCTCACGTTCGTTTCCTGTATGGAACCCGTTCTGGTCATCGTTTTAGAGATCATCTGGTCAAGCCTGGGATCAAACCCGTGACCTTTGGCGTGAGAGGTTACACCACTGTCTTGCTTAAAACAGTTTTATATAAATAGTACACTCACCTGAACTTGAAAGAGTTATCCCGCAACTGGTCGTCTTTCACCACCTAATGTTTTTCCATACAAACTGGTTTTATTGGCCTTCACACCGATTCCCACTTTTAAACCTTTTCTTTGGAAGTGTGATTACAAGACGAGCGAACACAAAGCTTCGTCTTACACTGAAATAGATAAGAATTAATCTCCAGTACCCATCAACACTACATCGCACATCGACCTTTACTTGCTTACAAATAAGCAAAATCGGAAACTTTCTTAAGGCAAAACTGAGGTAGACAAAATTTCACGGTAGGTAACCTGAGCGTACTGTTGTAAACGTTTATATCGTTGCATTAAGGTGCGATAAAAAGTGTTTGATGGCCAAGTCGCTTGAATAATTTATACACAATTTGATATTAAAAAATTAATAAGCAGAAAAACAACGCTAAATTTGTTATTTATTTAAAAGTTGACGTAGATATATCTGTTTTACATATTTGTAATGAATTCTAGTAAATGCACTTTTTCTTTATGGCTGCTTACGATGCGTTTTTAAGGAAAACACGTAACATCTGTTTGTTTATCTAACTCAGTATTTATGCTGACACGTAAACAGTTACATGTAAATGACTGAGACGATGTTAAAATATGTCATATTTGCAGGTAGAATGGAGGGCAGAAAGAACAGGGATTTTTAAGTGCTATTTCAACACCTAGTAACAGCATGTTTGTAAATGACTAGGTCTTTATAAAATACATTACAAGCTGTATTTACGAAAGAACTGTCTTTACAAAGTCAACTCAGCCTAATATGTTTGTAAATGACTACGTCTTTATAAAACACTTTACAAGATGTATATACTAAAGAGCTGTCTTTACAAGGTCCGGTAAACATATGTTTGTAAATGACTACGTCTTTATAAAACACTTTATAAGATGTATATACTATAGAGCTGTCTTTACAAAGTCCAGTAAGCATATGTTTGTAAATGACTACGCCTTTATAAAACACTTTATAAGATGTATATACTATAGAGCTGTCTTTACAAAGTCCAGTAAAAATATGTTTGTAAATGAATACGTCTTTATAAAACACTTTACAAGATGTATATACTAAAGAGCTGTCTTTACAAAGTCCAGTAAACATCTGTTTGTAAATGACTACGCCTTTATAAAACACTTTATAAGATGTATATACTAAAGAGCTGTCTTTACAAAGTCCAGTAAGCATATGTTTGTAAATGGTTACGTCTTTATAAAACACTTTAGAAGATGTATATACTATAGAGCTGTCTTTACAAAGTCCAGTAAGCATATGTTTGTAAATGAATACGTCTTTATAAAACACTTTAGAAGATGTATATACTATAGAGCTGTCTTTACAAAGTCCAGTAAGCATATGTTTGTAAATGGTTACGTCTTTATAAAACACTTTATAAGATGTATATACTAAAGAGCTGTCTTTACAAAGTCCAGTAAACATATGTTTGTAAATGGTTACGTCTTTATAAAACACTATAGAAGATGTATATACTAAAGAGCTGTCTTTACAAAGTCCAGTAAACATATGTTTGTAAATGACTACGTCTTTATAAAACACTTTATAAGATGTATATACTATAGAGCTGTCTCTACAACGTCCAGTAAGCATATGTTTGTAAATGGTTACGTCTTTATAAAACACTTTACAAGATGTATATACTAAAGAGCTGTCTTTACAAAGTCCAGTAAACATATGTTTGTAAATGGTTACGTCTTTATAAAACACTTTATAAGATGTATATACTAAAGAGCTGTCTTTACAAAGTCCAGTAAACATATGTTTGTAAATGAATACGTCTTTATAAAACACTTTACAAGATGTATATACTAAAGAGCTGTCTTTACAAAGTCCAGTAAACATATGTTTGTAAATGACTACGTCTTTATAAAACACTTTACAAGATGTATATACTAAAGATCTGTCTTTACAAAGTCCAGTAAACATATGTTTGTAAATGAATACGTCTTTATAAAACACTTTATAAGATGTATATATTAAAGAGCTGTCTTTTCAACGTCCAGTAAGCATATGTTTTTTCAGTGACTGTGGCTCCATAAAGACACGTTACGAATTGTATGTAAATGAATGTGTGTTTATAAAGTGACGTTACTAAATATTTGTAAGTGACTGCATGTTTATAAAGTTATGCAAGTAAACATTTGTGAATGACCACGTGTTTATAAAGTCACATAAGTATATGTTTACGAATGACTGCGTGTTTATAAAGTCACATAAGTATATGTTTACGAATGACTGCGTGTTTATAAAGTCACATAAGTAAATGTTTACGAATGACTGCGTGTTTATAAAGACACGTAAGTATATGTTTGTGAATGACTGCGTGTTTATAAAGTCACGTAAGTATATGTTTGAGAATGACTGCGTGTTTATAAAGTCACGTAAGTATATGTTTGTAAATGACTGCGTGTTTGTTAACTCATGTTAGCATGTATTTGTACATGACTGCATGTTTATAAAATGACGATTGTTTATATTTATAAATGATTACAATAGTGATTATAAAATCATGTAAGTATATATTTGTAAATCACTGTGTTTTTTAAAATCACGCAAGCATATATTTGTAAATTATTGCGTGTTTATAAAACCAGGTAAGCATATATCTGTAAATGACTGCGTGTTAATAAAGCCACGTGAGTATATACTTGTAAATGACTGTGTGTTTATAATATTACGTATGTTTATAAATGACTGTGTTTATTAAATGACGTAAATTTATATTTACAAATGTCTTTGTGCTTATAAAATGGCGTATGTTAATAAATGGCGTATGCTTATACATTATTTGTAAATGACTGCGTGTAAGCAAAGGTTTGTAATAGACTGTGGTCCTCAGCGGTAGAGTGGTCAAGGCGCTGTCTCACGATCTCTCACCACTGGGGTCGTAGGTTTGAGCCCAGCTCTGTCGAGACGCTTAATGTGATTAAGTGTGCCAGGGAGCGATTCTATTCAGAGTTCTTACACACAAAAAATATATCCCGGATATCATATGTAATCTGTAACGTGTTGAAAACAGCGTTTAACTTAAATACCATTAAAATAAGCAATGCTTGTAATTATGCATCGTGACGAAAACACGTATACACTTTTAACCATCCAATACACAAGGTACAACTAAGCTAGCTTTTATGGGACGAACTTTTGAACGAAAAAAATACATGCTCATCGATAAAATAGACATTAATGGATCCGTCATTGATAAACGATATGTAAACCTAACAGCTTACAAGAACAACCGATAAAATCAATAATTTAAATCGAAGTGACAGTGTGATTTTATTAACTGCCACTCTCAATGAGAGTTCACTTGGTATTCAAACAACGAAATAACACACTGCACATTATACCTTAAGTTGTTTTTGTCATTAATGCACTTTATATTATATGTTCCTACTTTGCTCGAAACCACAGATATAATACCTAGCAATTATATTGTAGTTTTTAACAGGACTTCATCGTGGTGACTCATATCAATATAAACATTTTTATCTAATAAGATATCCAAATAAGTCAGTAGTCGCTCACCTAAGTAAGAAAATTTCACAATATAAACTCTTTAATGGGGACCGTCTTGATCTCTTATGGTGTATATCCCTTCCTATTTTTACTGGAAAAAAATGATTTACTATGAAAGGGAAGGGCTTTAAATATTCGTATATAAAAATTAAGGGCCCCTTTATTTACAAGTCCCTTGATTTGTACAAATTTTAAACCCCATGTCAAAGGGATAATTTATATAAAATATAAACAAATTTGACCAACAGGTTGTTGAGAGGATTATTTTGAAAATGTTCTATTTTAACCCATTGTGACCGACACTGGCCCCTTATGGAAAATATATTCTCCTTATTGAAACAAGTCTTATTTTCTATGACTAGATGATGCCTCATAACTCAAATTGAATAATAATTTTACACAAATGGATGAAAAAAGAAGAGAATTTTATTTTTTCAAATAGTACCCCTATAAGAAATGTCTCCTTACAGGCTCCTATAAATATTAGCCTAGTAATTTCCCTCATAAACAATACAAAAGCCTCTCATAAACAACACACATGCCATTCATAAACAACATATGTATGAAATAAACAACACACATGCCATTCATAAACAACAAGCATGCCTCTCATAAACAACATACAGGCCTCACATAACCAAACATATGTATCTAATAAACAACACACAGGCCTCTCATAAACAGCACACAATCCTCTAATTAACAACACAAATAACCTCTCATAAACAACACACAATCCTTTCATAAACAGCACACAGGCCTCCCATAAACAACACGAAAGTATCTCATAAACAACACATGTATCTTATAAACAACACACAGACCTCTTTTATACAACACTCAGGGCTTTCATAAACACACATGCCTCTCATAAACAACACAAATGTCTCTCATAAACAACACACATACCTCTCATAGACAACATACACATCTCTCATAAGCAACAAATGTGTCTTACAAACAACACACAGACATCTCATAAACAACAACATACCTCTCTTAAACAACACATGCATCTTATAAACAACACACAAGCCTTTCATAAACAACACACACACCTCTCATAAACGACACACGGCTCTCTCATAAACAAGGCATGTATGTAATAAACAACACACATATCTCTCATAAACAATACACAAGCCTCTCATTAAAAAACACGTGTCTCTCATAAACAACACACAAGCCTCTCATAAACAACACAAATGGCTCTCATATACAACACACTGACCTCTCATTAACAACAGACACACCTCTCACAAACAACACACAGGTCTCTCATAAACAACACACTGACCTCTCATAAACAACACACAAACCTCTCATAAATAACACACAGGCCTCTCAAACAACACACAAGCCTCTCATTAACAACACACGGGTCTCTCTTAAACAACACATGTATATTATAAACAACACACATGCCTCTCATAAACAACACACAGGTCTTTCATAAACAACACATGTATGTTATAAACAACACACAGGTATCACATAAACAACACACAGGTCTCTCAAAAACAACACATGTATGTTATAAACAACACACAGGCCCCTCATAAACAACACACAGGCCTCTAATAAACAATACACGGGTCTCTTATAAACAACACATGTATGTTATAAACAACACACAGGCCCCTCATAAACAACACAAAAGCCTCTCATAAACAACACAGGTCTGTCATACAACACACAGGCCTCTCATCAACAACACACGGGTCTCTCTTAAACAACACATGTATATTATAAACAACACACAGGCCTCTCATAAACAACACACGGGTCTCTCATAAACAACACATGTATGTTATAAACAGCACAGGTATCTCATAAACAACACACAGGCCTCTCATAAACAACACATGTATCTTATTAACAACACACAGGCCCCTCATATACAACACAGGCCTCTCATAAACAACACACATGCCCCTCATAAACAACACATGGGTCTCTCATAAACACATGTATGTTTTAAACAACACACAGGTCTCTCATAAACAACACACAGGCCTCTCATAAACAACACACAGGCAATCAAGCAAAAATAAATTATTGTATAAATCAAAAATTTACGTTTTGATGCCAAAATTGATTCAAATTAATAAACAAACTCTGTTAACTTCTCAAGTGGGGTTTATTTCAGATTTTACAAATATTTGTAATAACATGACATAAATACTAAAAAGACAACAGTGGCAACAATATTTTATATGTAACCACAGATAACTTGCGTAAACAGAGAACACACATGTGTGACATAAAATAGTACTGTCAAATAAAACAAACTATGCAGCATTAAAAATCTTAAGAGAATTATGTTGGAGTTTTAAGACTTGGTTTCATTTCTACTGGGATTGAATAAATATTATCAAAATACATCTAATTCTATGTGCTGTTAAAACAAGAGTTGTCAGAAGACAACAAAGCTCGCCTCTGGGTGTTTGTCCAAAAAGGGCCATAACTGTGCCAAAATGCAATCCAGAGTTATGGTTCTTGTCTCTGTGTGTTCCATTGATGATGGTGAACACACATGCGAAGTTTCATTCACATCCAATGTGTGGTTGCATAGATATCTTAAACTTAAACGCAAAAGTTTAAACTGGGTGTCTATAGACGCTGCCGACACCGCCCTCGGGGAAATGGCAATATCTCTCCTTGGACTTCGTCCTGGCAAGCTAAGAAGTGTTGATTGTTTGCTGTGTAAAGCATTTCGTTTTGAACTTTTTTTTTCAATTAAAATGTCCAGTTGCAAGCTTTAGATATAACAGGCGCAGAATTTCTAATAATCCATTAGGATGATGAAAATAGTACCAGCATGTATACATGTAACAGTATTATGTAAGTTATTTAATTAAGATATTACACTTTCAAAGTGCAGCGTACCAGTATACATAGCTTCATCCCCATATACCAGTATATATAACTTCATCCCCATATACCGGTATATATAACTTCATCCCCAAATACCAGTACATAAAACTTCATCCCCAAATACCAGTACATAAAACTTCATCCCCAAATACCAGTACATAAAACTTCATCCCCATATACCAGTACATAAAACTTCATCCCCATACTCCTGGTTGTTTCTAATTCACTGGGCGGACCCCTGCCTTTTTATACCATAATATTATCAAGAATAAAACAACAAACAAATCTGGATTTTAACTCAATTGTTACAATAACTTAACATGAGTATCCTATATCTAGTGATACTCGTTTCATGCACCAACTGTATGCTGTTTCTAGGGAAGGTTTAATGGTTTCGTAAATAAGAGCACATTGAACTACATCTATCTAAAGCACTTAAAACTTTGTACATAATATGCCATAATGTTACATGAATATTTTATCTGACACATACTACATGTATGACATTCTCCTTTATTTAAAAGTTAAACCACTGTACTGTTTTTGTGTTAATGACAATCAGTTGATGGTTGTTTAAGACAGTCCGTACTATTTATACGTCAAGGAGTCGTAGAAAAGTTATGTTCTGGTATCTTTGTACAGTTTAAAATCCCCAAACAAATGTTGACGAAACTAAAATAGCCAGTGACAAGGCAAACCAGCCCGTTTTGTACAGCCTCTGTAGACCACAACCTAATGCCCAGTCCCATGCCTGAAAGTAAAGCATCATAATCGTAAAAAATAAGATTTTTTTAATTATTTTCTTTCGCATTATTTTATTTCTTAACACTTTGCTCCATAAGCATTTTCTTGGACTCTTCCAAATTATAAGCATTACTTCACCATGTATCAGCAATGGGTGAACTATGTTTATATCAACTGACAGAGTGGAAAACAGTGCAGGAAGTGTTCAGATTGCTGGTGACTCTTCCTGCACTGTTTTCAAAGGCTTTCTGTGATTGGTGCGGGAAAATGCATATCTATGGAGTAAAGGGTTAAGTTATGTAGTAAGGGAAACAACTCATTTGTAAAACTTAACTTATTGTACAAGTATATATCAGTTGAATTTTACACATACTTATATCGATACAGAATAAGCAGTATTAGAATTATTTGAAATAGAGCAGTTGACAACTAAAGAATACAACTAGTTTTGAGAGAAATTGAGAGAAATTACAATGACTCTCAATATTAAAGCTGCATCTACACAAACTGTTAAAGGTTTTTTTTTATTAAATACTACATAGAGAGTAAAAGGGTTTATGTGTAAAAATGTAAGATTCAAGTTACACTTTATATAATTTCAATTCCGATTTATTTAGATATAACAGTATCTTTCAAATTTTGTGACAACGTCCAACTATTATTTAAAAGGGTTTAGTTAATTCCTTTAATTTCTTAAAGCTGCAATACCAGTATCTGAAGATTTTTCTTTTATACAGAAAGAAACAACTTGTTTATGAATGATCAACATTTTTGTGAATTTTCATGGCCTGCAATGTACTTGTAACAACCAATACCTTTTTCAAATGTGAATAAATCGTGTTTTAAATGTAAATTACTAATCAGTAATTCTAAAATGCAAATTACCTACTCTGCTGACAAAAATTATTATAATTTTTTAATTTACAATTTAATTATGTATACTTGGTCAATTCCATCATCCCTAACTATAAGAATTGTCGATGGAAATATGCATATAATAAAGTTTTATTATGGACAAATATTATTCATTTTGTTGGATCCTAAAGTTTTATATATTAAAGGCCATTTAAAGGGCAAAAAGTGTTACGGGATTCAAACTCGGATCAAATGAGCGACAATCTGTCGATATTACCACTATGCTATGTTGGGATTTACCAAGATCTGTGGTATAAATCTAAGTTGAAACTTAACCGCTACCCAGATTCAATTGATGATCCCTGGATATTCCCGGACATTTACGGATGTAACAACTAAACCATTTATGTTATTCCATTAGTCTGGTCTAATTCACATATTAGCACTAATAACGAGTTTAAATACATAATCTTAATGTTAAACAAAGGTTAAACAAAGGTACATTGCCCCAGACATGATCCAGATAGTCACAATTTATACCAAATATTACAATTATACCATTTTTTAATGTCAGATAGGAAAGGACATAAATACTGGTTATGCTGCTTTAATTTATATTTATTGAAATATATTAAGTTAGTTAGGCAATAAGTCTTTTATTATATACATGTTCCTTTGTTTTCAAAGTAAAAATATACAAGATGTCATTGATTCATTTTCCAGCAAGATGTTACATGGGTTCTCATGACCAGTAGTTACAGACATGATATGTTTACACAAAATCTTGATCAACTTATATAAACCCAGACAGTGTACAACTGTTTGAAAACTTGATATAACCCGACGTTAAAAATACTAATGAACAGGTATGATAAGGAAATGGAAAACATAACGTCAGTAGGTGAAATGGACCAACATTTGAAATTAAAAACATGACGTAAATAGGTGATATGGACCAACATTGGAAATGGAAAACATGACGTCAATAGGTGATATAGACCAACATCGGAAATGGAAAACTTGATGTCAATAGGTGAAATGGACCAACATTGGAAATGATGTTGTTGTATGGTGTTTAGCGTCGCTTTCAACAATTTTTCAGTCATATCGCGACGGTGTCTACTTGAGACAGTTTTCTGAGCGCTGTCACACTGTAGTATCATGCCGCAGACACATGGTATGATACCCCACCCAGTCACATTATACTGACACCGGGCCGACCAGACCTAGAACTCTCCTCTAAATGCTGAGCGTCAAGCCAGGAAGCTTTTAGTACCATTTTTAAAGTCTTTGGTATGACCCAGCCAGGGATCAAACCCACGATCTTCCGCATGCGAGGCGGATGCTCTACCACTAGACCACGCTGCGGTCCCATTGGAAATGAAAAAACATGACATCAATAGGTGATATGGACCAACATTGGAAATGGAAAACATGACATCAATAGGTGAAATGGACCAACATTGGAAATGGAAAACATGACGTCAATAGGTGAATTGGACCAACATCGGAAATGAAAAACATGACTTAATAGGTGATATGAACCAACATTAGAAATGGAAAACATGACGTCAATAGGTGAAATGGACCAACATTGGAAATGAAAAAATATGAAGTCAATAGGTGATATGGACCAACAATAATTATGGAAAACATGACATCAATAGGTGAAATGGTCCAACATTGAAAATGAAAAACAGGACGTCAATAGGTGATATGGACCAACATTGGAAATGGAAAACATGATGTAAATAGGTGATATGGACCTACATTGGAAATGAAAAAACATGACATCAATAGGTGATATGGACCACATTGGAAATGGAAAACATGATGTCAATAGGTGATATGGACCAATATCGGAAATGGAAAACAGGATGTCAATAGGTGAAAATGACCAACATTGGAAATGAAAAACATGACGTAAATAGGTGAAATGGACCAAAATTGTATCACATTGTAAAAACCTACAGGACTATAGTTGTGTTCATGTTAACAATACAATATGTTATCACATGTTGTGATTACTTATCGAATTATATAATATATTGTGCACGATAGCTGATAAACAGTCTCATGGGTACTTGTGATTATCAACAAGAAAATATATATAAAATGCTTTCGAGTCCACTTCCTGGGTAGAACCAGTACTGAGTGTTGTTTTTGAGAGGCACCGGATCGAGCTGAGGATTGAACCCGCAACCTCCAGCTTGAGCGGCCAACACTCTATTCACTACACTACTATGGGCGCCACATTCCTATTGTAGCAATGTCCTCTCAACCAGGTCATGAGAACTTCACTATGGAGGCTACAAGATTACATTCATTCTAATCATTTTGGAAAAAAAACTTCATATTATGACATCTGTAATTTACATGTTTAAATGAACGAGCTTTCAATCCAGTACAAAGTTATGGTGATCGTAACAACTCACCAAATGCCTGATGCCATTGATGTAGTGGTAGCTTACAGGGAACGCCAGAATGTACTTAGCAGCAATAATGATAGCTGGCCCCAGGGACAGGCCCTGTATTACACCTAGGTAAGTTGGGAAGTCCCCTGGCAGTGCAAACAGGGCTATGGATGCTCCAGATATACCTGAAATGAACAAAAATATTGCAGGTGCAGTTGAGGTATATGTCAGACTTTTAAAATGGGAAAATGAATATGAAAAAGCACACACCTTTTGTTTGTTCTTTAAGAGAAAAAAAACAGTGTTTTTTATTATCTACCAAATGTGCAGATTAATGGGGTGAATGGACACATGCACAAAATCCTCAACAGTTAACAGACATTTTTCTCACATAAGGTTTTTTGACAGCTAGACTGGAACCCATGACCTCAGCAGTCAGATATGCCTTGATCCTATCTCAATTATGGAACCTAATCATGTATTATTAATATAAGGAACATTTTACCTATTAGCAGAACACAAGACTGTTCTGTACTTTATCACATAAATAAAAAAGTGGCAATCACCCCGGTAACATCAGATTTAACACAAAAAAATGAAGGTACATCAACCAGTGCTACACATTTATAACATACAGTTTTAAAACATTAAAACAGGTTAAATGTGCATATTGGGATGTGACTCATATTAATAATAGAGGTATACAAATCATGAAACATAAAACAAGTGATTTATACTGTCACATCTATTCAAAACTTTGATTTGGCATTACTCCTTAAATCTTTTATAGAACAGGCCCCTTGGATAATAAAAAATATTATTAGCTGTTATGTAAATAATAATTTGAATCTTAGTAAAAAATTTATTCAAATAATTAAATATTTTTTTCAAATCACATCCAGTAGTTTTACACAGAGAGCTAGCAAGTCAAAGGGAGACAAATCTTATAACTAGTCATTTGATTGAAAATATTCAAAACTGTAATTTAAAGGATATTGTTTAAACATGCCATAATATTAAATTAAAAAGGAATTTCCTAACTTGGGCTACCCACCTAGGTTAGACTTAAATAGATTTCCTGTTTAAAATAAACATAATTTGCGACATACATGTATTAAACACGTCGGATGATTTCATTGTGATTTCAATTTGATCCGTTATACAGAAAGAACATGTAGTAAAAAATGTTTCATCTTAGAAAGTCCTAATGACGATGTGAAGGTCATCAAGCAGTATTTATGAGCTATATATTTTAAGAATGGGGATTACATTTCATGTTTTAAATATTGATTTTGTCATATTTTAGTGGATTTGACATACCAAAATTTTCAGATCTTATTTATTAATTATAATGTGCATTTTATCCAGATAGTAGCAAGCAAAGCATGTGTTGTATGTAAATTCATATCTCATGAACTTTCAACAAACAACATTCATTTGTTAAGTTCTAGTATACTTACTGAGCGCCATACCGATGCCAGTCACTCTATGACACAACGACAACATGGACGTCAACTGGGGTCTGTAACATACACACAAAACTGAATCATAACTCAGGTGATGAAATGAATAAAAATAATTAATAACATCGGAAATATGTAAAGTATCATTTCAAACAAAATATACCCCTGTGGAGTTGCATGTATCTAACAATCATAATTCATCTTGTAGTTTTTATCACTCATAAATAACTTCCCTTTGTTCTCAGTTTAACAGTTATTTTTAGGCTAGCCATACCATATTCTGACATCCCTGAGAATATTAGATACTATTTATAAGCATCCATAAGCTAAATCTAGACTTATCACTATATCGGAAATATATGGATATATATGTACCCCACAAAATGCCATTTTGTAGATCCCTTTGAAAAAAAATAAAATTAACCGATAAATGCAAAAATGAAAACTGCGGAAGTAGTTTGCTCCACACAAATTGGTAAATACAGCATTGTTCCCAAGTACAAGGGCAAACACTCTGCATGGAATAGGTCAGCATCACAAAGGATGATTCCCTTACATCTACCTTTGATCTGATCATGTATGCAAAGTTTCACGTCAATCACTGAAAACAACATTGAAGTAGTTTGCCCTACAAGTTACTGACTGAACGACTGACCGATCAACCAACTGGCAAAGTGACTCCAATATGCCTCCTCTCAATCTTCATTTCTGGGTGGTAATTAACATTTTAAATTTACATAAACCCTGAATTAATATTTAAGTTTCAATCCCAAATTAACTTTTACAACTTTCCATAATCCTAGATTGATATTTATTAACTTTTTTGATAATGATATTTAAAGCTTACATAAGCTAAATCAAAATTTGTAAGTTTGTCTCACATAAATTTATTTTGCACCAAGCTAGGCCTGAACCAATGTCCTCTGACAGCTCAGAGATCTTAGGATGGCACCAAAGGCCACTCTGCCACAGAGGACTCCTGTATGTATACTGAACGGAACAGCTCACCCGCAACTTTCATATTTTCAATATCTTTGTGAAAATATGAAGTAGCATTATTAAAGTATGTAATTGACATTAACAGAGAATTAAGTATGTTTACATGGCCGTAATGTTCTTTCTTATTCAAGTCCAAGTTTCAAGGAAATTACTTGGATATTTTTTAAGAAAATACAAAAAATGTCAGGTGGCTGGTTAGCTGTTTCATTCAGTATATGGTGTTCTTATATCAATCCAAAGACCAATTAAGTATTAGTCTCATTTAATCGCCATAATAGGGGTGAGATCAAATAAAAAAAATCAAATGATTCGACAATGTGCTTTGATATGCAGTAAATAAGGTATAAGTATGCCGGTGCTGCAGCACTGTTGTACTTACTTGTAGATTCTGAGATGGGGTGACAACGGTCTGTTCAGTTTTCTATTTTTTGCCCAAAATTCTTCCATTTGTTCATATGCTTGAACTGTACCCATGGGAACACTACAATGAACAAATGATACGTAAACAACTACACATATGAAAGCATATTATATGCAGGTTCAACTTAAAGATGCATGTTCAGTAAATGGTGGAAAGTTTATTGACTCACACACAAAGAGGGATGGCCCATTTGAAGATAATGGTTGATTCTGTCCTTGTAGTTTAACTTATTAAGCTATATTTATGAGACATTCTTTAATACACAGGTTGGCATTTTCTGTTTTATTTAAAATTCTGTCAGAAACTTTTGGATTTCTTTGTTAATAGTGTCATTGTAATATTATATGATTGCCCACCATGGCCATGTGTGTGGTCCCTGAGCAAGACACTTTATGCTCATATGCTTAGTACTGGTTCTATCCAGGATGACTTTGAGCATGATTTGTGAAGGCTGTGTTGTTTAGTACTGGTTCTATCCAGGATGACTTTGAACATGATTTGTGAAGACTGTGTTGTTTAGTACTGGTTCTATCCAGGATGACTTTGAACATGATTTGTGTAGGTTGTGTTGTTTAGTACTGGTTCTATCCCAGACGACTTTGAGCATGATTTGTGTAGGCTGTGTTGTTTAGTACTGGTTCTATCCCAGACGACTTTGAGCATGATTTGTGTAGGCTGTGTTGTTAAGTACTAGTTCTATCCAGGATGACTTTGAGCATGATTAATGTAGGCTGTGTTGTTTAGTACTGAATCTATCCAGGACGACTTTGAGCATGATTTGTGTAGGCTGTGTTGTTTAGTACTGGTTCTATCCAGGATGACTTTGAGCATGATTTGTGTAGGCTGTGTTGTTTAGTACTGGTTCTATCCAGGACGACTTTGAGCATGATTTGTGTAGGCTGTTTTGTTAAGTACTAGTTCTATCCAGGATGACTTTGAGCATGATTTGTGTAGGCTGTGTTGTTTAGTACTGGTTCTATCCAGGATGACTTTGAGCATGATTTGTGTAGGCTGTGTTGTTTAGTACTGGTTCTATCCAGGACGACTTTGAGCATGATTTGTGTAGGCTGTGTTGTTTAGTACTGGTTCTATCCCGGACGACTTTGAGCATGATTTGTGTAGGCTATGTTGTTTAGTACTGGTTCTATCCAGGACGACTTTGAGCATGATTTATGTAGGCTGTGTTGTTTAGTACTGGTTCTATCCAGGACGACTTTGAGCATGATTTGTGTAGGTTGTGTTGTTTAGTACTGGTTCTATCCAGGACGACTTTGAGCATGATTTGTGTAGGCTGTGTTGTTTAGTACTGGTTCTATCCCGGACGACTTTGAGCATGATTTATGTAGGCTGTGTTGTTTAGTACTGGTTCTATCCAGGACAACTTTGAGCATGATTTGTGTAGGTTGTGTTGTTTAGTACTGGTTCTATCCAGGATGACTTTGAGCATTATTTGTGTAGACTGTGTTGTTTAGTACTGGTTCTATCCCGGACGACTTTGAGCATGATTTGTGTAGGCTGTGTTGTTTAGTACTGGTTCTATCCAGGATGACATTGAGCATGATTTATGTAGGCTGTGTTGTTTAGTACTGGTTCTATCCAGGATGACTTTGAGCATGATTTGTGTAGGCTGTGTTGTTTAGTACTGGTTCTATCCAGGATGACTTTGAGCATGATTTGTGTAGGCTGTGTTGTTTAGTACTGGTTCTATCCCGGACAACTTTGAGCATGATTTGTGTAGGCTGTGTTGTTTAGCACTGGTTCTATCCCGGACGACTTTGAGCATGATTTGTGTAGGCTGTGTTGTTTAGTACTGGTTCTATCCAGGATGACTTTGAGCATGATTTGTGTAGGCTGTGTTGTTAAGTACTGGTTCTATCCCAGACGACTTTGAGCATGATTTGTGTAGGCTGTGTTGTTAAGTACTGGTTCTATCACGGACGACTTTGAGCATGATTTGTGTAGGTTGTGTTGTTTAGTACTGGTTCTATCCCGGACGACTTTGAGCATGATTTGTGTAGGCTGTGTTGTTTAGTACTTGTTCTATCCAGGATGACTTTGAGCATGATTTGTGTAGGCTGTGTTGTTTAGTACTTGTTCTATCCAGGATGACTTTGAGCATGATTTGTGTAGGCTGTGTTATTTAGTACTGGTTCTAATCCGGACGACTTTGAGCATGATTTGTGTAGGCTGTGTTGTTTAGTACTGGTTCTATCCAGGATGACTTTGAGCATGATTTGTGTAGGCTGTGTTGTTTAGTACTGGTTCTATCCCAGACGACTTTGAGCATGATTTGTGTAGGCTGTGTTGTTAAGTACTGGTTCTATCCCAGACGACTTTGAGCATGATTTGTGTAGGCTGTGTTGTTTAGTACTGGTTCTATCCAGGACAACTTTGAGCATGATTTGTGTAGGCTGTGTTGTTTAGTACTGGTTCTATCCAGGATGACTTTGAGCATGATTTGTGTAGGCTGTGTTGTTTAGTACTGGTTCTATCCCGGACAACTTTGAGCATGATTTGTGTAGGCTGTGTTGTTTAGTACTGGTTCTATCCCGGACGACTTTGAGCATGATTTGTGTAGGCTATGTTGTTAAGTACTGGTTCTATCCAGGATGACTTTGAGCATTATTTGTGTAGGCTGTGTTGTTTAGTACTGGTTCTATCCAGGATGACTTTGAGCATGATTTGTGTAGGCTGTGTTGTTAAGTACTGGTTCTATCCCAGACGACTTTGAGCATGATTTGTGTAGACTGTGTTGTTTAGTACTGGTTCTATCCAGGATGACTTTTGAGCATGATTTGTGTAGGCTGTGTTGTTAAGTACTGGTTCTATCCAGGATGACTTTGAGCATGATTTGTGTAGGTTGTGTTGTTTAGTACTGGTTCTATCCAGGATGACTTTGAGCATGATTTGTGTAGGCTGTGTTGTTAAGTACTGGTTCTATCCCGGACGACTTTGAGCATGATTTGAGTCCTAGGCTGTTTTGTTTAGTACTGGTTCTATCTAGGACGACTTTGGGCATGATTTGTGTAGGCTATGTTGTTAAGTACTGGTTCTATCCCGGACGACTTTGAGCATGATTTGTGTAGGCTGTGTTGTTAAATACTGGTTCTATCCAGGATGACTTTGAGCATGATTTGTGTAGGCTGTGTTGTTTAGTACTGGTTCTATCCCGGACGACTTTGAGCATGATTTGTGTAGGCTGTGTTGTTAAATACTGGTTCTATCCAGGACGACTTTGAGCATGATTTGTGTAGGCTGTGTTGTTAAGAACTGGTTATATCCAGGACGTTTTTGAGCATGATTTGTGTAGGCTGTGTTGTTTTTAAACAGTGAATGTTAAATAAATCAGTTTAAACAATATAAATGTAATCCTGTTTTGCTGATGAAGGAATATTTCATATTGAAATTGAGTAAAACCATCATCCTTCTGTAATACATACAACTGACGGAATTACTTTTTTAATGTTTATTTGAATGAGTAAAAAGACAAGATACTTGTTTCTTGACCTACCAGGACTTGGTTAGTATGCCGGTATGTCTGGCAGCTAGACTCTGCCTCCCCAGTGTTCTGAAATAAAAATAATACCACATATATAACTCATTTATCTGATTAAATAAGATGAAAATGGACAGCTTTCTGTCATTCTGATATTCTTTGATTGAAATAAGTTCTTGCTTGAAAAAGAAAAGAAAAATGAGTAAGACAATCAATTTTTTCATCTTTTAATGGATGCCAGAATTTTTTTATATATTATATTTTTTATAAAAATAATATCAAGACAATTGATGTTCACCAGCTATGTCATCTATCTTGACAGTTTACAAATTATTATATATACTTTCACAGAACATCCTGTCTAACCAAATAAATTTTGTCTGACCAATACCAGTGCATTCAGGCATGGTATTATTTTTGGAAATACGAACAAAACAACAAAATAACAAACAGATTTATATACAATTACATTTGTCATATTTTCATAATCATATAAATATGTTATCAGAATAAAAAATAAACATGTCTCTCTTTCTTTTAGCATCTTTCTTGTGGTCTTCCTTATATCTTTGATTTTGAAACTTAATATTGTTGACATGGCTCTTCCTTTCTTTCTGTCAAAATATTTCAAAAGATCAAACATTTACGACTACTTTCAGTGTTTTCATGGAGCAAGACTAGGTATCAATGAAAGAAGGGCAAAATTAATTAATTAAAACCATGAATGAATGAGTGGGGATTTACGGTGTACCAACACATTATAGGTTAATCAACACCAACAGGAAAGAAGATTCCAGGTTCACTCTACATGTACAAAAACAACATATTAACATACAGATTAAAAAAAACCATCAACAAATGAATATGCAGCATGAACCTAGGACCTTGATACCTGCAGAGTTTCAGCAAGTTCTATCATATTACTCAATTTGTCGCTTCTTACGACATGCATAAGCCACAGTGATCCTATTCTTGCCATCACTCATGGCTCCCTAGAACCACACAGGGGTTGATAATTTAACCACACTAGTGAACATGACAAAAAATAATAAAATGAAAATGACACCCATTCAGAGGATTCCTACCCCTCTGCAGAGATCGACAGTGATTCTATTCTTAGCCGGAACCACACGGGCCTAATTAAAACCAAAATATAAATAAAAAAATACAGTAAGCAATATCACCATGTAAAAACAGTGTATGCTGTGCAAGTAGGTGCGCACTGTAGGTAAGATTTTTTGAGAGGCGTCAACATTTTGGTGCCCTTGTTTTAGCAAAACTAGAATATATAAATATGAAGCTCCTCAGTGTGGGAAGAATGACATTATCAACACATTCCAGACATTGATACATTATTTTGTTAGATAATTTAGTTAGCAACAACATTCTTTATAGAACAAAACAAAACTTTTTTTCGTAAAGTATTGCCGTTTACTTTTTTTTGATTCACAAAATTTACGTAAAACAGCAAATATATAATATACTGAAGGTCAAGGCCATTTTTAATACTCAAGGGCAGGAGGTATAAATGTGTTTTGTAGACATTACAGTCGATTTTTTTAACTAATATATTGTTTCTAAGTTAAACACAACTTATGACAATAATCTCTTTCATTTGCAGAGTTATTAAAGTTTATTTAAATGTAAAATCGAAGAAAATCACTCGGATCATATTTACCTCAGCAGCATAGTCGCCATTTTGGAATTGGGTATGGTTAGGTAAAAAATCACACTGAGTTGTATTCTCGTCGTTATCAACTAAAACATAGACGGATAGAAAACTTGCATCTCATGCCAAAAATTTACTTAAAATCATCATCGGTATTTTTTTAAATATTATTCTCCTTAGGAAATTATTGAAAACATACTGGATTTGACTACATAAGCTGTCGATAGACTTATAGAACTGCGCTGTTCTGGGCTTCTTAAACTATCACATGGGCTGGTCATAAAAATGGGTTACTATTTTGGTTTCCATTGCTATAAATGTAATTAAGCCACTGTTGTTCTTTGTGTGACCAGTCGAGTATGAAATACTCTAGATGCATGGCGGTGTGGTGTCAATGAGTTATAAAGGGTCTAGTCCTAGGTGGTGTTGGGGATTTTCGATCACTTAAAATATATTGATGCAAAATGAAAGTTGACAGTAAATGCTTGTAGATCTATAGAATGTTTAAATAGATACTACCGTATATAATAAGTGTCTAACAAAAAAAACTAACAGCCAGACCATCCTTAAAAAAAATGTTTGCTGTGCTCCGACCTAGTATTTTTCATGTTGGTAGGCATATGTATGTAGGTGGCTATCTTTTTTTAGCCAGAATTTGATTTTGTATAATCATTATATAAAGAAAAATGGACATAAATCATGATTTTTTAAAAAAGTTTTGCAAGTCAATAAAAATATTTGGGTGACAGGTAGGAACACGGCAAACAATTTATTTCTTAAGGATCACCCACATGCTTAGTTTCTTCCAGAGACACAGACGATGACGCTATATAATCGAATCACGTGACTCTCGGGATTTCTCGGGTATGTACGTTATTTTAAAAATAGCCACTATAGCGGAAGAACAGGCTTCCAGTCTTTGTGTCTATGTCTCTGGTTTCTTCATAGTTCGCATTAGACCAAATTGATCCCAACATTTTTGTTATCTTACTCATTTTTTTACGAATCTTTACTTGGACCAAGGAATAAGATATATATATATATCTAATTCCTTGCTTGGAAGATTAAATATCCGTGGGAGTTGCGATGGTCTTGTGTAACCAAAATCAAGTCACACTTTATAGAGTGTTGCTTTTTCGACAAAAATGTCCAAATATCGCGGAGCTAAAATGTGTATACTATCAGAGAAATAAATGCATGTACCCACATTCCGGATTATATAAATGCCTTAATTACATTATGTTTTATTTGTCTCTGACAATATGCAGCGTTCAATATTTGGTGACAGACTTGCTACAAGACCCAAAGCCCTCGGATGGGTTTTTAGTCAGTGGAATCAAATTATTTCCTTTCTTCAGACGGACATTTTCCTACTTCAATCAATAATCAGTTGGAGTTAAGTAGGTAATAGAATAACCAGTGACCTGTCTACACATTATAAAGTCACTGGAATAACTGATCAACATAAGACATACAGTGAGACATTCCACGTGCACTGTGTATTCTGTTCTTGCACACGAGTACTCACACGGGAATGACGTACGTTCGCAACACTTCGCACAAATAAGGCAGTGCGAGAGTGTTTTAAAAATACATTGTATACCTGAGCGTGACCCCACCGAGATTAGGGAACTGAGCCTCTTGGTCTTTGAGCAAGTATGCTAACCAGTAGACTACTGTAACTGAACGGACATTACTGTAACAGTATGCCATCCTTTAATTGGGGTATATAGCAGTCAGTCCGCATGGACATGGAGATTCATACCCAGTGCACGTAAAAGATGCACAGACTGATGTCCGTGTTTCAAATAAGCTTATAGAGTATCAAGGAATTAGAGAGAAATGTAGGACCTATCGTGTTTGCTAAGTTAAGATCTAATGAATATGAAGGTTCTTGATTGTAGGCTCCACATGTTATAATCTAGTCACTTCACATTATATATTTTATATCCAGTAACTGATTGATTGATTGAATATTTAGCGTCATGTTTATGCCATCGAGGGCTAACAGACTATCAGCCGTTAACCTAACCATCATTTCCTGGGATCCTGGAAGGTAAACCAGTACTGGAGTTCACCCATCTGCACAAGTAACTGATAACTTTTCCACTTGAATCAGTGGTTAAATATGAATAATAACGAGATGCAATGTCGTATATCAACCATCACGGAGACTGTTGCCAGGCCGGAATTCAAATTCATGGATTGAAAGTCAGAAGTGCAACCGACTGAGCTAATCGGGCCCGGCTTAACTGGCATGAATCGAAGAAATCTCACCGGTCCAGTGGATGGATGAGGTAACACAGTTCCTGTTGCAATCAGTAAACTAATGTAACAGTACTATCCAATCAGCTATATCAGGATCACAGCCACTTCTCACAAATGCAATCTAGGTTCAAAACCCATATTGGCATCACACATGCAGGTTCCTCCCATTCCAAGATTCTTTCATCACCTACATCAACACTTTATGTATACGCCATGAAGATAATGCTTCATAACTGACAGAAAGTTTATATCAATATATGAATAGTTTACACGAATTTATTTTAGCTTGATTGCGATTACAACTCAGAGCGTATATGAACCTCTCTCGAGTCCGCTTCCTTGGTAGAATCAGTACTGAGCATTCTTTCATGAGAGTCATAGGGTCGACCCGGGGATCAAACCTGCAATCTCTGGCATGAGCGGCCAACACTTTATCAATTTCACTACCGCCCCGCTTTAATTAAGTAAATGAATACATATGGTACAAAACATTTCAACAAACAATTCAGTTAATTATTCTTTTATTTGATAAACATGTTCTTGACACAAAAAATAAATACTGTAGCACAACTCAAATTACACACTTACTGTTACATCTAAATCCATCTACAGTATTCAGTTACGCACTTTTTTAATTTTAAATTAATCCACAATTAAACACTTCAACTTGACATTCAAGCTAATCCAGTTATAAATACACTTTTCTTTAGCAAATAACTGAACTGTTACACTTGTCTTAACATTCAAAATCAGTCACATTTATACACTAATTTTACCAGTTACACACCTATCTTAACATCTAAATTAATCCACAGCAACACACCTATCTTAACATCCAAATTAATCCACAGCAACACACCTATCTTAACATCCAAATTAAGCCAGTAACACATTTATCCACAGTTACACACTTATTTTCACAGTTACGCACTTATCTCAACATCTAAATTAAGCCACAGTTACACACTTATCTTAACATCCAAATTAAGCCAGTTACACACTTATCTTAACATCCAAATTAAGCAAGTTACACACTTATCTTAACATCCAAATTAAGCCACTTACATACTTATCTTAACATCCAAATTAAACCACAGTTACACACTTATCTTAACCTCTAAATTAAGCAAGTTACACACTTATCATAACGTCCAAATTAAGCCACAGTTACACACTTATTTTAACATCCAAATTAAGCCACAGTTACACACTTATCTTAACATCCAAATTAAGCAAGTTACACACTTATCTTCACGTCCAAATTAAGCCACAGTTACACACTTATATTCACATCCAAATTAAGCCAGTTACACACTTATCTTAATGTCCAAATTAAGTCACAGTTACACTTTAATCCACAGTTACACACCTATCTAAACATCCAAATTAAGCCAGTTACACATCTATCTGCACAGTTACACACTTATCTTAACAGCCAAATTAAGCCAGTTACACACATATCTTAACATCCAAATTAAGCCAGTTACACACTTTTCTTGATATCCAAATTAAGCCAGTTACAGATATTGAGGGAAGTTAAATCAAATAAAGCTCTGTCTATTATGTATATTAATCCAATTTATGATTTATATGAAAAATGGTAAAATAAAGGTGCATATATTTCAAAACCATTTAAACTGGAAAATTCACAAAATCGAGTCTGTTTTGAAGCAATATAGTAACACAACTCTTTAGCAGGCATGAGCTATAGGTCAGACATCCACAAAGGTCATCACATTTCATTACGACTTACACATTTTTGCTGTTATGATTGATTGATCATGTGTTCACACATAAAAAGTAATATTCACACAAGAGGAAAGTTTTTAAAACCCGTGCCAAAAATCGCCAATGCATCATCTAACCTTTTACTCCATAGATACGTATTTCCCACATCGATTACAGAAGGCCTTTGAAAACAGTGCAGGAAAGGTTCAGATTGCTCGTAACGAGCAATCTGAACACTTCCTGCACTGTTTTCCACTCAGTCAGTTAATATAAACATAATTCACCCATTGGTGATACACGGTGAATTAATGCTTTCAATTTGGAAGAGTCCAAGAAAATGCTTATGGAACAAAGGGTTCAAACAGTTATGATGTCAAACAATGACTATGTTTGATTGTGAACATTGACATTATCTAAATTTAGATGACGTGATATTAAATAAAAATTTCTTATTTTAGCAACAGAACAGAAACTTACAAGTCATAGTAATAAAACACTGCATGTTAATATCTGCCAATACCAGGCAGTAACTGCATAGAAATTGCATCAAGACATCTTTGATATCAACAGGTATTTAAATAAATATTTCCTGCATAATTATTTACTATATTTTCAAACATTAAAGGGATTATACATCACCTTTTTTTACAAATGTTCAACTAGCTTCACTTCTGAGAATCTTCATAATGCACATATGAAGTTAGAATATCCTGGAATATGTGGTTTTGATTCTATTTTGAAGATGGATTTCACTTTTAGAAAGGGGCATAACTCTTGTAAATTGTTTAACAGTATAATAGATCACTAATTCATAGTCATGTGTGACAAACATTGTAACAAATACTTTATTTGAATAGGACTCACACCACTATTATCTCCCTTGAGTACTACGGACCTACAGATGAAGGAGGTAGAAATGAAACTTTAGTTATCTTTTTCTTCTTTTTTCAGGGCTTTGTACTGCAATGGTTTGTTTTTTGCTAGCACGAGTTAAATGGTCAGTATTTTAGAAATCATCACTGAAAATTTGATGCTGATACCAGCTTTCTGGACAATTCTGTGTCATTTCAGAATTGTTGGTTCGAACTGCATCTAGGGCGAATAGTTGACATATTATTACTCTGGAAATTGATAGGTCTCACAAAAGCATTGAATTTAAAAAAAAAAAAACCTGGTCAAGGTATACTTTTTTTCCTTTATAATTGCATATCTTGAACCAGTGAAGAATTTGAGCCCAGACACATGCTGCAGAATTTGATTTTTCACTCTGTTTTAGACATAAATGTTACAATGGAGCCCTATGGGAAATGTAATAGTGGTGTGAGACGTACAAGTTTTTATCAATATGCTACATAAAATTAAAAAAATATATATAAATAGAAATTTTTTTTTCTTATATTAAAAAAATGTCATCTTTTGGAAGCTTTCTCAAAACAAAACCCATCAGATAACTGCGAACTGGACAATACAAAGGATGGTAAAAAAACTCTGACCCAATTTTTTAAGTATGAAAATGGAAATATCTGATAAAATACAAGTAAAAGTTACGACCCTAGATCCTATGATTTTTTTCTTTAAAACAAAAAAAAAACTATTTAATTACAATTAAATCTAAATAGTTTTTTGAGAAAGGTGAGCTTTAAAAAAAAAAAAAACTTTAATCAAAATTTCTTAGCACAATAAGAACAATTATTACTCACCTTGACCCCTTTATGGTAGTGAGCACACATAACATTTCATTGATATATGGGTAATAACTACAGAGATATAAACATGCTGAACAACTTTAAAAAAACAAGAGGTTGCCACTAACGTGGTCATATCCCCTGCCACTTCGTTAACCTTTAGAAGCATTTCCTAAGAAGTGGATATAAACTATGCAAAATGAAAAAGTCGCCGAGCACAGAAATGACATATAAATACCGCAAACAGAAATATGTAGCCAACTGTAATATGACATATTGTCTTGTCCCAGTGAGCACTGGTGTGATGGTCTAAATCGAACCATGAGTATGTAAGTTTTAACCCCAAAACAAAAGAAAAACTACCTTTGACGAAAAGACCAAGCTCATTCACATGTCACATCGCCTTGGACTGGTTAGCATTTGTGCCAATTTATTTAAAAATCCAATCACAACTGAAGAAGATACGGTCCCGACAGCAGTGGACGGACAGAGCTGTGATCTTGACCTTTGAAGAACAGATCCAAGTCATTCGCATGACACATTATCTTGTCCTAGTAAACATTTGTGCCGAGTTATTTAAAACTCCAATATCAACTAAAGAAGATAAGGTCCGTACAGCAGCGGACAAATGGAGCTGTGACCTTGACCTTTGACAAACAGACCAAAGTCAGTCGCATGAAACATCGTCTTGTCATAGTGAACATTTGAGCCAAGTTATTTAAATATGCAATCACAACTTAATAAGATAAGGTCCGGACAGCAGCGGACGAATGGAGCTGTGACCTTGACTTTTGACAAACAGACCAATGTCAGTCGCATGACACATGGTCTTGTCATAGTGAACATTTGTGCCTAGTTATTGAAAAATGCAATTACTACTAAAGAAGTTACCGTCTGGACAGGAGGAAACGCAGTGTATAAACTGGATTTCCAAACACTTGACCTTGAGCTATGACCTACACCTTTGACGAACAGACCCAAGTCATTCGCATGACACATCGTCTTGTCCTAGTGAATATTAGTGCCAAGTTATTTAAAATTCCAATCACAACTGAAGGAGATAGGACGGGAATGACGCACGGACGCAGCCCATTTCTATGGAGGGGTATAACACTGTGACTCTTGGGTGAGTAAATTTTCATTAGAAATCGAGCAAAAATCTATCTGTATACATGTATTTCAAATGTCTAAGAGATTCACTACCAGCATATGGAATATCAAATGGAATCATTGCTACTTTTGTTACATGAATCATTATTGTTCTAATTTTCATTCATACAAAGATCAACTATTAGTCATGTAATTTTCTTAAATGATTAAGTCTTGTGTGTTGATACACATAAAGACAACAGAGTTAAACAATCTGTATGCTTTCCTTTGTACATGTATTTGATTTTATCCAATTTAGAGGTTGCTATGGTCAGATGGACGGAAATAATGGAATTGTAATGTTACATGTACCCTTCCTTCAACTTGAAACAAATGAGTGAAATCAGGTGTTTAACTGTGCAACAAGACAAAAATATTATAAATTACCAAATGACTGGATAACTTGATGCTTACTTTCCATGACCATGTACAAATGCAACAAGCAAACACATAGACTGTTAAAAAAGTATCAATGCATACATGTATGTAGTTATAACCAGCAGAACAGCACAGGTTCAGCAAGTTGTATTTAGTACTCCACCTGTCAGCCCTTATGATCCATTATAATGGAATGCATCTATATTTCAATATTTGTAACAGCAGCGTCCATGGAAATGGAAATGGGTCAATATTATGACTATCAATGACAGCACTTTTTACAGTAGTTATAATAATAATCAATTCTATCCAAAACACAACATCAAACATTCTATTCTAAACAAAATACAATAAAAATACTAAAACAAGATCAATGAAACAAAATACATTAAACAAGAAAATAATAACGACAAAACAAAAATCACAACAATTACATCTTGAAGCACCTTCTAAAACACATTCAATCATTTATTTGATATAACAAACTTCTGTTATTAGATTGATTGTTTTATTGAATATTTAGCGTCATCTTTATGTCATCGAGGGCTAACAGATAATCAGTAAACCTAACCACTGTTTCATGATAAATCTGGAAGGTTAACCAGTACTCGAGCACACTCCATCTCCTTGAGTAATGACAACTCTCCCACTTGAATCAGTGGTAAGAGACAAATGACAATGAGACGCAATATCGTTCATCAATCATCAAGGAGACTGGCCTGGTGGGGTTCAAACTCATGACCCCTGGATTTGATAGTCAGCTGCACTACCGGCTGAGCTAATCAGGCCTGGCTCCTGTCATCAGCCAACTGAGGTAGTGAATGTAGTAAATCATTAAACATATTACACAATTTATATGGCAGAGAGGTTTGATATACTTCGGAATGAATCCCAGACAAATTACTTCTGGGAAGAAAAATATTCTTCTGCAAGTACATGTCAGTGGCAAAATTTCCCACAGAAAGTGTTTGAACTGCCTGTGCTTAAACTCGTGACCTCCTCAGTTAGAAATTTAGTAAGTCCATTTGGTCATGGAGTGGACCCTTCAGCCTGTAATAAAAAAATTAATTGCATTCCTTCAAAATGACATGTGAATGGTTTACATAACTTATTTGTAATGGCATAATATTTTTATATTTCACATTAACAGCAAAGATTAATTTTGATACTGTTATGGCAAATGCTGTTTTACAATCCTATTATTATGCTTGTACTGGGTTGATGGGGTTGGCTATGAGCAAAAGTAACATGACGAAGATGAGGATGTTTGCAATTATAAATAAAACATGTTTCATCCGTTAATTATCTCACATACTGCTTTTGTGTTCAGTAACAACCGATCTTCATGATGAAGTGTTACCATTACATGTTTGTTTATATTGATAAACACATTCAAAAATAATGTGTTACATGTTTGCTGGTATTGATAAACACGTTCACAAGTAACTTGTTACATGTTTTATAATATTGATAAATACGTTCACAAATAATTCTTTACACGTTTGTTGATATTGATAAACATGTTCACAAATAACATGTTACATGTTTGTTGATACTGATAAACACATTCACAAATAACTTGTTACACATGTTTGTTGATATTGATAAACACATTCACAAATAACTTGTAACATGTTTGTTGATATTGATAAACACATTCACATGTCATTTGTTACATGTTTGTTGATATTGATAAACACATTTACATGTCATTTGTTACATGTTTGTTGATATTGATAAACACATTCACATGTCATTTGTTACATGTTTGTTGATGTTGATAAACACATTCACAAATAATTTGTTACATGTTTGTTGATATTGATAAACACGTCATTTGTTACATGTTTGTTGATATTGATAAACACATTCACAAATAACTTGTTACACATGTTTGTTGATATTGATAAACACATTCACAAATAACTTGTAACATGTTTGTTGATATTGATAAACACATCACATTCACAAGTCATTTGTTACATGTTTGTTTATATTGATGAACACATTTACAAGTCATTTGTTACATGTTTGTTTATATTTATGAACATATTCACATGTCATTTGTTACATGTTTGTTTATATTGATGAACACATTCACAAGATATTTGTTACATGTTTGTTTATATTGATAAACACATTCACAAGTCATTTGTTACATGTTTGTTTATATTTATGAACATATTCACATGTCATTTGTTACATGTTTGTTTATATTGATGAACATATTCACATGTCATTTGTTACATGTTTGTTTATATTGATGAACATATTCACATGTCATTTGTTACATGTTTGTTTATATTTATGAACACATTCACAAGATATTTGTTACATGTTTATTATTGATGAACACATTCACAAGATATTTGTTTAATCATAGTTAATGAACACTGTGATTTTTTTTAGAACTAAACAACACAGTCAATTTTACGTGTATACAGATATAAAACCTGAAATAAATCTGACTTGCAACACCTCTCTTATGTTGTGACATCTTTTAACACTGTGACATACATGAATATATGACATCTTAAAGATGCCTAGCAACAGCTTTAGATATGTTAACTGCAAATGTTTTAAGGCAGCAATATTATATTAAAATGGAATCATATCATAATATAAACCATTCCTTATGTTTAATTTGTAAGGTTAGCTGTATTCAACAGCCAATTTATTCTTTTGTTATTTCAAGTCAATATGGAACGCGTGATCCAGTGGTAAAGCGTCAAATCCAGTATCAGGGATACTGCTACGTATTCCCACAGCTATGTATGGTGTCCTTGAGTAAGACACTTTTTCTGCATGTGTTCACAATACTACTAGTTCTACACAGGAACACTTTGAGCCTGGTTTGTTGTAAGAACTTGTTTCACAATCAAAGTAAAATAAAAAAGTTTATAAACTAAATCAATAAACATTCATGTATTTTATTTACTCAAACATGTGTGCAGTGGTTGAATATGCAACTAGATGATATTACATTTTCACCATTTTTCTCAAGTTTAGCTCCTCTATCTTTAGCACACTAAGAATACAGTAGAGTTCCCTGCTACGTGTCAAAAGGCATCTTAAACTTGGCCAGTTTCTCATTCTTCTGCTTTAATTTCTCTATTCTTTTGTCTGTCCGTTTACCATTGGATGTGAACTCGACGTTAATCTTCCTGCCAGCTAGTGTGGTGTTGTGTAACCGAAGAGCAATCTGAAAATGAAACTTTATTAATGTTACATTGACAATTTTCTAACAGTTAAATAATTATATTAGAATATTCTATTTCAGCAAAAAATACCATTCTCTTATTTAGAATGTTTTTAAAGTCCAAACAGGCACTTATAAGACTTTCTACAATAACAAAGTTTTAACTAGACCTATCACTGTAGTGATGAATACCCCCGAACGCCGCCATGACAGAAAATGGTTAACCATTGTATGAAGTTTTATTAAATTATATCCAATAGTTTTTAAGTTATGCTCCAGACAAAAAAATTCTTAATAAAAGAGAATGTTATGGATTGAGTTGTTTGTATTGTTAATTTTTTTATGGTTTTGTTAAAATTAAAAACGGTCTTTTTAATTATTGTGCAGTGTACAAGCTTTCATGGCAATCAATAAATGTTATACTTTTTCGAGTTATGTTGAGGGACAACAATTTTATGGATAAGAAACAAACAAGAGCACTAGGAATACAATATCGAACCTGCTTTGCTCGAACTCCATGTATTCATCAACTTGGTTCTTTCATGAACTTTATTAAACTGTTATCACTGAAGGCTTTAAAAGTACCTTAAAAGTACTGCACCAGACAAGGGAAATATATCAAAGGGCAATAACTCTGTAATTAGCAAGAATAGAGTTATGTTTCTTGTACACTGCACTTCCTGTCATTATATTCTACCATTGTATGAAGTTTGATGAAATTCCATCCAGTACTTTTCAAGTGATGCTCCGGACAAGGAAAATTGCAAAGGACAGACCGACAGAGCAACCTCAGGGTGACTCCAGTATACCCCCTCAAAACTTCGTTTGTCGGGGGTATAATAATGTCAACGCTTTATTCAAGGATTGGTGAAAATTTGATGAGTGGTTTCAGAAAAAAATACGAAGAAAAAGTTTACAATGGATTGACGGACAAATGATGTACGGATGGATGACAGACACAGGGCAATTACAAAAGCTCTCCTGTGAATCTCAGACTCAGGTCAGCTAAAAAGACAGTCACAATAATTATACAGTATATTCCCTTATAAAAGCCCCCAGGGGCGTTACATTTTACAAAGTGTGGGCGTTTATTTAAGGTAAAAAAAAAAAGCAAATTTAACAACAGTGTATAGAACTAAAGTGTATGTTTAGTGTTTAATTGGTATTACTAACATGTATACGATTTTTATGTGAGTTTGTGCTTTTTAAGTATCTGGATTAAAGGAATTTTCATTTAGAAAGGTTTTATTTTTTAATTTTCCAGAAATATAGGTGGGGGGTAGGGGGGCATTAATAAGGGAATATACGGTTATATCAATAAACAATATCAAACCATTCTAATTCCGTGAGATCCTTTCTATATTCTCTTTATGCATCACCCTCTTATGAAAATATTATGTGCAGGCACCAAGTGCACAAGTTTGCGGGCCCGGAGCTTGTGAATCACTGATTAATGTAAAACTTCAGAAGATCTTTGACGTACACTGGGTATGACTCTCCCTGCACGTGAGCCAGATACTTTGAATCCCCTCCAAAGGATTGTATAATTTCACAGTACCTTGCCAAAATAAGGTACTGTGAGAGTGCATTTGAAACCCGACCCCCAGATGAAACCCCACCGGGAATTGATCCAGGGACCTCTAAATCTTGGAGCAAACATGCTGACCACTAGACCATGCAACTACTTACAAGATCCATACATATGTGAACATATTAACACATTAACAAGGAACATTTTCCTCATTAGGACATAGAATCATGGAACACAATATTTACCCTATGACTTATGGTACTGTTGAACTCAACATAAGCAAACCGTTTTGACTTATCTGTCCCCTTCTCTTTCGGCAGTCGGACATCCTTTACTCCACCTAAAGCAACAAATACAAATTCACAAATACATTGTTAAAGAAAATACTAGTTAACAACTTCTATACAAAAAGTAGCTTAAAACATGTAACTGTTCAACTATATTACAATCACTACACTTCATAACCCCACCCCCCCTAAAATGACCCTGTACATGTACATTCAATAAAATTAATCCCTATTTTTTTTCTGCAAAATTTGATGTTTTTCTTATTTTTATTATACTTTACTCTTTTAAAAAATGTCAATTTTGTTTTGTATTTTTACATTTTGTGCTTAAAACAATACCATGAAAGTGCACATATTATTTTAACAGTGACAATATGCATTTTTCTTATATTTTGAACCATTTTAGAAAAAATATCAAGTGTTCAACAGTGAAAGCACTATTACCACTAGACAAATTTACAGAATAAATATATTTGTGTAGCAAAAATGCCTTCATATCCAAAAAACTTTTTAAATGTCAAAAAATAGGACACAATTTGGGAAAATGAACATAATCTTTAATTTTAGCCATCTTTGGAGTCACCCTATGAATAAAAAAACACAAAATTAACAAATAAATTACCGGTACACATATTTGAAAAAGATGAAGTATATTTAATACAAATACACCAAGCTTTGCTGAAAAATAAGTGTTTTTGAAATGCATTTTGCATGGCCCACACTGGGGCTTCATGAATCTAGTCCTTTCTTGTTTTTAACTATCCCTGACATGTACCAAAAAATCTGAAAGGCATTCTACTTAGTAAATATTGTTATGTCTTTCTATATTTAAGCTTCTTTGATTTTTTTTTTTGAAAATTCAATTTAGTAAAAGGTGGACCACCATGCTATTGCTGAAATTAATACAGTTGAAACTTGATATCTCGATATTGGAGGAACTGCCAAAAAAACTCGAGATTACTGAATATCGACATAGATTTTGTCTCAAAATCAATATTTGTTTTCATCACCTGCTAATTGTCGTACGTCAATTGTACTTTTGCTTTCATATTATGGTCTGTGCAGTAGAATTACACCGTCATGATAAATGCTAATATCTGGGTCCTTTTTTGAATTTTTCGGCAGTCTGAGATGTAAGTTGTTGCTGACTGACTGAATCAACACTGCGTGGAAAAACACACAATATTATGTCAACAATAAATATAACATTCAATTAAAGGTGTGAAATGATCAATCGGGGGGACTTAACTGGGATCGAGATATCTGGAATATTGACACTGGGATCAAGATAAAAGGGATCTATTTATATAAGCAAAGAAAGGCAAAAGTTGGGACTGGCAAAAAATATCGACATTACCTGAATAACGGCTCAAGCGATATCGAGATAATGAGTTTCGACTGTATATTTATGTAAAAATTATACTGCACCTGTTTTCTTGAAATGCTCTTCTATCTGTTCCTTTGATATGTCGGGTGGTAAATTTCCCACAAATAGGACATAACGCTTTGGCATATGCACACTCGTACTGTTTACAAGTTTCTCAATTGCATCAACATACTCCACTTTTGATTTTTTTGGCGTAGAAATTGGAGATTTTCCCTGTTTTTTGTCATCAGCAGTAGCACCGTTTTTCACTTTTTTGTTATTATTACTACCACCAGATTTTGACTTTTTAATATGGCCAGTTTTGTTATCAGTTCGTTTAGCACTACTTTGTTTAGGCAAGACTTTCCCCGCCTTAAGTTTATTCTGTGGTAATGCATGTTTGGACACAAAGCCTCTATCAGACACTGATGGAGTTTGCTGTTCCTGTTTTTCTACAGTGGACTCAACATTGGAAGATGTTCTTGCTGAAAGAAAAAAAAAGCAATGTGTCGCATGAATACTACATTGTTGGAATTTAAGGTTGATTATATTAAATTACTATAAATACTCTCCATTCAATTTATATGCAATTACACTACCCTCCATTCAAATCCATTCAAGATAGATGCATTAGGCTACTCTCCATTCAAAATATTTGCATACCAATTCTCTCCATTTCAGATAAATGCATGCATTACAGTATTCTCCATTTAAGATATATGCATTCAAGATAAATGCATTACATTGCTCTCCATTTAAGATAAATCCATTACACTATTTTCCATTCAAGATAAATGCATTAGGTTACTCTCCATTTAAGATGATAAGAATCTTACATGGGTTTGAGGTTCAGTTAGACAATTCTGTCCCGTGGGATAACTGTTTTTGTGGCAACGAGGCTCTGCTGAGTTTCCATCACGACTGTTATCCCAAGGGACGGAATTTTCCACCCAAACAGAAAAAGGCATGAATGATAATTTTTCTTGCATACCAAGCACACTGAATAATTATTTTAATTTATTTTATCATTATTTACAGTTGCTTTTTAGATGTTAAATATATGTTTTACGTCATATATTTATACATTACCTCATAAATGAGTCTAACGTTTTAGCGCAAGAATTTTAACTTGGCCCTAGGGTTAGATAAATTTATCTACCCCACCCCCCACTCCCCCATACCCGGTAAAAATGCAGACATCTTTATCTGGTGTGCAAGAAAAATGCATTACACTATTCTCCATTCAAGATAAATGCATTACAATAGTCTACATATAAGATAAATGCATTATGCTACTCTCCATTTAAGACAAATGTATTACAATACTCTCCATTTGAGATAAATCATTATGCTACTCTTAAATGAAAACTAAGAGTGCCAGAATTCACATAAAATAAAATATATACATCTGTTGACAGTTCAAGGGCCACAATTCCTATACTAATTACTAGTATTCGATTTTGCCAGTTCATGATCTTGTCCACGATATTTTGGTTTAATAACTACTGTTTAAGTTTAGCCAGGATCAAATTTTAACTGCAGTTGATGGAGTGCACACATCAATTGTTCAAGGGCCACAACTCTTGACATTATTGATTGATTATTACGCATCATTTTATGCCATCGAGGGCTAGCAGACAATCAATAAAATTAACCACTGTTTCCTGGGATCCTGGAAGGCCAACACACCCCATCTCTGCAAGTAACTGATAACTTTCCCACTTGAATCAGCAGTGAGAGACAAATGATAATGAGACACAATGTCCTATATTAATCATCACGGAGACTGTTGCTGGGCGGAGATTCGAACTCACGACCCCTGGATTTATAGTCAGAAGCGTAACCAACTGAACTAATCAGGTCTGGCTCAATTAGACGAGATGATATTGTTTTATTGCTACTTGCACATGTCTGACCTGTTGGTTTTGGCCTCCATAAATAATTTAAACATTTTTTTATACATTACCAATCTAAATATATATCAAATTGGTCAATGGCTATAAATTTCCAGACTGTAATTTTTAATTAAATTTTACAATAAAAATGGCAATTTGCAACTTAAATGTTACTAGTAAACAGTTCCACCTCTTGTGACTCTGGACATGTTCTTTCTCTCTTTATGCCACTTTTGTCTCTTTTCCATGCGTGCTGTTAAATTCGTTTTTGGTTTGTGGTGTTCCATTTTTTGGTCTTGACCTGGGAAGTGAAACAATCATAATTTAACTAGAAAAGCATGGAGATAAAGATGATGAATAACTCCATCAATACCCTTATGAATAGCAATGAAATTTGGCTGATGTTTATCTGGACTAATGCAAGTACATGTATATATCAAACAAACGTAACTAATTATTAACTTATATTTTAGCTAATTATTGTAGAGATAACAATGCCCCCTCCCCACCAATGAATTAAATAAATGATAATTACAAAAAAGTATCTAAGTTTAGAAAAACACAAACAAAAACAAAATATAGCATCAAAGTTCTGCAAAATTTAGCATGTTGAAATCATGTCTAAATTCTTTGTAGTTAGATTGAAGATAATACTAAGGAGATCCCATATGAAGATTATTAGTAGTTATATTGAAGGTAATACCTAGGTGAACCCATATGAAGATTATTTGTACATGTAGTTATATTAGTACATGTAGTTATATTTGTACATGTAGTTATATTGAAGGTAATACCTAGCAGATCCCATATGAAGATTATTTGTAGTAAGATTGAAGGTAATACCCAGGAGATCCCATATGAAGATTATTTGTAGTTATATTGAAGGTAATACCCAGGAGATCCCATATGAAGATTATTTGTAGTTATATTGAAGGTAATACCCAGGAGATCTCATATGAAGATCATTAGTAGTTATATTGAAGGTAATACCCAGGATATACCATATGAAGATTATTTGTAGTTATATTGAATGTAATACCCAGGAGATCCCATATGAAGATTATTAGTAGTTATATTGAAGGTAAAACCGAGGAGATCCCATATGAAGATTATTAGTAGTTATATTGAAGGTAATACCCAGGAGATACCATATGAAGATTATTTGTAGTTATATTGAAGGTAATACCCAGGAGATCCCATATGAAGATTATTAGTAGTTATATTGAAGGTAATACCCAGGAGATCCCATATGAAGATTATTAGTAGTTATATTGAAGGTAATACCCAGGAGATCCCATATGAAGATTATTTGTAGTTATATTGAAGGTAATACCCAGGAGATCCCATATGAAGATTATTTGTAGTTATATTGAAGGTAATACCCAGGAGATCCCATATGAAGATTATTAGTAGTTATATTGAAGGTAATACCCAGGAGATACCATATGAAGATTATTAGTAGTTATATTGAAGGTTATACCCAGGAGATACCATATGAATATTATTTGTAGTTATATTGAAGGTAATACCCAGGAGATCCCATATGAAGATTATTTGTAGTTATATTGAAGGTAATACCCAGGAGATACCATATGAAGATTATTTGTAGTAAGATTGAAGGTTATACCCAGGAGATCCCATATGAAGATTATTTGTAGTTATATTGAAGGTAATACCCAGGAGATCCCATATGAAGATTATTTGTAGTTATATTGAAGGTAATACCCAGGAGAAACCTTATGAAGATTATTTGTAGTTATATTGAATGTAATACCCAGGAGATCCCATATGGAGACTATTTGTAGTTATATTGAAGTTAATACCCAGGAGATCCCATATGAAGATTATTAGTAGTTATATTGAAGGTAATACCCAGGAGAAACCTTATGAAGATTATTTGTAGTTATATTGAATGTAATACCCAGGAGATCCCATATGGAGACTATTTGTAGTTATATTGAAGGTAATACCCAGGAGATCCCATATGAAGACTATTTGTAGTAATATTGAAAGTAATACCTATGAGATCCAATATGAAGATTATTAATTTTGTAGTTAGATTGAAAGTACCTAATATAACCCATATGAAGATTATTTGTAGTTAGATTCAAGGTACCTGGGAGAACCCATATGAAGATTATTTGTAGTTAGATTGAAGGTACCTTGGAGATCACATATGAAGACTATTTGTAGTTAGATTGAAGGTACCTAGGAGATCACATATGAAGATTATTTGTAGTTAGATTGAAGGTACCTTGGAAAACCCATATGAAGATTATTTGTAGTTAGATTGAAGGTACCTAGGAGAACCCATATGTAGATTATGTGTAGTTAAATTAAAGGTACCTGGCAGAACCCATATAAAGATTATTTGTAGTTATATTGAAGGTACCTAGGAGATCCCATACAAAGATTATTTGTAGTTAGATTTATGGTACCAAGAAGATCCCATATAAAGATTATTTGTAGTTAAATTGAAGGTACCTAGGAGATCCCATATGAAGAGTATTTGTAGTTATATTGAATATCCCATATGAAGACTATTTGTAGTTATATTGAAGGTAATACCCAGGAGATCCCATATGAAGACTATTTGTAGTTATATTGAAGGTAATACCCAGGAGATCCCATATGAAGACTATTTGTAGTTATATTGAAGGTAATACCCAGGAGATCCCATATGAAGATTATTTGTAGTTATATTGAATGTAATACCCAGGAGATCCCATATGAAGATTATTTGTAGTTATATTGAAGGTAATACCCAGGAGAAGCCATATGAAGACTATTTGTAGCTAGATTGAAAGTAATACCCAGGAGATCCCATATGAAATTATTTGTAGTTATATTGAAGGTTATACCCAGGAGATCCCATATGAAGATTATTTGTAGTTATATTGAAGGTAATACCCAGGAGATCCCATATGATGATTATTTGTAATTATATTGAAGGTAATACCCAGGAGATCCCATATGAAGATTATTTGTAGTTATATTGAAGGTAATACCCAGGAGAAACCTTATGAAGATTATTTGTAGTTATATTGAATGTAATACCCAGGAGATCCCATATGGAGACTATTTGTAGTTATATTGAAGGTAATACCCAGGAGATCCCATATGAAGATTATTTGTAGTTATATTGAAGGTTATACCCAGGAGATACCATATGAAGATTATTTGTAGTTATATTGAAGGTAATACCTAGGAGATCCCATATGAAGATTATTTGTAGTTATATTGAAGGTAATACCCAGGAGATCCCATATGAAGATTATTTGTAGTAATATTGAAGGTAATACCCAGGAGATCCCATATGATGATTATTTGTAGTTATATTGAAGGTAATACCCAGGAGATCCCATATGAAGATAATCTGTAGTTATATTGAAGGTACCTAGGAGAACCCATACGAAGATTATTTGTAGTTAGATTGAAGGTACCTAGGAGAACCAATATGAAGATTATTTGTAGTTAGATTGAAGGTACCTTGGAGAGCCCTTATTATGAAGATTATTTGTAGTTAAATTGAAGGTACCTGGGAGAACCCATACAAAGATTATTTGCAGTTAGATTAAAGGTACCTAGGAGAACCCATAAGAAGATTATTTGTAGTTAGATTGAAGGTACCTGGGAGAACCCATATGAAAATTATTTGTAGTTAGATTGAAGGTACCTGGGAGAAGCCATATGAAAATTATTTTAGTTAGATTGAAGGTACATAGGAGATCCCATATGTAGATTATTTGTAGTTAGATTGAATGTACCTAGGAGAACCCATATGTAGATTATTTGTAGTTAGATTGAAGGTACCTGGGAGAACCCATACGAAGATTATTTGTAGTTAGATTGAAGGTAATACCTAGGAGAACCCATACATTGTAGTTATATTGAAGGTAATACCTAAAATCCATACGAAGATTATTTGTAGTTAGATTGAAGGTACCTAGGAGATCCCATACAAAGATTATTTGTAGTTAGATTGAAGGTACCTAGGAGAACCCATACGAAGATTATTTGTAGTTATATTGAAGGTACCTAAGAAAACCCATATGAAGATTATTTATAGTTAGATTGAAGGCACCTAAGAAAACCCATATGAAGATTATTTGTTGTTAGATTGAAGGTACCTAGGAGAACCCATACATTGTAGCTAGATTGAAGGTACCTTGGAGAACCCATACATTGCTGTTAGTTTGAAGGTACCTTGGAGAACCCATACATTTAGTTAGATTGAAGGTACCTGGGAGAACACATACAAAGATTATTTGTAGTTAAATTGAAAGTACCTGGCAGAACCCATAAGAAAAATATTTGTAGTTAAATTGAAGGTACCTTGGAGAACCCATACAAAGATTATTTGTAGTTATATTGAAGGTACCTAGGAGAACCCATATGAAGATTATTTGTAGTTAAATTGAAGGTACCTGGCAGAACCCATAAGAAAAATATTTGTAGTTAGATTGAAGGTACCTTGGAGAACCCATACCAAGATAATTTGTAGTTAGATTGAAGGTACCTAGGAGAACCCATACGAAGATTATTTGTAGTTAGATTGAAGGTACCTAGGAGAACCCATACAAAGATTATTTGTAGTTAGATTGAAGGTACCTGGGAGAGCCCTTATTATGAAGATTATTTGTAGTTAAATTGAAAGTACCTGGGAGAACCCATACAAAGATTATTTGCAGTTAGATTGAAGGTAATACCTAGGAGAACCCATATGAAGATTATTTGCAGTTAGCTTGAAGGTACCTGGCAGAACCCATATGAAGATTATTTGTAGTTAGATTGAAGGTACCTAGAAGAACCCATACATTGTAGCTAGATTGAAGGTACCTTGGAGAACCCATAGATTGTAGTTAGATTGAAGGTACCTAGGAGAACCCATACAAAGATTATTTGTAGTTAGATTGAAGGTACCTGGGAGAGCCCTTATTATGAAGATTATTTGTAGTTAAATTGAAGGTACCTGGGAGAACCCATACAAAGATTATTTGCAGTTAGATTGAAGGTAATACCTAGGAGAACCCATAAGAAGATTATTTGCAGTTAGATTGAAGGTACCTGGCAGAACCCATATGAAGATTATTTGTAGTTAGATTGAAGGTACCTAGGAGAACCCATACATTGTAGCTAGATTGAAGGTACCTTGGAGAACCCATAGATTGTAGTTAGATTGAAGGTACCTGGGAGAACACATACAAAGATTATTTGTAGTTAAATTGAAAGTACCTGGCAGAACCCATAAGAAGAATATTTGTAGTTAAATTGAAGGTACCTTGGAGAACCCATACAAAGATTATTTGTAGTTAGATTGAAGGTACCTGGGAGAGCCCTTATTAAGAAGATTATTTGTAGTTAAATTAAAGGTACCTAGGAGAACCCATATGGAGATTATTTGCAGTTAGATTGAAGGTACCTGGCAGAACCCATATGAAGATTATTTGTAGTTAGATTGAAGGTACCTAGGAGAACCCATATGAAAATTATCTATAGTTAGATTGAAGGTACCTAAGAGAACCCATATGAAGATTATTTGTAGTTACTTTGAAGGTACCTAGGAGAACCTATATGAAGATTATTTGTAGTTAGATTGAAGGTACCTAAGAGAACCCATATGAAGATTATTTGTAGTTACATTGAAGGTACCTCAGAGAACCCATACGAAGATTATTTGTAGTTACATTGAAGGTACCTCAGAGAACCCATACGAAGATTATTTGTAGTTATATTGAAGGTACCTAGGAGAACCAATACATTGTTGTTAGATTGAAGGTACCTTGGAAAACCCATACATTGTAATTAGATTGAAGGTACCTGGGAGAACCCATATGTTGTAGTTAGATTGAAGGTACCTGGGAGAACCCATATGTTGTAGTTAGATTGAAGGTACCTGGGAGAACCCATATGTTGTAGTTAGATTGAAGGTACCTGGGAGAACCCATACATTGTAGTTAGATTGAAGGTACCTGGGAGAACCCATATGTTGTAGTTAGATTGACGGTACCTGGGAGAACCCCTACGTTGTAGTTAGATTTAAGGTAATACCTAGAACCCATACAAAGATTATTTGCCTTTGCTTATCAATATCTACATCTTTTAATAACAGGCATACCAGGAAATTAGACAATGGAAATTAATGGTGGGGTGATATTGTTGTTGTATAGTGTTTGGCATTGCTTTCAGCAATTTTCAGTCAAAGCATGACAGTGTCTACTTTTGACAGTTTGCTAAGCTCTGCCGCACTTGAGTATCATGCCGCAGACACATGGTATGCTATGCCACCCAGTCACATCATACTGACACTGGGTCGACCAGACCTAAAACAATCGTTTAAATGCTGAGCGTCAAGCCAGGAAACTTCTAGAACCATTCTTCATTAGACCCAGTCAGGGATCGAACCCATGACTAATGCTCCAGATAAGCTGCTTATTTCGTTCAAATAAAATGTGGAAAACGCAACAGTTTTGATTATAGAGAACCCATTATGCAAATAATTTTTTGTTCACTCAAAACATTGTTAATGCATGCTTATCCAAACAGCTGTTACATATTTCCTGTTCATCGGAGCCAGGTTAACAGGTCCCCAGTTATTAGGGTTATTAACATACCAGCAGAGTGAAAGCAGAGACAAGTACCAGTTTATTCAGTGTATATGTAGGAGTTAGCATATTACTTGTGTGTGGTAATGCAAGTGACAGGCACTCCAAGTGTAACCTACTTTTAAAACAACACAACTGTATTCTTAGTGACTTGATTACAAATTAATGTTCCTGGTTAACGTAGCCTGATTAAAAAAATCATGGATGGACAGCTTTTCTATTATTTGAATACAAATGTATCTGGTCTGCTGTCTCTTGGTAAATCTAGACGCAAAAAAAAAAATCTCTAAAAGGCACCCAAGACTGGCAAGAGACGTGCAATATGTCACACTATGATTAAGGCCATCAGTCGATCTGACAGTGTTTTTTATCTCACCATTTTGGGTAGATGACCCATGCCCTTGGAACTGGGATTTTTAGCTGTGTTTTCATTAAAACTGGGAAAACTTTACATTAAGTCTACTTGTCCAACTTTATAAAAATGTGTACACTTGCTTCACTGGCCATTTAATTGAAGAATCAATTTCCAACTCAATTCAGAATTGGAAAACTTTGTTTATTTTATCAAGGAATTATGGGAAGTTTGAATTTACAATTATTGAAGCTTTCAATGGGGAATTTTTACCACACTATTGGAAAAAAAGATGCTATTTGCCATTGGGAATAGGGCTTGAAATTTCTGATAAAAGCTACTTGTTCCCCCTTTCAAACATTTATAATTGAATGCTTGAAATTTAAATTTTACTCGTCTTGACCAAATATTCACTCATCATGGCGAACGGACGAGTGGAATTTTTCAGCCCTGGGGAATTAGACCCGATAACTTCTATAAAAAAAACACTGGATCATATTGTGTTGAAGTTCTTCAAAGTAAGTAGTCCATTTGTGAGCCATCAGATAACAGACTATGTCTATGTCAACCACTCCATTATGTATTTTCAGTGACTTAATTTAATAGATCACGTCTATTCGCAGATGACTGCCTGCTATACAGGATCATATGCACCCACCAGGACCACATCACCCTCCAGCAAGGCCTCAAGAACCTCGAGGCTTGGGCCAAGCAATGGGGCATGCCGTTCAACGCCAGTAAGTGTTACATCCTCACCATCAAGCAGAAGTCATCTTACTACTACCAACTGAACAACACTATTCTCACAGGAGTTCCGACTAGCCCCTACCTTGGCATCACCATCTCGTCTGATCTCCGATGGGGAACCCACATTGATAACATCTGTAAAAAAGCCAGTTTCACCTTAGGCTTTATAAGGCGGAACCTCCACTTCAAGCCACAAGGAAGTCGGCCTTCATCTCGCTCGTCAGATCAACACTGGAATATGGAACCATCATATGGGACCCATTTCTCCAGTCGGACATTGACAAGCTGGAGAGGATTCAGAGGAAGGCTGCCTGATTTATCTCGCGCGACTACAGAACAAGAACCCTTGGATGTGTCACTGATATGCTCAGGGATTCGGACCTGCAAACCTTACAACAGCACAGAAAGGAGCTATGCCCGACCTTCCTGTTCAAGGTGGTGGAGGGGTTGATACCGGCTATACCATCTCAGCCTTATCTTAAACCAGTGAGAATTAAAAGCAAAGTGTCAGCAAGGCATTTTAACAACTTAATCTCAACAAATATCGTTGAAAATAGTGTAACCAACAATAGCCGTTGTTTCCAAACTATCATTGCAAAAACAAAAACACTCAAGAGCTCTTATTTTCCCAGGACTATTATAGACTTGAACCACCTACAGGACAAACAGTCCTTGCAAAATCTGTGGAGATTTTTAAATCGCATCTCCACTCACTTATAATTTTACATGCGCTCTTCCGTTGAACATATGCAAGAAGTGGTTTTCCAACGTACTAATACAGATAGATACAGTTACAGATAGATCTACACATCACTGGTATTTTGTAGAAAAAAGTTTGCTCTAGGGTAGAGTTGACCATCTTTTGTTTTGGTCAGATAAACTTTTTATTTAGTAATAGCTATGATTTCTTAAAACCATTTACAGACATTAATAGAGCAATACAATGTGTATTCATAATTTGTGACATACTTAATTGCATGCGAACAATGTTTTTCTCATTTTTTTTTTCAAACCAGACAAACAACTGTCTTCCTGGCAACACATTCCGTTTTTCGCACTTCAGATTGAGGCAACAAGTTTGCAAATCAATATATAAGTATTACAAGTTTTATAACAAATACCATTGATACAAATAATGACATTATTATTTACCATAGGGCACTTTCCTTTCCGACAGTTTCTTTTTCTTTCTTCCCGAAAGTGTAACGGTGACTCGTTTTATTTCCTAGACCATGACAAGCACAATAACTCATGCCGTTTGTCACGTAGTCAATAGAAGCACGTGCGCCAAATCAGCATGACCGGAACGATTTACAGTTGGGCATGCTGTAAATCTGATCACTTACGTTTCCATAAAATTAATAGAAAAATAGTCCGAATGAATTTTCTCTGAATACCATATCAGAAAATTAAAGACCTAGATCCATAGATCATATCCACATATGTTATTATGTCACTAATATAAAATCGTAATTAGAATATCACAACATGTCTATGAAGACCCTTAATTTCATTTCTTTATAAAAAATATAGATCCATATACAGATATATCAATTTATATGTTCATGTAATAAGCTTATGCTTTAGTAGTTTAATTTTTTTTAAGAAAAAAATGGATGATAATGTAGTAATTAATTTATAATGGCCTAATAATAATAATAATAATAATAATAAAAAAAACAATAACAGTTTAACAAACACGCATATTTTGGGTACAATGTTTTTCCTTTTTTGCTTAAAATTTTATAGCGTATATTTTTTTATATTTTTGAAGAGTGCATATGCCAGACTGGAAAACATAATTAGTGGAGAAAATGATGAGAACGTTGTATGTCTAAAATTATTTTTTATGGATTTAGACAAAAAATACATGGAGATTTACAGTCATACTGTAGAATCAATATATAAGAAGAAAAGGTATTGTTATCCCATTAATATTTAAGTAATATCAGTTAGACACTAAAATAATCATGAATATTTTATTATTGACAATGCTTTTCACTATTTATAAATGACATAAACATGTGGATTGCGTAATAACTTATTTACAGAAGAGAGCCTTGCATGGAGAGAAAGAATGAATGAATGAATGAATGAATGAATGGGTTTTACGGCGTACCAACACATTATAGGTTATTCGACGCCAACAGGAAGGAAGATTCCAGGTTCACTCTACATGTACAAAAACAACAATTAACATACAGATTAAAAAAAAAAAACATCAACAAATGAATATGCAGAATGAACCTAGAACCTTGATACCTGCAGAACTGCAGAGTTTCAGCAAATTCTATCGTATTACTTAATTTGTCGCTTCTTACGACATGCATAAGCCACAGTGATCCTATTCTTGCTATCACTCATAACTCCCTGGAACCACACAGGGATTGATAATTTAACCACAATAGTAAACATGACAAAAAATGATAAAATGAACATGACACCCATTCGGAGGATTCCTACCCCTCTGCAGAGATCGACAGTGATTCTATTCTTAGCCGGAACCACACGGGCTTGGAGAGAAAGAACTCGTTCAATTGCAAGGCTTGGAACTGTACTGAACTTTGGATACACAGTTTTCAGTAAATAGGTATGCAATATTTATTTCAAGTATAATGAAGCTGCTGTTAATAGTTATATATCTACACACCCATTTTAAAAATGATGTTACATGGTATTGTTCTATCATCTTTTACTTTAATATATACATGTAGTTTAATTGGATTACTTACATTCACTTCTTAACCAGCACTATATATAAAATGTACATGCATAAATAAGTAACATGTACATATATCAATACTAAACATGTGAATATGTAGTAGTGGACATATATTTGATTACAATCTAAATATATTTAAGTAGGAGGTGGCTGTGATGTTTAGGGTGCCATCTTAAGATCTCTTATCTTTCACCATTGAGACGAACCCGATTAGCTCAGTCGTTAGTGCGTCTGATTATTAATCGTGATTTCGTAACCGCGCCCTGCCACAGTCTATGTGATGGTTGATATTTACGACATTGCGTCTCGTTATCATTCGTATCTCACCACTGATTCAAGTGGGAAAGTTATCAGTTACTTGCGCAGATGGGTGTGCTCGAGTACTGGTTAACCTTCCAGGAAACAGTGGTTAACTGATCGTCTGTTAGCCCTCAATAGCATAAGAATAACGCTAAATATTCAATCAATCAACTGTCATCACTGGGTGATAAGTTTGAGTCCTGCTAGATTCAAAAACTTTCTATGAGAAAGTTTGTCAGTTTTTTGAGGATGGATGCTGGTTATAAACAGTCTTCATCCGCCAATAAAATCAGATATACCATTTTAACCCGAAATATGCTGAAGGCATAGTACCAAAATTGGAAAAAGGAAGTGCTTCCGTGGGATAGTCTCATAATGGCAGTTATAAATAATCCTCGTTTCTTCTTCTTTAAACATGCTTTTTCCTTATTTTAATGCTCATTTTTTTTATTTGAATGGCATTATTGATGTATTGTGAACATTTTGAAAGCATTGTCAAGTTTGAATTGTGAACTGAGAAAAAAATTGATGGTTGGAAATTGGGGTATGAATACATGATTTCGGAAGTTTACTTTCACTTTGCCAACAGTGTACACACTGAGCAGAGAAAAAATCTCTTGTATGACACATGACCTCTACTTTTCTCATCATATTTTGGTAGTGCAGAGGTTGACAAACAGTTAAATGTAAGTTTCACTTCTTTCAATTGGGTCTCTCTCTATGAATGACAAGCTTTCAAACTTTTATAATTTACTATAAAGAATAAAGAACAAAAATCAATGGTGGGATTACACCTGAAAATGGCCTAGAACTCCATTGCAAACTATGGAGTTATATGGACAATATTAAGTGCCTCTTTTTGCATTGCTCTTTTTGTATTAAGGAAGCTTTCAATCTGCACATGAAATGGTAAGAGTATTTTGTTATGTAATGTTGCATAATCTTTAGATAAGAATTCATCTTGCTCTTTAAGAATGATTTTATATATATTTATATATGAGTTCCATTTGTCAATAGCCAGTTGAAAAAGATATTGTGACTACTTTGTTTGTAACCAGTTTGAAAGGATCTTTTGTCTATAACCAGTTGGAATGATTTTTTGGTCAATAACTAGTTGGTTATATTTGTGTTGTGGTTGTTTGGTGTTTAGTGTTGCTTTCAACAATTTTTCAGTTTTATAGTGATGGTGTCTACTTGAGACAGTATTCTGAGTGCTGTCACACTAGAGTATCATACCGCAGACACATGGTATGATATCCCACCCAGTCACAGTATACTGACACCGGGCTGGCCAGACTTAGAACTATTCTCTAAATGCTGAGTGCCAAGCAAGGAAGCTTCTCGTACCTTTGGTATGACCCAACTGGGGATCAAACCTGTGACCATCCTGGATGTCCTTTAGTGGTTATTTAGGTTAATAAATCAATCTCATTATTATTTTTAGTTGGGAAAAAAGTTTTAATTTGATTTTGGTCATTATTTTCTTAATTTTAATTTCTTATTTAAAATCCACTAATTACAAATATATATTATTTTGACCTTATATAATTATAAACTTAGTTTTATTTCTTTTTATATGTATTGCTTCTCTGTGATGAATACAAACCAGCGCAATGTTGTATAAATTGTACAAAATGAATTTCTGCTTATTCAATCTTTATAAGGATTATTGGGTACAAACCTAAGGTGCTTCCCATGGGGTAAAACACACAATAGTTTAGCAATTGATAGATGTAATAAACTGTGTTAAAGTTGTCTTTTTATTGCATAAACTTTATTGCCGCATCTAAACATAGTCCAGTTGTCTTGGTACATAACCTGCAGAATTAAACAAACGAGTTGCAGAATTAAACAAACGAGTCGCGTTAATAATGTGCCCAATATCTCAAGCAAAGGTCAAAGTGCAACCACAATATTTGCAGGTGCACGAAATGATTTGAAATAATGTTAATACTTATAATGAAAAATGGGAATACTCGACATGATAAAATACTTACAGGTAAACTTGGCAGTTCTCTTCAACAACACAATTTAATGAACTAGAACGATGTCCTATCATTCGACTTTTAATTCAAAACAACTAAATTTATTTTTCTGATAAACAAACTGTCAGTTTGATAATTTATAACATTCTTTATTGTATTTTTTCTGAAATTGACCCAGATTATTATTTTACCATATATACAATATATTTTATATCTGATTGTAAATAACTCCTGGCAAGGGGTTAACTAATGGTATAAATATAGTTTAGGTTGAATAAGGTGCATATCTTAATGAAGATTGTAAGTGTCAATACAATGTATACCTAGCACCAAGCACCTGTTATTCTTAATTAGATGGGCCTGATTAGCTCAGTCATTAACATATCTGACTATCAATTCAAGGGTCGTGAGTTCGACCCCCCCCCCCCCCCCCCCCCCCCCCAGCCACAATCTCCGTGATTGTTAATATACGACATTGCACCTCATAATCATTCGTCACTCACTGCTGATTCAAGTGGTAAAGTTATCAGTTAATTGCGGAGATGGGGTGTGCTGGAGTATTGGATAACCTACCAGGATCCCAGGTAAAAGTCTATGTTTTACATCATTATATCATTACGACAAAAAGGGTAGACCATGATTCAAAGTTAGGTTACAAAACTTTGGTAGTAGTATGTAATGAGAAATGAGAAATGTACAATGTATTTCATTTCATTAAAATAAAGGCTATGATTTTGGTTAGGGAAAGTGTGAACTGTTAGATAAATATATGTTACTTCTGGTGCAGGGAAAGTGTGAACTGACAGATAGGTATATGTTACTTTTGTTGCAGGTTCCAGCTGGCTTTGTGTGATTACTACCAAAGTTTTGTAACCTAACTTTGAATCATGGTCTACCCTTTTTGTCGTAATGATATAATGATGTAAAACATAGACTTTTGCCATTTTTATAAAATGATTACAACATATTTTATTGCAGATATCAATTTTAAGTAAATAGCATACCTGTCATGCAATGAAACAATTGTTGTTTTTTTTTATATAGAATGTATATGCAAATGATACCAAGAAACTGTATGTAGTTAAGTTAATAAAATGTCTTATATCTTATATGTCTCATGTCATCGACACTGCAATATAATACTAATATAGGTGAGGGCGATTACAAAAGAAACAATGACATTTTACCGCAAAGAAAACCTCGAAATCTCTTACTGCAGTCTATCCAATGAAACTAAATAGGATTGACAGCAAAGGATTGGCGACATCCTGGACTGATCTATACGTAACACACATCGAGGCTAGTACAGACCATAGTACAATACTGTTTGTATCGATCTAGTGATTACCATCAGACCAAAACAAACATTTGAACCACTGCAATTTGTGGGCTTGCAGATAAATACCTTAACCTAGAATCACCTTCCCCTCGGCTTGAACTCAATCTTCTCACCTCTTAGAGTTAAAACTCTTATTTTGTCTTTTTCGGCCTAATAATAACAAACGATGCCGTTGCTTTGATGTGAAACTTACAAAACGAGCTAAGCCGAATAATCTCATTGTACTAAACCCAGAAATCAATGTTGGTTTCGGCATAAGATTTGAATTATGGATAACAGTCGTAAGATAATCCTTTATAACTCTTTAAATGTATCTCACACTTTTTGTGCTGATCCTTGTGAAAATCGTAAAACAAAGTATACGCTAACAAGTGTTGGTTTAGATTAAACCACTAATAAATAATAGGACAGCGTTTATCCCAATAACACAGGGCATCACAATAACACAGGACATCACAATAACATAAGACATCACAATAACATAAGACATCACAATAACATAGGGCATCACAATAACATAGGGCATCATAATAACACAGGACATCACAATAACACAGGACATCACAATAACATAGGGCATCACAAAAAATGTAATTATCAAATTCATATATAAATTGAAAGTATTTAAAACGGCACATGGAAAGATAAACTGGGATAATTCTTTTTCAGGCGGTCTTTCTCCTGCAAAGAAGAATTTATGACATGTTCTTCACTGATAGAACAAAGAAGGGGTTTATATTAACTAAGCTTATGTAGTAAAACAATAAAAATATGTCAATGCAATCTGAGGCCCCCCAGGGGGATCCCTGTTCTCTGGATCTCTTAAAGTAATGACTATTGTTCCCCAGATCTCTAAAAGTATTTGCCAAAGTTCCCCAAAAGTATTTTGTCCATGTTCCCCAGATCTCTTAAAGTATTTCCACTGTTCCCTAGATCTCCAAAAGTTTTAAACATAGTTCCCTGAAAGTACCAAATACTGTTTCCTTAAGTAAAACGTCTACTATATTATTTACACATCATCATAATAAGCAAAATCCATGTACTGTCTTCTTTTCCATGTTTAAAATATTTATGGTCTATGGCTTGAACTTTCAGAGAAAAGGTGTTTTTTAAGTTTCCTTAAAAATATGCTTATAAGACCTGTGGCGGGGAGCATTTGTGGTTCAATCAGGCTGGTTCAAGAACTTCAAGAGTTTGTGGTTATACAAATGCTGTGCGAGTTTGGATAAGATTCTTTGAAAAAATTCAATAAAAATAGAAAAAATAGGTAGAAATATGAAGCAGTAAGTTTGCCATCGGTGGCGAAAGTTTCATATTGATATTTATTGAAGTGGTTTTCTTTATTTCCAATTTCAAAAATGGGCTAAAAAAAGAGAAAACGATCGCACAAAAAAACTTTAAGCGTAAAATTCTTCATTTCTTCAAATTTAAAAAAGAAAAAAAATATCTCCAAAATCAAGCCCTTTCTTTTGTTACCATAATCACAAAATTATGTTGTTTGATTCTGGAGGATGTGTGTTTCCATGATTTAGAAAACGCCACGTCATCTAGTGGTAAAGCACCGAACCTGTGATCGGAGGGTCGCGGGTATTTCAATCCTTCGCCACGACTATGTGTGGTGTCCTTGAGCAAGACACTTTTTCCACATGTGCTTAGTACTGGTTATACCCAGGAAGACTTCAATAGTGATTTGTCTTAGTCGTAAGAACTTGTTTCAAAATCGAAGTAAAATAAATAAGTTCAAACTAAGCTAGAAAAAGACAAAATGTGCCACCTTAAATTTAGACAAGTGCCTCCAGTTGCCTATCTCTGTTTATATGTCTCTGATAAAATTGATCAAATTAGGTACTTTTTTTCATTAAGGACAATATCCCTAGATCTCTAAAATTAGGCCTTTGATCCCGGAATCTCTGAAAGTAATGGCCAATGTTCCCCAGATCTCTGAAAATAAATGGCTAAGTTCTCCAGATCTCCAAAACCACCGGGATGGCCTCGAATCTGCAACTTTTCAATTAAACGCAAGACAATGGATTCAAATTCTGCAAATTGTATTTTGAATGTGACATCATTTGGTTGATAGTATATGTTAGATGCATCAACAGTGCAGAAGTACTAAATCAATACTTAATAAAGAGCTTTAAAATTATATGTAAAAGAAAATAATATTTTGAAAATGAGATACTTTATATTTTTTGCTGACTATATATACATTATTTAAATGTAAGTTGTATGTAATTTTAAATGTTTTAACAAATTGCTGGGGAAGGTATTGTTTTGATAAAACTTTTATTCTGCAATATAAAAAATTGATTTGTGTTCCTGAGATGAATGGAAGATGAACGGATGTTTAGATAAATAAAAAACGAGATATTGCGAGAATTTTCGTGAATACACGAGCGTTCACAAAATCTCAATCAGTTGCCGGCCCCAGATTCAGTTCAAGCATACAGAGTCAGTGTAGTAAAAAGTCCCTATACATCTTACTGGGTTTGTCGTCTAATATAACCATGGTAGGTATTATCACTAATTTAAATTGGTGATTCTATTGAATTAGTGATATCACCTATTTTGTTAAAACTTATTGATTTTACATCTATTGTGAAACAAGTCATTACGTGTAACTTATACAAATCATGATCGAAGTCTTCCTGGGTCAGAAACAGGGATGTGTTCAGTTCGCTAAAAACGTTTAATTTCTGTCAGCTTAAAAACATGTTTGCTTAAACGTTTGCTAAAACAGCATTATAAATCTGAGAGCCGTTTGCTTGTATTTTATCATGTGACTTAAAGAGAAATGGCGGTACATCACTGATGTTGTCCGATTTCCGTTTACTTTCCGCTGGTTTGTTCACCGTTTGTGTTAATAAACAGAGAAAACACACTGAACTGTGCTTCACGCAGCGCTATACTAAGCATATATACTCATGAGCAAGGACTTATGGTTATATAATTACTCTGTAAGTTTGATGATGATCAAATGAAAAATAAGGGTAAAATAAGGTGGCCTGTTTATAACCCCATAATGGGTCTGCAGGGGTCAGGGTCATTCCGTTCCAACCCACACAATAATAGCATGTATAGAATTTTAACACATTTTGCAAAACATATAATGTCATATAATAGTTAAATCTTTTTATGTCTCGAAACAAGGACACTAAGACATTTATTTGTTGTTCGTTTTGACTTGCATATGTGCTAACATTTAAACGTACTAAATATTGGCCTTTTCAAATAATAGTATTTACACCTGCTTGTGTATGTTTACTTGTTCAGGCTGTAAGAAAATCATATCTCATACACAGGATAGTAATGCGCAATTATTCACTATATAATGGAATATTGGCTCAGACAAAACGTACACGCTGATCTCAACCGATATCGCAGTATATAGCGAACATTTTTAATGTTTCAAGGGCCATTAACTCTAGCATTAATAATCCGATTTGGCCAATACAAGAACTTATCCGAGATATCATGGTTACATAACTACTGTGTAAGTTTAGTGATAATCAAATGAAAAATACGGGTGCTAGAGTGTACACACGGTCAAATAGTGCATTTTTATTATCTCAAGGGCCATAACTCTGACATTAAAAATCCAATTTGCCCAGTTCAAGACTCTGTTTGAGATATTATGGTTATATAACTACTATATAAGAACAGCAAAAACGGTCACGAACAGACGACGGGCGACAGACACCAGGTGATCAGAATAGCTCACCTGAGCAAAGTTAACAGACGGACAATGAACGACGAATAACAGGCAACCAAAATAGCTCACCAGGTGCTTTACTCAGGTGAGATAAAGATGGATCCGAAGCCAATATGTACACACCCACATTTTTTGTTGTTCATTTGCATTGATTTTTGCAGCAGATAACATTTAATTTTCATAGATCGAGGCCATGGTTTACCCCTGAAAAACAATTTCTATTCATATTGATGACTATTTCCCCAATCTGCATGTTCTTTAATTATCTTTATATGTAGGGACTGAGCTTGGACTGATCCTTTCTGCTTGTGTGAAACATTTTTATGTTGGTACACCATAAGATAACCAAATCATTCATTACGTGCCATAATTACAGTATCCGTGCCATAATTACAGTATGCGTGTGCTTATGGAAATTCATGAGTACAGAGCCCCGTGTTTTCCAATTAATATATTTAGAAGTTGTTATATTTTCTTATCAAAAACTGGATTGGGTTCAACAAAGTGCTGGCTATAAATGGCATATCCAGCTTTATGGGTGTTGAGAGGCCTCAGAATAAATTGGAGTAGAACAATTATCCTTTCGCAAGTTAGTGGTAAAGTTTCTCACATAAAGATTTTTAACCACGTTTGGTTCAAATCCATGACCCCAGTTCACTAAAATATGATTAGTTACAAGAACTGGATTTGAAAATATAATAAACAACATCAAAGTTTATTATTTTCTTTTCATGACAAAAAATAAGAAATAAATTAAACAAAAACTACTAGTAACTAATAAAACTGTTTCTCTAATGCCAGAGATTATAAAAAAACTTACATGGGTTTGAGGTTTGGATATATAGAAAAAATTCCATCTGAGGGATTGCTGTTTTGGCATCCAAACCAAAAAAGCCTTGAATGATTATTTTTCTTGCATACCAAACACATTGGATTGTTATTTTAACTTAATTCATCATTTTATTTTTTACAACGATCGCCTCTGAGATGTTAAATTATATGATTTACCGATAGGTCATACATTTAACAAGTTACGTCAAAGATGGTTAGATGGTTCCCATGTCACAGAGTGAAACTTTTATCTTGGCCCTGGAGTAAGATAGAAATAACTTACCCAGGTAAAATTGCAGATGTCCTTAACTGGTATGCAAGAAATATTAATCTGCATATATTCATCTACATGTATATACAAGTAAAACAATAATTATGTTGGCAGACATATTATTTGATCAGAGACGTGGAAGATCTTAATCATGGTGACAATTACCTATTATAACGGAGTCATAATGGCACTCCTGTGTATAGTGATAGAAACATATGCTATCCTTTAGGCCAAACAAAACTATAGTACTTTTTCAAAGCATAAAAATGTTTATTTGGATAGGCACAAATTATTTTAAGGGTTTGTTTTATTTCTAGTAACTATGAACTATATAATTATATAATATTGTAACAGAATAAGATCCTGACCATGCTGACAATCTAAGACTCACTTGTGAACACTGCAAATGTACGTCCGTTTTTACCAGCAAACAATCATTGTATTAAACGAGCATGTCATAAATAAGACCATTTTATACATGGAACAACAATGATTATATACCTAATTATCCATAATTACTATATATGAACTCACCTATTGCCTGTAGATTGAAATATCAACATACATCCAAATATTGATTTGACATGAAATCTGGCACTGGGTGGAGTAAACAAAAATATCTATTCAGTTATTATATCTGCATAGTTTAATACATTTTGTAAATTAATATTACTTAATCCATAAACTCTGTTGCCATATTTCTGCCATCAACAAGCCACTGTTTCGGGACTAATGTAGAGCTTTCCCAACCTATAAATACATATTATGATACTAAATATTCACTAAGAATAATTATAATAATGTCTTACCTTCAAATAATGCTGTGTGTATGCAGGGCTAGAATTTAACTTTTTTTGTGCACTGGCAATTATGGCCAGTGCCCATAATTTTAACTTGCCACTAGCCAAACCAATTTTCGCAGAAAATTGTAGTCCTAAATGTCTAAACAAACCCAAAATTAATTGTTTCAAAACCCGTATATTATTTAATATGCATTATTAGCTTGTATTTATTTTATAGACAATGGTATCAAGGTTATTGTATATGTTAAGGTATTTCAATTTCAAAGCAGTACTTTACAAAACAAAATATTTTCAAAAATAAAATTGTCTTTGTTATTTATTATTCTGCCATAAATAATTGCATACAATGATATATCATAAATAAACACGTTTACCTAAACAAAAATATGAATCATGGATTCAACAATAACAAGTGTACAGACATACACACATTTCTATTAAGAGAATTAATATAGCCAATGGCCGTTCGTTTTTAAATCAAATCTAGATCTAGCCAAGGAGGATTGTTTAACATGTGTAATTGTTGTGATATCATAGTAATATAGTTTAATCATTATGGATGATCTGTTGATCACATGGTTTCTACAACTGACACACCATTTTGTCATTGTCAACTTTATAGCCTAATGTGTTATTGAGCTCTCGCTCCCATTTCATTACAGTAGTAACGGAAGGATTATTTTCTTTTTTCTTGTTGGGACTCACTTTCATTCGTCGGTTCAATGGAGAAAAAGATGTTATTTTATCAGCCATTTCAACAGCTGACAAAACATGTAAACAATAAATTTGACGGGTTTCAACTTTACTGTTATTTTATAGAGTGAGTGCGTAATCGATTAAACTAGACGCAGTCTACTCATTATGCTGTTGACGAGTTTTAACTTTACTTCTTTTTTGCAGAATGAACTCGAGATCAAAAACAATTGGATGCAGTCTTCTCATTTAAATATTTAATACATGTTATTGACAATCGTGCTGCTTGGGGGTAATTTGGCGGGAGAAGCAAAAAAAAGTGGGTAAAATTGACAAGAACTCGTTTTTTTTACCTGGATTATACTTGTTTATTTTCGCCGGGCCCAATTAGCTCAGTCGGTTACGCGTCTGACTATCAATCCAGGGGTCGTGAGTTCAAATCCCCTGCCCGGCAACAGTCTCCGTGATGATTGATCTACGACATTGCGTCTCATTATCATTCGTCTCTCACCACTGATTCAAGTGGGAATGTTATCAGTTACTTGCGGAGACGGGGTGTGCTCAAGTACTGGTATATCCCAGGAAACAGTGGTTAGGTTAACTGATCATCTGTTAGCCCTCGATGGCATAAAAAAGACGCTAAATATTCAATCAATCAATCATTGTTTATTTTCAAAAATCAATAAAATGAATACAATAAGCAATTTTCTCAACTTTAAATCCATTCGGCAAAAAATGTGATATGGGAATTGTGTTTTAGTAGTGTTAAATGAGTTTTTTGTATACTGAATGTGGCAAGATGGCGGACATTTTGTCAGATCAGCCAGATTCTGGGAACACGTGTATACGAAATGCACAGTTTTGATTAGCTTAGAAGTGCCAGAATCCAGACGTGTTATCTATATAAACTCTTTTAAACATTGGAATTCAGCTCATTTTCAGTTCCAGACTAAAAACATCGGAGTTCATCATCACATCCGGTACATTTTAAATCTTATTATCATACAACAGTAGTATTCATTGTGTATATATAATCTTGTCTTATTGGAGACGCTGAGAGTTAATTAGTTTGTCTATATAAATCAGCTATGCCATCCAATCTTGTTATTTTCATATTTTGCTCGCCATCTATCTAATAACAAGACCTAGAGTGTTACAATATATATCTTTATATATATAGTTTTTAATAGGGTTTGACTCCATTCAACATATTACAATCGTGTAATGAATAGATGGTCTAGATGTGTGTACATTATTAAAGTTTCAAAGTTTATTAGCAACTTGACAAGACTTATCTTTGACCATTTACAATTATTACAGAATGAACGAATAGGGTTTTACAGCCTTCCAACACATTATAGGTCATTCGATGCCAACAGGAAGGAAGATTCCTGGTTCACTCTACATGTACAAAAACAACAAATACAATTATTACAGAAATATGGCAAAGACAATACAATTATTACAGAAATATGGCAAAGTCAATAATATACTGTTAAATACAATGCAAATAAATATATGGTGAAAGTTAAATCGAAATTAAGAAACAGCAAAAGTTTCAAAAGTACCAGTTTTCTAACGATTAAGTATTTCGATTTTCAGTTGACATAAAATTATTGAATTTTTGTACTAAAAAGCTTATACATGTATTTGTCTTAAAGCAGTTTACACATGATTATTCTGGTAGTTTGAAAAACAATTTCTTGTTCATTATAAAGTTCATCTGACAAAATAATAAAATATACTCTTATAAGAAACTGAATCAAACATTTTTTTTTATATCTAAAATGATAATGATTACTTTAGGGAAGTTGTGTAAAAACAGGTAAAAACACCTGAATAATATAATAAATACTGATTTCATTGATTAAAATATGTAAACATTACAATTCAGATCAAATGTATAGAATTAATTGGAAAGAAGTTTTCAGATCTGATCACTTTTTTTCACAAACATTTACAAAACAATGCAGTGAAACATAAACCAATTGTCATTTTCCCTTTAAAAAAACTTAACATTAAATCAAGGACTTATATAGACAGAGGAAACTTGCATTTCTCTACTAAATGTTGATCAAACACCACACGAAGATTTAATATTTTGTCAAATTAATCAGATTTCACAAGCAGTTGATTTCTTATACGTAAAATGTTTCATGTAATCTTAGATGTTTTATAATGTTTTGAATACAAAAAAGCACTTGAATTTAAATCATTGAAATTTGAGGTAAAATTTAGTACTTTTCTTGATTTTTTTGTTGCAGTAGACATCTTTTTTAATAAAAATACTCGTTTTATAGAAGATTTCATTGTGCAAAGAAAAAAAAATTGATTTAATGTTTGAGATAAATGGAAGTTTGTATATTTCAAAACGAGATTTCGCGAGATTTTTGCATGAATACGTGAGAGTTCATAATATTTCAATAAGTTGCTATTCCTTCCCTATATAAGTCCCTGATTAAAAATCAATAACACTGTTTTGATTGACTGTTATCACAAAAATTTGGCAACTTAAAAATAACAATTTCATCATTGATAATAAATAGTAAATATACATGCAGCAGAATCACAAAATATCCCATGTTTCCCCTAATATCCCATGTTTCCCCTAATATCCCATGTTTCCCCTAATTTTAAATCAGATAACTGTTATAGGTTATAAAAGTATGCACAAATGTACCTAACAAATCTTACAATTAAACAATTTTCTGTTCTAGTAGATGTTAGCTAGACCATGAAAACATTCCAACATTTCAATTGGTAGGTACATATTTGATGGATAAGTACATAAAAATGTATGGTATTTGTACAATATTTCTGAATTACAAAGCACATGTTAATCTTTATTAAAAAAATGTACCTTTTCACATAAAATAAAAATGAAACCATTAATTCTCTAAAAATACCATTCTTTATTCTGTACACTAAATTTAATGTGCAAAATATTTACTTTTTCCTTAATTGGGATAAAAAACAACCTAATGCATATTGGGACATGAATATCAAAAATATTTTATAATCAATGTTTACTTTATTATAATATACATATATATATATATATATATATATATATATATATATATATATATATATATATATATGAATAAATGCAAAAAAAAAAAAATATTTGTGACTTGAAATTTAGTATAATTGGTACAGGAATAAAACTGACAATATGAGACTTGGTACTTGTAACCATCAACATCAAACACTACTATGTAAGATATTGAGGACATTAAGAACAACAAAGAAATAATGGTAACAATATTGTGTAAATAAACAACAAGCATCACAGTATCTGTAACACCTTGATATATAAAAAGTCACCGGGTCTATACAATATAATTATTGTATTTGCACAAATTAATTATGAAATGAATCAAATATGTTTAAATTTCTGTAACACTTGTGTGTTAAAACAGTTTCTAATCTAACCAGAACCGATAATTTTTGAAAAAAATAAGAAAATAAATCTTATTGCAGTGTGCAGGAAGCACAACTCTTTCTTTTCTTTACAGAATTATTCCCCTTTGTTATTTTCCCTTGTTTGGAGTATATCATGAACAGTTTTGAAGTGAATGCTTTGAAACTGCATACAATGATAGAGAGCATTGACAGGAAGTGGACAGTATACGAATTTGCTTTTGGGGTGGGGGATTGGCCATGTCCAACATGGCTCCTGTTTGAATATTTAACAATTTGTTTTACCACCAAGGGCTAGTAGACTATTAGTTAACCCAATAACTTTTTCCTGGGACTCCAGAAAGTTAACCCATACTCGAGCATAACCATTTCAGATAGTAACTGAAAATTTCCCCACATGAATCAGCAGTAAGATATGAATAACAACGAGACGCCATGTCATATACAAATCATCACAGAGACATTGGCTAAGATGTGAAATTCAAACTCATTACCTCTGGTTTGATAGTAAGATGTGCTATCGAATCAGCTAACCATGCCCCATTTCAACATATTTCATTTCAAATTTATGTTTCTTTAATAATACATTATATCGTTCAATAAATGCATGGATAACAACAAAAGATGAAATAATTCAGTTTTTATGCCACCTGAAAAACGGTAATTTAACTCATATTTAACATTATTCTTATAATGAATAGGATAAATCTATAATGCTATATTTGTAAGAATGTTGTATTGTCCTTCTACAAGACATGACTGTGATATTAAATTATGGAAACCTGAGTACGTACTACAACTGCTTCTGCCAGACTTGTAGTGTAGTTCTTGTTACAAACATGACAAAAAAGCTTGAACCATCAGCAAATCACAGCAAATAATCTCAGCTCTTGAGTCTGTAATATTATCAGCTATTGCAATTGAGCCAAGAAATAGGACTGATTTGTATTTTGGTCATTAAAGTCACACTAGTTTATACCAAAATTTAGTTTTAGCATCAAATTCCCTTACAGTAAAAAACAAATGTTTGATAAAGACAATGGTTACCATATTTAAATCACAAGTCAGCTTGATGAAAAAGTTGTGCCGATAACTGTCAGCTTGGGGGAGCTATTTGTATGACAATTATTGTTAATTTTGAGCTTCCCTCAATAAATTGTTTTCAAAGGGTTTATTTTAAATATTTTAACTAAAGTTATCTACACAGTCAAACTTGTGTAAGTGGTCACCTCTATTAAGTAGCCACCTGTCTTAAGCAGCCATATTTTTTATTTCCCATTTCGATGCTTTCAGAGTAAATTAACCTATTTTAAGCAACAACCTGTCTTAAAAGGCCACATTTGCTCCTTCCCTTGACTGACTGCTTAAGACAGGTTTGGCTCTATATCAGATAGATCAATGAGCATTATCCCATGAGCAACACATTGAAATTCTTAAACAATAGTTAAACTGAAATACTTGAATTTTGCTATATTGAATCAATTAAATTAAAACAATCAAAGCACATTAAGATAAAACATCAATAACAAAGAAGCAGATATATGTATATGTACAGTCGTGTTACTATACAAACAATGGAATGTGTCAGCAATAAGGAAGTTGAAAGATTTATAGCCTTAAATATTTGGATATATTTACACCTACAGAGAAGTATGTCGATTCATGACAATTGTAGAACTGGAAGTACAAATATTGCACCACGGTTTTATGATAAATCACTGAGTATAATTACTGTTGTAGAACTGACAGTTAGTTTTTATTGAATCTACTTTAGATTGCACAGCTTCACGTCATGGTATAATATATTGTATACTTGGTAAGAAATATTATACTTTTTTGTAAATACAAACATCAAGTTATGTTAGTGTATCATGAGTTATTGCTATAAAGGTTAAAAAAAATAAAATAATGGTTAAAATGAATGTAAAACATCTAACTGTCATTCATAACTAAATATAACTAAATTACAAATGAATATCAAACTTGCAAAAACATGACAAAAAATGATATTTTGATCCAAGTGGTGAAATCAATATAGAATTCCAATTTTAAAAATAACTATTATGCACACACTGCTTTGTGACCTTTAGTTTGTCATTCACCTTCATTGGTAAAAGATGTTTTTGCTAATTTAAATATCTTAAAAAATTGATATGCTGCCTTTAATGAAGACTAGTAACTGTTAAAGTAGTTCAGAATTACTTGTATTTAACATTTCATACTTATGACGTTGTGACAGACCATTACACTTTGCCCCAAGTTATAAACCATTTCACTTTGCCCTAAGTTATAAACCATTTCACTTTGCCCTAAGTTACACACCATTTAATTTGCCCCAAGTTCTAAACCATTTCACTTTGTCCCAAGTTATTAACCATTTCACTTTGCCCTAAGTTATAAACCATTTAATTGGTCCCAAGTTATAAACCATTTCACTTTGCTCTAAGTTATAAACCATTTAATTTGCCCCAAGTTATAAACCATTTCACTTTGTCCCAAGTTATAAACCATTTCACCTTGCCCTAAGTTATAACAACCATCATGGCCATTACCTGAGCGCATGAGTTTATCAGTTACAGTAAACCTTGATAAACTGGAAACCCATCCCAGTCAAGATTACCTGGGCTTTTTGCTTTTTGTTCATGTCTCGAACTGGAAACTCATCCCAGTCAAGATTACCTGGGCTTTTTGTTCATTTCTCAAACTGGAAACTCATCCCAGTCAAGATTACCTGGGCTTTTTGTTCATGTCTCAAACTGGAAACTCATCCCAGTCAAGATTACTTTGGCTTTTTGTTCATGTCTAGATGGTGTTCGGTAACATAGGTTAGGCTGCAATAATGATATATCAACTTTTGTTGCAATAGGATGATAATACACTTTATTAGGAAAGTATGAAAATGTCTTCTCAAAAGACATGTAATTTACTGTAAAAAGACAAAAGGAAAAAAGAAAGTGATTTATTCATTATAAAAAACTGATGCATCAATTGGTCCATCCATGAGACAGAAAAAGTTTGGCTGCCTGTGTATGTATACATGACTATAACTTACAAATGTCATGAATGAATCTTTTTCATGAATTTCAAACAAAATTATTCCCCTTTTTACATTCAAATGGAACACAATGGATACCTATTTCATTTTAATAAAAAATTCACACCTGCATTCACCTTTATTCACATTTAGTAAATGAAGATCTCTTTCGACATCCTTTTTCCCCCCCTGAAGATCCCTTTTTTGCCTTGAAGGCAACTTGCATTTAAATAAAGTGTCACTTTAACTGCTTATAAAAAATATATACCGGTAGATATATTTCATTACTTAGCGATATAACATTCAGTATTTTCTCAATATCCCAGTAGGATGATATTTCTAAAATTAATTTAATTCCTTCCATTAAAATATTTATACTGACAACAACAAAAAACTGTTTTTTGATTTATAGTTAATATATTTTTTTAAAAATTCAATAAAAACTTGATGCAAACATGCACACCAAGCAAAAGCATAACAATATCATTTTACAAAAACATTTATAAACCTTAAATATCTAATATTATGCATAATGCACAAACTATAATGGAAATGATGCGCCATATCATATGAATCACCAAGTATTAAATAACAGTGGAATATATGTATGTACATATCACAAGAAACGTGCGCTGTATCACTATCAATTATGCTGTACAATATGTTGTCATTTTATTGTCATGAATACATAGTATCTACCGACTGATTTTAGCTCAGTTGCAAAGAAAAATCAGAGCTTATATGGACCACTCTCGAATCAGCTTCCTGGGTAGAACCAGTACAGAGTGTTGTCCTTTGAAAGGCATCAGCTTAATCTGGGGATCAAACCCTGAATCTCTGGCTTGAACAGGCAGCATTCTATTCACTACACTATATATGTAACCACTCCACTTTATCATAGAATTAATAACAAAATGCTATTTACAATTAAAAGTGACATAATACAAAACAACTAATCACAAAATAATAATAATAAAAAAAAAACACACACAAACAAGTAAAATTCTTTTATCAAAATGAAAGAATGTGTCTTCAGGATTTTTGTCTTGAGAAATTTATAATGAGGCTTGATAACAACTTCACCACATGCTTTTTGTATCCGATAATACACAACACTGAACAATATTTATATGTCAAATATTTCTTATTTACAATGTACATGTACATTCAAACCTGTCTTAAGCAGCCAGTCAAAAGAAGGAGCAAAAGTGACCTTTTAAGATAGGATGTTGCTTAATACAGGTAAATTTACTCTGAAAGCATAGAAATGGGAGATAGAAAATATGGTTGCTTAGGACATGTGGCTGCTTAATAGATGTGACAGCTGACACAGGTTTGGCTGTATAAGCAAAAAATGTGACCATTGTGACGATTTAATTGATTGTATGCAATCATTACCTTTTACACTTTCAAGTACAGTGTCCAATTTAATTGATGATATGCAGGCCTTGCCTTTTATGCTTTCAAGTACAGTGTCAGATTTAACTAATTATATGCAAGCTTTGGCTTTAACACGTTCAAGTACAGTGTCAGATATAACTGATTTTATGCAGGCCTTGCCTGTTACACTTTCAAGTACAGTGTCAGATATAACTTATTATATGCAAGCTTTGACTGTTACACTTTCAAGTACAGTGTCAGATATAACTTATTATATGCAAGCTTTGCCTGTTACACTTTCTCAAGTACAGCGTCAGATTCACTTACACGGATCCATCCCTTGGCTATTGACCCAAGTCATGCTTTATCTTGGTTACTACTGCCGTATAAACTTTGGAGTATTTAAAACTACCATTATCATGTTTTCCATTTGTGCCTCTAAAAATTGCAACTTTTAACAACAGTACCAAAGTTCAAATCAATGGTATCATCCATGCTTATGAAAAGCCTTGTCATTAGATACATGGCAAAAGACATACAGAAGAAAAAAAAATCAGCTGACGTTTTATGCCTTATATATTTTTAGCTCCTGTGAATATAATGGATTTAATATGTTTGTTTACAAGGTGTTTTATTGCCTTTTTTAACAGTATTCCAGTTATTTAATGGCAGTTGTTGCTCCTGATCATAATTCCTGGGTTCGGTTAGGTACTAGACCAAGTCACAGACTACTTCCACACAAATTCTAAGGTGGAAGAAACATGACCATAGAACAAAGTTGATGACTAAATCAATACAAAGATAGTGGCTTTGTGGGGTTTCAAACTCGTGACCCCTGGCCTGGCATATTAACAACTGAGCTAGAGGGGTTCTGCATGGATTCAATAAAAGCCAGGTACAGTTAACTATATATAGCTAGGAAGTGATCTTTACTTATACAAAGCAAAGCAAAGCATATGTGCAGGGATCCACACAACTAAAATTAAAATAAAGATAAAGGTCCTGAGAACTCTCATTGAGATCAAGTTTGATGTTTTGGTGGAAATAAAACAAGCACTTGAGAACATAAAAGACAATTACAAGAATTAACCCTTATATAATTTCAAAACATGCATGTCGCAGTAACTGTGAAATGGCAGCACAACACACCAAGACCAACGGTAGACTACAGCCACATCCCATGTTAGGGTCCTATGTGGCCGAGTGGTCTAAGGCGCCATCTCAAGATCACTTACCTCTCACCGCTAAGGTCGTAGGTTCGAGTCCTGCTCACTCAAAAATAGTTATGTGAGAAAGTTCCAGTTACTTGCGGAAGGATAGTGGTTGTACTCAGTCTGAGGTATTCCTCCACCAGTAAAACTGGATATGCCATATATAACCTGAAATGTGTTGAAAATGGCATTAAACCCTATTAAAAAAACGACAAAAAAAACCAAAAACATCCCGTGTTTAAAATTGTACGGGTATGACCATCTTCTTGAACATTTGATATATCTAAAATTCAGAATTGGAAAAAAAAGAAACACGAAACGACTGCTGTAGACAAATTTGTAGAAAAGTGTTTTGTTTTTGTGAGGATTATTTTGCGCACGTTTCTTTTAAGTACTTTATAAACGTGTTATCATGTGATGTTCATTAGTATATGTCTGTATTACATTATACAGTTATGTAATAAAAAACAAATTTTAATCATGTCATTGTTGAGATACACATGTTACGAAGGTAGGTCTTTATAACGCTAGGAAAATCAGCAACTATAAACAGAAGGCCAATTGATATAGCTTTCAAATCAATCAGTTGAAATAACAATGATTAGGCCATAATAAATTAATTGCTAGATTATCATCCCCGCCCGCCCCCTAATTTAAAAAAGAAATTCAATAAAAAAATTATGAAAAATGTTAAAAATAAAAAATAAAACCCTCCTGCCCTCCCCATTTTTAAGATAAATTTGGATGATAATATAACAATTAATCTTTATTGGCCTTTTACATTCTATTTCTTTCATTTCCAACCAGCACAAGAAAGGTAGTTATATATATATACAACCTGAAGACACATCTACTCATGGTTTGCATAGAACTAAATGTTCATACAATAAACACAACGCTGGTTCTTAGAGACATGACTTTTGCATAAAAACACACAAAAAATGCATTTTTAAAAATGTCCACAGTGTGAATAAAATGAATAATTTTTTTTTTAAAATTTTACATTTCCAGATCTAATTTTGAACAGATAATTACATTTTACAAACAGGAACACAGGAACATATTGAGAGTCTGTTTCTCCTCATATTTTCAATCTTCCTAATTAAAAATTACACAGTTCTACAAATATGTATAACACACACACACATATATAGCGGTATCGGTATTACTGTTGATTTTTAAAGTGGTTTATGAAGTAAGAGAACTTAACATCTGAACATTAGTTAAAAATTCATTTAAACCCAGTGCAAACTCTGATAGGGCACTTTTTACCCTTTCAAAAATAAATATTTGTTATATTATAGGCCATAATAAATTAATTGCTAGATTATCATCCCCACTTGCCCCCTAATTTCCATGCCGCAAAAAAATAAAAAATGAAAAAAAAACCCACCAAAAATGAAAATAAAAATAAAACCCTCCCACCATCCCTGTTTTTAAGAAAAATTTGGATGATAATCTAGCAATTAATTTATAATGGCCTAAAACAAATATATTGAGATAAAAAAATACAACAAACTCAAATTAACTCATCATTTTGTTGCAATAGGCATGCAGAAAATGCACATATTAATATAACAAATCCTGAAAATGTTATCACAACAAAATAATTTGAGGGCGTGGCATTTCATTTTCTTTATTTTTAATAATATACCAAGTTTAATTCTAATTAGTCTGATGTATTTTCCTTAATTCATGTCATCATTGTCCTTAGTCACAGTACCTTACAGTTGTTAATATATTTCACAGGTAACTGTCGGTGACACATGTTATATCTTGCAAACATAAAACACTGCTTTTACGTTACGAATAATTTCATTGAAATGGCTCACTAAAATCATCTCTTGGCGATGTTGATAATAAAAACATTACGTCAGCCTGTGACAAAGTAAAAAAGTTATAGAAAAATTAAAAACACATTCAAAGGAGAAAGCAATTGTAGCTTTGGGTGATTCACAACCACATATAACTGGCCAAAAGAAATAATAAAATGTAAGAGACTTTCAGAAGAAAGTATAAAAAAATCAAAAGTTGTCAGAGAACAACACAATTTTGCTGCACAGAAAAGATAAAAAATTCTTCACACTTCACAAGAGACATTCATTACAACACAATTGTAAAATATTAAACATTACAAAAACATCTTAACAACACTTATATTATTGTTTAAGTACAAAATTCTTTAAAGTAACTTCATGTACATGATGAAATGGAAACAGAACTGCATCAACAAAAATATTTAAATATATACAGAACACAAAAAAAAAACAATAACAGACTCTAGTTGTATAAAGGTCAAGTCGCTTAATTAACCAGGCCTAGTTTCACTTAATACATTGAAAGCTGAGATTTTCCTCAATTCAAATATTTTAATGCTATAACTTCATTTAAATTGATTATTTTGAACGTTTAGTCATCACTTACATGTACCAATTAGTGAAGGTAGTTCCAATTTCAATTCTTTATAGTCATTTAATGTTATATAAGTTTGGGGAATTATTTAGAGAAATTGACATTTTTGAATTGAGGAAAATCTCAAGTTGAGATGTTTAGTGAAACCAAACCCTGACTTCTGTTTCACCAACATATTCAAGTTTTATTTAAATACTTTAAGCCTAAGTCTATGAAAACTGTCTAGATGATCACATGATTTTACTCTGTGTCCATACACACTCCATTTGTTTTCATTGATATTAATCAAAAATATTTAGCCACATGTAGCCACAGTAAAAAAACACACTGATGGGTCAGTTAATTGTACACTGAAAATGGCAAAGCCCTAATAAATGTGAAATTTAAGTTCAAATTTTGTAATTTGTTTTAACCATATTATCTTTATAACATTACAGGGTGAATATTTTTGAATGGGGTTTAACACCATTTTCAACAAATTTCATGTTGTATATTATGACTTATCCAGTTTTATTGATGGAGGAAAACCTCAGAATGAATCTGAGTAGAACCAACGTCCTTCTGCAGGTAGCAATCTATTTCACTTGAAGATTTTGGAGTAAGTGAGACTCAAACCTACGACCTTAGCGGTGAGAGGTAAGTGATCTTGAGTGAGACAGCACCTTAGCTCACCATGGTGAATAAGAAACCATCTGCCAGTAACATTTTAAACATGTTTTATCTTGTATCAACTGTCAGAGCTGATGGCAACTGCTATTATTACTCTTAACATTCTCATGCCCTTTGAACTGTTAGACAGTTAATATACAACTGATCTCAAATATCATGATTTGCAAATCTGTTTAACAGATTGTAAAGCTAATGACTCCCTATACTACTGGAAACAGATCTATTATCTAATATGAGCAAAGCAAATATAAACAAACCAAGGTTTAAAAATAAACTTAGCATTTAAATTGAAGATCTATTTGGCAGTTTAGTGTATTGTTATATATATATATAACTAGACACAGTGTATTACATGTCCAGGACTGAGTTGTTTAAAACTCTGTTAGCTTAACACTCTTTTAGGCAAAGTCTTGTATGTGTTATAACTTTAAAATTTTCATATCATTAATTGAATTTATTATATAAGTAATGACATTTTGTAATGATTGCTTGTTACCTTGAATGCATTAAATCTAGTAAAATACCAATTGATTCAAAAATTCATTGTTACGTTGTGTTCAGCTAACGGTGGTTTGAACAACTGGACCCAGATCTTTTCAGTATACAAGCACAATAGGCTAGGCCATCATAAATTAATTGCTAGATTATCATCCAAAGTTTTCTTAAAAACTGTGAGGCCAGGAGGATTTTTTTTTTAAATTTTTGAGCTTTTTATTTTTTATTTTTTAATTTTTCTTTTTATGAAAAAAAAACTGTGTCAGAGAGGCTTACAAATTAAGGGGCAGGCAGGGATGATAATCTAGCAATTAACTTATTATTGTCTTATATGATTATTATTGTTTAAAGTTCATTTTACTATATAATAAGGCACAATAAAGCCATCTAAGCAAAATGCAATATGTACAATTATAAGTTGTTTATCCTCCAACTTGAGTTTCAATTTGATCACCAAGTTTTGAAGACAGACTTTTTATTTCCTATAATGGAGCCTTCTGTCGTACAATGACACTGATGGTATGCTGTACATCTTTAGAAGAAATTTAATTTCAGACTGCCCACTCGGCAAAAATATTTTAGATGTATACAAAGGAGCAGACAAGTATTACGTTCAGACTGCCCACCAAACTGTCATCCTGTCTTCAAAGAAGAGTGGCGCCACTGTCGTTGAGCACATCCACATCAGATCCACCTTTTACTGCAACATACAATACACACATCAAATATAGATACACACATCCTATATATACACGTATTAGTTACTTTTTACTTTATCTTAAGCATACTATAACACATACTATGCTGACCCTAAGAACATATTTAAAATGACTACCATTTAAAGTTTTTCACATTTTTTGGTCATGAATTGACATGTTAGAATATTAATGACCAATTGCCCTTTTAACATGAACACGAGACTTTTGGACAGCTCAAAATCAGCTAAAAGAATAAGTGTCATCCAGTGAGAATGCCAATTTTAGTGTTCATCAGTGACATTCAATTGATATTTATATGAAACCAACTTTTATTTTTTATTTATATTCATATACACAGATTCTCAATAGTGTTGTTATTTTGGAAATGAACTCCGGTAATTGGTTCTCCTCTAGCTGTTACAGGACGGACGATGGAAACTGGGCGATCAGAGTAGATCACCTAGAGTTTTGCGCAGTTGAATTAGAATGGATTACCTTTATAAATTATTTTAAATGTCAATTGCTAATTTTAAAATATTGAGCCAGATTTGGTTCTAGATTTAAATATTTAATGAATTTTGAAAAGTCATAGAAATATGTTTGTAGCTCGATTCATACAGACCACTTTATTGAAAATAATCCTTTACATCAAATTCGAATTAAATACATCTTTGTCAGGCCCTTTAACTTAGTTGGAAGCTCGTCTGACTATCAATCCAGGAGTTGTGAGTCCAGGAATCCTCGCTCAGTCAGTCTACATCATTACTGATATATAACACTGTGTCTCATCATCTCTCACCACTGATTCAAATTTGAAAGTTATCAGTTAACTGCTGGGACGTGTGTGCTCAAATACTGGTTAATGTTCCAGGATCACAGGGCCGAGTGGTTACTGGTTAAGTGTACGCATGTTAGCCCACGATGGCACATAAATAAGGCTAAATATTCAAACAAACAAATATTTTTTTACTTTCGAACAAAATCCAATAATTACCTTTAAATGGTGTCCCTTCTGTATTATCCTTTGGTTTACCTGTAATGTACAATATAAGTTATATCATTAATTAACAGTGCCTGTTGTTACAATACATAACTACTGTCTTTGCTGCAACAAAGAATTACTGGTGATTTTCAGGACTGAAATTCAATGGATATACCTCTGAAACCATCAGTTTTTATTTTTAATATGATTTGTGCCCAAGTTGCTCACCTGACTTCACTTTTAAATTTATAAATTAGCTTTGCTCACATATTTCTTTGTAAAAACTCCTTTACTGGTCCCATATGAAAACTAGCTCCTTCATTTGAACAAACTTGGAACCCTTACTAAAAGGCACCTTTTATATCAAATAAGAACGAATTGGGCTGTTTTGTTGTTGAGAAACAGATTTTTAGAAATTCATTTTTTTTAATCTTGTTTTGGGCCCCTGCAGACCCTTATGTGTATTAAATCTCCTTTAAGGGACCCAGTCTCCACTGTAATGACTAAAAATCCCCCAGCCATCAAGATATTTGAAATTATATCTACCAAAATTAGATGAGAAAAACATAGATTTCTTGATTCCCACAGTATTCCTATATAAAAAATCAAAGTCCCCCTTACTTGGCCCTAATGAACTCTTGCCTCTGTACTTGAACAAACTTGAAAACACTAGTCTTAGAGATGATTTAAAACAAATATAAACAAATTTAGCTTGTCAGTGCCTTAGAAGAAGATTTTTTGAAAGTTATTAAAAATTTGATCCCTTTTTGGTCCCATTCTGGCCTTAATGGATATTAAATCCCAATTTAAGGATCCAGTCTCAACAGTTTATCACTAAATAACACTCAAAATATGAACATGATTTTAAAATAATTACTAAAATAGTTGATAAAAAGAGAATTACTGTTTTCTCATACTCACAGAGCAGTATTCCTACATTTTAACAAAATTGAAACCTGTACTGAAAGGGATCAATTATACCAAATATGAACAAATTTGGTTGGTCGGTTCTTGAGAAGAAGGTTTTCGAAAATTCACAATTGTTTTCCTTTTTGGACCCTCAACTAGCCCCTTATGGATATTAAATCCCATTTTAAGGACCCAGTCTCAACTGTTATGACTAAACATGATGCTTCAGACATCAATATGATTGAAATAATACAAAAAATGAATGAGAAGAACATAATGTCCCATTTTCCCCATAGCATTCCCAGGTAAAAAATCAAACTCCCCTTATCGGGCCCAAATGGACCCTAGCCATTTGTTTGAATAAACTTGAAACCCCTACTCAGGGACCATTTATACCAAGTATAAACACATTTGACTGGTTTGTTCTTGACAAGAAGATTTTTGAAATTTGGCAATTTTTAAACGAAAACTTCCTAATAGTATGTTAAAATGATAAGTCCCCGGAGAGGGGCAAATTTTGACACTAGGGTCATAGTTTGAACAAAACAGAGAGAAACTCAGGAATTCTGAAGGCATGTTACAAATCCACTCCTGTGTTGAAAATATTTAAATATAGCGTTCATAAATGATGCATTTTCAAGTATGGGTTTCTATTCTATATTAGGATAATGTTGTTATAAAAATGAACAAAAATATATAAAAGAAGTGTTTCTGTATTGGACAATTCGTCATATTTAAAAGACAGAATATTTATTGATATGACCTTTAATGTTTGATTCTGTAGTGCATTTTCAAAATAATCAATTGTTTGAAGCAAAGGTTTACTGAATGACTAGAGACAGATAATTTAAATAGCACACCTTGATTTTTGCTCAGTCTAACAAACTGATAATCCCTTAATGTGGCAGGGTAAAATGTTACCCCAGGGTTGAAAAAGCAGTCATTCAAAGCCAAAGTTTACAGATGGATGATGGACCCAGGGAGATCAGAAGATCAACTTGCACAGTGTGAGCTTTAAACCCATTATTTTACATGTTCAATTATTTTTAAGTGTCAATTAATAATTTTAAAATATTTACACAGAATCTGTTTTAAGATTCGAATATTTAATAATTTTAGAAAAGAACATAGAAATACGTTGGTAGCTCAATTCAAAGAGACAAAAATTAATGTTTTTACCTACAGAAATCATTTTTTAGCTACTTTTAAAGTTTTATTCATTTTAACTTAATTGGGAAGAAACCTCAAAGCCTATTATGAACCACTCTCAAGTCTGCTTCCTAGGTGGAACCTGCCAGTACTGAGAGGCTTCAGGTTGAACAGAGAATCAAACCCGCAACCCTAATGAGCTGCCAACTCTATCCACTACCCTGCTTGAACAATGACTTTTTTAAATACTAATAGTGATAATTTATATCTTATTAATTTAACAATTAAATACACAATTTTTCTAATTTCAATAAAAAAACAATAATTACCGTCGTTTTTTATCGTTTCCAACTCTACATCGTCACCTGTAATGTCAAACATAACAATTGTATCATTAATTAACAGATAGTGCCTGTTGTTACAATACATAACTATACTGTCTCTGCTGTGACATAGATAACGATTGGTGATATCAGGGAAATATCATTTACTATTTCCCCAAGTGAAATTAAATGGACATTTCTTACTGGTTTACCAATTATGTTGCCATAACAACCACAATTTTTGTCTGACTGAAAAATTAATAAAATGATGTGCAAGTTGTTCTTATTGCCAACTATCCACATGCTAAAGTTCACACATGTAGCTCAGATACTTTTGTGTCCTGGTTGTACTGGTAATTTTACCAATTTTGTTGCCATAGCAACAATTTTTGACAGACTGAAAAAATAAAATGTCCGGCATCATCCCTCTATCCACATGTAAAGTTTCATGAATCTTGCTTGGATAATTTTTAGTAATCTTACTGACAGGACAGAGAGACAGGGAATAACGTATAACAGTGTAAAACCAGTAGGGAAACGCTTTATAATTTCAAAGATTTAAACAGTGGAATTATCAAAAATAATTATTCAACAAAGAGAATATCAATTAAATAGAAAACATTGTACTTATAATTAGAAACATAATTAGGTCACATCTACAGGGACTTCTATAATGACTATCAACATAATTGAAAATCTTTTTTTCAAAGAGATACACTTTTGATATACTCTTTCTGGAAATTGTATAGTAAATGATGGTACTACATACAATACCCCAGTACTTCTTTTCTATTTTAGAAAAACCCGTGAGGTTCCAGCTAATAATGGAATCACTGCCGATCTCTGCAGAGGGGTAGGAATCCTCCGAATGTCATGTTCATTTTATCATTTTTTGTCATGTTCACTATTGTGGTTAAATTACCAACCCCTGTGTGGTTCCAGGGAGCTATATGAGTGATGGCAAGAATAGGATCACTGTGGCTCATGCATGTCGTAGAAAGCGACAATTTGAGTAATACAATAGAATTTGTTGAAACTCTGCAGGTATTAAGATTATAGGTTCATTCTGCATATTCATTTCTTGATGTATCTTTTTTAATCTGTATGTTAATTTGTTGTTTTGGAACATGTATGGGGTTTTACGGCATACCAACACATAGGTTATTTGACGCCAACAGGAAGGAAGATTCCGTGTTCACTCTACATGTACAAAAAAACAACAAATTAACATACAGATAAAAAAATCACATCAACAAATGAATATGCTTTATGGACCTAGAACCTTGATACCTGCAGAACTGCAGAGTTTCGGCAAATTCTATTGTACATTATTCAAATTGTCGCTTCTAAAGACATGCATGAGCTACAGTGATCCTATTTTTGCTATTACTCATAGTGCTCCCTGGAACACACAGGGGTTGGTAATTTAACCACAATAATGAACATGACAAAAAATGATAAAATGAACATGATACCAATTTGATTCCTACCCCTCTGCAGAGATCGACAGTGATTTTATTCTTACCCAGAACCACACAGTTTAAATCTGAATCTAAGACAAACAATATAATGTAAATTTAATTATTTGTGCATGCATGCATGCATGCATACAGAGCAATATTAAGTATCGTATTATTTGATCTGATTTTGAATATAGAATTTAGAAAACATTTTACAGAGTTAAAAGGCAATTTTTAAGAAGACACAACTGTTGGATATTGCCAGAAAAACTAATTTTTAAATATTTTCTGGTAACTTACTACTAAAAGTAATTGCTTGTGGAAAAAACTGTAATACTGAATTCGTTTTAAAGAAGATTTTATCAAAAAAAAAGAAAAAAAAGAGACATTTCAATTCCAAGCCTGGGTTAAGACTGCAAAGTTATATAGGTATTTCCATTTACCAGGCATGCATTTCAAATACAAGTCAGACATGCATTTCACCAAATATAATTGTTAAAAAGAGCCTAGAGTAAAATACATTTTACCATGAACGTTTCTGATAATCATAAATTATAAGATGTAAAGGAATATTTACAAAATTTTACCACAACACAGGTACATTTCACTAATATCCTTAAAATATACAAATTTATAAGCATAAAATTAATCTGTAGTTACAAAAAAAAGAATAAAATACATTTAACTTCCAATAGCTTCATTATACAATATGTGTGAACTTTTGTAAGGCTATGAAATTTATAATATATGCAGGACACAACTCACAGGAACTTTGCATTAATGAAGGTCAGTTAACCTATATAGTCATTATTTCTTTGAAAATCTTAACATTTTTTATGATGGCGGTTTGAGAGATTGGCCCCCTTATTTATAAGGATGCAGAGAAAGCACTAATTACCCTTTAAAATAAAATAGCAATACACATTATACTTGTACTCTTAGCTTGGTAACTTAGATTTTTTTTTTCAAGATGTTTTTATATGATGCACAATAATAAATGTCTCTATAATGAAATGTTCTGATATAATCTAGTTGATAGAAAATGATGATATCATAATAGGTAAAGCAAGACCTGCAGTTAATTGATATCCTCTACCAACAAGACCTGCAGTTAATTGATATCCTGTACTAACAAGACCTGCAGTTAATTGATATCCTCTACCTATGTTGGACACAGTCTTAACTGTCATGCTGTGCCCACTTCATGGGTGCATTCACACAGTCAACAAAGTTTCATCAGATTCGCTTAAACAATTTACAGAAAGTATTTACTATTAACTGTTTAAGTCACAAACATTTTTAAAGGAATTTGGAAAAAAGAACATTACTGTATAAAAATAAATCAATAGAATGTCCAGAGAAAATGTGCATGTCTATTTGATTTCTGTAACATCCACAAAGTTTCATAATATTTGAATAAACAAAAATGTTGTGAACATAAAAAGGTGCATAATTCTTGAAGAAAAACTCCAGAAGTATGCAAACAATATGTGAGTGATGGCTTACTGTGGTGGGTGGGTTGTAAGTTAACAAGTGTGTAGCATGATTGAAATGATCTTTATTGCAAATTCATTATTTTAAAAACTAGATATATTTTGTTCGCTCAAACATTAAACATCAACACTGATGTGATCTGTGTATAAGTTGCATATAAGTATCAGCAGCTGTCAAAATGTCATAAATGCTTGTGCTGGAAACATTGCATGCAACAAGGGCAGAAAGCATTGCATTTCTAAAAAGGCAAGTACATTAGGTGAGGCTTATAGTAATAAGGTAACAGAAAGGATTTTAAACTCAGAATGTGTTTCTGACCACATGCTCATTGTACATTCTGAATCAAGGAATGGTGCTTTTGTATACTGATACCCTGCTTTCATCCAATTGGCCACTTTTATATTTTTACAAAAATTTAAGAATTTAGCTGACTTGCTGTTCAAGCAAATGTATCCATTTGCAAAAGTAGGATAGACCTAACTCTGCCATAGTCCATAAACAAATATTTATATCTGTTTTAAATGACACAGGCCATAATTTGCGTTTTGCATCCAGTAAATTTATAAACATAGTTTAAAATATGCATTTGCATTTATCGTAGGGTAATTGCTTTATCTTTAAAATAGATATCATGCTGACCATGCTTTAAAATGCATTACTATTATGTTCGTTTGGTGTACTTTAAAGAGAATATGAATCTGTAAAGAAATTGACCAAAATAAACAAGGGGCCCAAGAGGGGTTGAGGCCATAGAGGGCTTGGGGCCAAAGAGGGCCTGAGGAGACTGTATTGACTAATAGTGGCTATAGAACTTTTTGAAATTTCCCAATATCAACCCTCTTTGGGGTTGTCTTAACCCCTTATTTGGATTAATACCCCAACTGCGACCCAACAGAACTATGAAAAGGATATACTAAAAATTACCATACCATTCATCTGTTAAAACAATTAGTCCCCACAGGACCATTATACATTCCAGCCCCTTGATTTGACAAAACTACATTCACCCACTCAGCAATGTGCTACAAGCAGATAATACTTTAGATTTTAAACAGAAGTTTTTTTGAAATGAAAATTTTCAGTTTTCCCCAAAATATTCCTATGTAAAAGTAAAAGTCACCTTACAGATCCACTATATATCCCAGCCCCTTGATTTGCAGAATCTTCAATCCAATGCTGATGTAAGGGTGATTTAAATCATATATGAACAAGTTTGACAGAAAGGTTAGTGAGAGGAAGTTTTTTTGAAATTTCACAATTTCAACTCTTTTAGTATCCTTTGGGACATTTTGGAAATTCTATCCTCCTTATTGAGCCAAATCTAACTTGCTAAGACTAGACAATGCTTCAGATATAGCCAAATCTAATTTGCTAAGACTAGACAATGCTTCAGATATAGCCAAATCTAATTTGCTAAGACTAGACAATGCTTCAGATATTGCCAAATCTAATTTGTTAAGACTAGACAACGCTTCAGATATGAAACTATAAAGCAGTATTGAACAAATGGATAAAATAAAGAATTTCATTTTTCAATAGTATTTGCATATAAACTCAAAGTTCCCTCACAAGGCCCCGATATACCCTAAGTCTAAGCCTCTGGATCCGCATAAGCTTCAAACCCTGTATTCAATAATTAAGAACATATCTGAGAGACTGGCTGCTGAGAAAAAAAAAACATTTATGAAAATTCCGAACTTCCCACAGCCCAGCCCCTTATGGAAATTCAATCCTCCATATTGAACAAAATAAAATCGAGTAACCTTGCTCGGGAGGACACATCACATGCTTCTCGTAGGAGACTGAACTCACAACCCACTTATCTTGTGTCCTGCAGATAAATACTCTAGGCAACGCGTTCCAAATGGGTTTCAGCAAGAATTAAGGGGCCATATGTATCCTATTCATAATTTTACTTAAAATTTTTTACTTATAAATCCATATAAATAGATGAAAACAATTAAAAAAATCAACAAGTATAAATGGTGAAGAAGGTCACATATTATGAACTAAAAAAGAATTAATCTATGTAGTTATGTGAAGAAATTTCAAATATTATAGAGGTCATCCGTGAAACACCAAACAAACAATAGAACTGTGAGGCAGAACCAGTCAATATAAATGAAGTGATATTTGTCAAGGTGCCAAAATGACAAACAGAAGAACAGCAGAAACAGTCAAAATAAATGTAGTGATATTTGTCAAGGTGCCGAAATGACAAACTGAAAAACAGCAGAACCAGTCAGTATAAATGTAGTGATATTTGTCAAGTGTTCCGAACCTTCATGATATTTTGGTATCGAACAAATTCTATGTTTCTAAAAATAGATCAGATGCTTCAGATAACTTTTGGCTAAACCTTGTTTCTAACAAGAATTCCGCGGAATGATATGTCTCGCCATGTCCGCTTTGACCGTTAATACACACATGGGAGAGAAAAATATTAAAATATTATATTCATGCAAGAGTTATCTAACTTGGTTAATGTAGTAGGTTTAATGACTAAGAAATATTGTAGGAAGTATTGTGTGAAGTTTCGATCAAATACATTAAGTGATTTTTGAGATATGAACTTGATGGTAGTTGCACACAAAACTTTAACCAGTATTTCTAAGTAAAACATATTTATATATAAAAAAAGAAAAAAAAAGAAAAAAAAAAAAAAAAAAGAAAAAAAAATTAAAAAAAAAAAAGAAAAGTACTCAACATCTGCATTATATAATGCAGGGTGATAGTTGTAACTATGATCCAAGTATGAGTGTCCTAGCACTAGTACTTTTTGAGAAAAAGTGTAAAAATTAAAACTTAACGTTGGAGGTAAATGCAAAATTCAGCATCAAACAATGTCAATGGACCAGGAAATGTAGGTCACACTCAGCATCTACAGTATATAATGTGATGCAGGGTGTTAGTTGTAACTATGATCAAAGAATGAGTGTCCTAGCACTTGTACTTGTTGAGAAATAGTGTAAAAACGAAAACTTAACGTTGGAAGTAAATGTAAAACTCAGCATCAATGTCAATGGACCATGAAATGTAGGTCACACTCAGCATCTACAGTATATAATGTGATGCAGGGTGTTAGTTGTAACTATGATCAAAGAATGAGTGTCCTAGCACTTGTACTTGTTGAGAAATAGTGTAAAAACGAAAACTTAACGTTGGAAGTAAATGTAAAACTCAGCATCAATGTCAATGGACCATGAAATGTAGGTCACACTCAGCATCTACAGTATATAATGTGATGCAGTGTGTTAGTTGTAACTATGATCAAAGTATGAGCGTCCTAGCACTTGTACTTGTTGAGAAATAGGGTAAAAACGAAAACTTAACGTTGATGGTAAATGCAAAATTCAGCATCAAACAATGTCAATGGACCAGGAAATGTAGGTCACACTCAGCATCTGCAATTACCCTATATAATGGGATGCAGGGTGTAAGTTGTCGCTATGATCCAAGTATGAGTGTCCTAGCACTTGTACTTGTTGAGAAATAGTGTAAAACGAAAACTTAATGTTGGAGGTAAATGCAAAATTCAGCATCAAACAATGTCAATGGACCATGAAATGTAGGTCACACTCAGCATCTGCAGTTACGGTATAAAATGGGATGCTGGGTGTTAGTTGTCGCTATGATCCGAGTATGAGTGTCCTAGCACTTGTACTGGTTGAGAAATAGTGTAAAAACAAAAATTTAATGTTAGAGCTAAATATAAATTTGACGCCGCCGCCGTCGACGGAAAAGCAACACCTTAATCTCGTCACTCCTTTGTCGCTGCAAGACAAAAATAGATCAGATGCTTCAGATAACTTTTGGCTAAACCTAACTATGAATGGAATTTAACAAGACACAGTGCAGATCCTTCAACACCAATGCTATGGTAGGCATTTAATTGCACAAAATGGGATCCACTTAATTATTATAAAATTAGTATTTTTGAAAAAATGTTTGAACTATAAATTGTTCATAGATCATTTATTGACCTTCTGGCGGCTTAAGTTATGTGTTTGCTCCACAATGCATTGCTTTCATTAGATGATCAATAAATAACCTATTTATAACCTATTCTAAAAAATTATAACAGAAAATCTCATCTGAACCAAAATATTTTCAGAAAATCAGATACTGAAAAGTCATGTTGGGAACACAGGTTATAATATTATATACATGGATAATGTTGTTTAATGATATCTCTTGTTATACATACCACTATAACATGCTGACAACATCACACTGGACAACATGTAATATTAGTAGGTTATGTTAGTTACAACAATGCTAATGGTATAAAACCTATCATGCCAATATATACAATACTATCTAGGGCTGGGGGTGCTTGTTTCAGTTAAGAACGTTTTGGCCCACATTGATAAAATTTAAGAAGTTCTTTCATCAATATCTTTTTTTAAAATTAACTGCGTATAATATGTCAGTCAAAACTGATATTAACTAGAGTAATTCACATGCATCTTTATTGTAGCTTGGGCAGAGCAGATATAACCCACATATTAATTCATTGTAGCCTGGGCAGAGCAGATATAACCTGCATATTAATTTATTGTAGCCTGGGCAGAGCAGATATAACCTGCATATTAATTTATTGTAGCCTGGGCAGAGCAGATATAACCTGCATATTAATTTATTGTAGCCTGGGCAGAGCAGATATAACCCGCATATTAATTTATTGTAGCCTGGGCAGAGCAGATATAACACGCATATCTATTTATTGTAGCCTGGGCAGAGCAGATATAACCCGCATATTAATTTATTGTAGCCTGGGCAGAGCAGATATAACACGCATATCTATTTATTGTAGCCTGGGCAGAGCAGATATAACCCGCATATTAATTTATTGCAGCTTGGGCAGAGCAGATATAACATGCATATTAATTTATTGTATCCTGGGCAGAGCAGATATAACACGCATATTAATTAATTGTAGCCTGGGCAGAGCAGATATAACACGCATATCTATTTATTGTAGCCTGGGCAGAGCAGATATAACCCGCATATTAATTTATTGTAGCCTGGGCAGAGCAGATATAACCCGCATATTAATTTATTGTAGCCTGGGCAGAGCAGATATAACATGCATATTAATTTATTGTAGCCTGGGCAGAGCAGATATAACCCACATGTTAATTTATTGTAGCCTGGGCAGAGCAGATATAACATGCATATTAATTTATTGTAGCCTGGGCAGAGCAGATATAACCCACGTTAATTTATTGCAGCCTGGGCAGAGCAGATATAGCCCGCATGTTAATTTATTGTAGCCTGGGCAGAGCAAATATAATATGTATATCAATTAAATGTAGCCTTGAGAGCTTTTATAAAGTAGCATTTATATGCAATATATCGGTTTCAAGTTAAATTTTGATGCGCTATAGAAATTAAAGATTTTTTAATTACAGTGTAACCTGTCTTAAGCAGCCAGCCACGAGTAGGAGCAACAATGGCCTTTAAAAACAGGTTGTTGCTAATAACGGTTAATTTGCATTGAAAGAAAATGTGACTGCTTAAGACAAGTGGCTGCTCAATAGGGTGAACACTTACACAGGTTTGACTGTAGAATTAATATTTATTCTCAAAAAAGAAATTTCTGAAAAAAATAACACAAAATAATAAGTTTACCAAATCAATTTACCCATCAAATTACCTTTTGATGAAGAAATATATCTTGGTGACACTTGGTCAAATCATTTTTAAAGAGTATCTCAGTTGTACTGCGAAAGCATACAGTTAGTCTCTCCAAGTAGACGTGAGTCGAATGCATAATTAGCATAATATTATTCTCCTTCTTGGATGAGATAAGTCAATAAAATTATATTCTAGTTCCTATGTACATGTATTTAGATAATTTAGTCCACATTAAGGACATAATAGAGTGACTAATTGTTTGTTTCAGTGAAATAGTGTTGTATCTCATCGAGTGAATATTGATTGATACGAGTGGCGAAGACACAAGTAAACACAACAATTTCAGTGTGGTAATGAGTGGTAAAGATGAAAGTAAACATGACAATATCAGTGTGGTTATGAGTGGTGAAGATGCAAGTAAACACGACAATTTCAGTGTGGTTAGGAGTGACAAAGATGCAAGTTAACATGACAATTTCAGTGTAGTTATGAGTGTGGTTATGAGTGGCAAAGATGCAAGTTTGACAATATCAGTGTGGTTACGAGTGGCGAAGACTCAAGTTAACATGACAATATCGGTGTGGTTACAAGTGGCAAAGATGCAAGTTTACATGACAATTTCAGTGTGGTTACGAGTGGCAAAGATGCAAGTTTACATGACCATTTCAGTGTGGTTACGAGTGGCGCAGATGCAAATTAACATGACAATATCAGTGTGGTTACATGTGGCAAAGACGCAAAGTTAACACGACAATATCAGTGTGGTTAAGAGTGGCAAAGACGCAAAGTTAACACGACAATATCAGTGTAGTTAAGAGTGGCAAAGACGCAAGTAAACACGACAATATCAGTGTGGTTATGAGTGATGAAGATGCAAGTAAACACGACAATATCAGTGTGGTTATGAGTGATGAAGATGCAAGTAAACACGACAATATCAGTGAGGTTATGAATGGTGAAGATGCAAGTTAACATGACAATATCAGTGTGGTTATGAGTGGTGAAGATGCAAGTAAACATGACAATTTCAGTGTGGTTACGAGTGGCAAAGACGCAAGTAAACACGACAATTTCAGTGTGGTTACGAGTGGCAAAGATGCAAGTTAACATGACAATTTCAGTGTGGTTATGAGTGGTGAAGATGCAAGTTAACACAACAATTTCAGTTTGGTTATGAATGGCAAAGACGCAAGTAAACACGACAATATCAGTGAGGTTATGAATGGTGAAGATGCAAGTTAACATGACAATATCAGTGAGGTTATGAATGGTGAAGATGCAAGTTAACATGACAATATCAGTGTGGTTATGAATGGTGAAGATGCAAGTTAACATGACAATATCAGTGAGGTTATGAATGGTGAAGATGCAAGTTAACATGACAATATCAGTGTGGTTATGAGTGGTGAAGATGCAAGTAAACATGACAATTTCAGTGTGGTTACGAGTGGCAAAGACGCAAGTAAACACGACAATTTCAGTGTGATTACGAGTGGCAAAGACGCAAGTAAACATGATAATATCAATGTGGTTATGAGTGATGAAGATGCAAGTAAACACGACAATATCAGTGTGGTTATGAGTGGCAAAGACGCAAGTAAACATGACAATAGCAGTGTGGTAATGAGTGGTGAAGATGCAAGTAAACATGACAATTTCAGCGTGGTTATGAATGGCGAAGACGCAAGTTAACATTACAATTTCAGTGTGGTTATGAATGGCGAAGACGCAAGTAAGCATGACAATATCAGTGTTGTTACGAGTGGCACAGATGCAAGTTAACATGACAGTTTCAGTGTGGTTATGAGTGATGAAGATGCAAATTAACATGACAATTTCAGTGTGGTTATGAGTGGCAAAGACGCAAGTAAACATGACAATTTCAGTGTGGTTATGAATGGTGAAGATGCAAGTAAACATGACAATTTCAGTGTGGTTATGAATGGCGAAGACGCAAGTAAACATGACAATATCAGTGTAGTTACGAATGGCAAAGATGCAAGTTAACATGACAGTTTCAGCGTGGTTATGAGTGATGAAGATGCAAGTTAACATGACAATTTCAGTGTGGTTATGAGTGGCAAAGACGCAAGTTTACATGACAATTTCAGTGTGGTTATGAATGGTGAAGATGCAAGTTAACATGACAATATCAGTGTGGTAATGAGTGGTGAAGATGCAAGTTAACATGACAATTTCAGTCTGGTTACGAGTGGCAAAGACGCAAGTAAACACGACAATTTCAGTGTGGTTACCAGTGGCAAAGACGCAGGTTAACATGACAATATCAGTGTGGTTATGAGTGATGAACATGCAAGTAAACACGACAATATCAGTGTGGTTATGAGTGGCAAAGATGCAAGATAACATGACAGTTTCAGTGTGGTTATGAGTGATGAAGATGCAAGTTAACATGACAATTTCAGTGTCGTTATGAGTGGCAAAGACGCAAGTTTACATAACAATTTCAGTGTGGTTATGAATGGTGAAGATGCAAGTTAACATGACAATTTCAGTGTGGTTAGGAGTAGCAAAGATGCAAGTTAACACGACAATTTCAGTGTGGTTATGAATGGCAAAGATGCAAATTAACACGACAATTTCAGTGTGGTTATGAGTGGTGAAGATGCAAGTTAACAAGACAATTTCAGTGTAATTATGAATGGCGAAGACGCAAGTAAACACGACAATTTCAGTGTGGTTATGAATGGCGAAGACGCAAGTTAACATGACAATTTCAGTGTGGTTATGAATGGCGAAGACGCAATTATACATGACAATATCAGTGTGGTTACGAGTGGCAAAGATGCAAGTTAACATGATAGTTTCAGTGTGGTTATGAGTGATGAAGATGGAAGTTAACATGACAATTTCAGTGTGGTTATGAGTGGCAAAGACGCAAGTTAACATGACAATATCAGTGTGGTTATGAGTGATGAAGATGCAAGTAAACATGACAATATCAGTGTGGTTATGAGTGGCAAAGATGCAAGTAAACATGACAATATCAGTGTGGTTACGAGTGGCAAAGACACAAGTAAACACGACAATTTCAGTGTGGTTACGAGTGGCAAAGACGCAAGTTAACATGACAATATCAGTGTGGTTATGAGTGATGAAGATGCAAGTAAACACGACAATATCAGTGTGGTTATGAGTGGCAAAGACGCAAGTAAACATGACAATTTCAGTGTGGTTATGAGTGGCAAAGACGCAAGTAAACATGACAATATCAGTGTGGTTATGAGTGGCAAAGATGCAAGTAAACATGACAATATCAGTGTGGTTATGAGTGGTGAAGATGCAAGTAAACACGACAATTTCAGTGTGGTTTGGAGTGACAAAGATGCAAGTTAACATGACAATTTCAGTGTAGTTATGAGTGGTGAAGATGCAAGTTAACATGACAATTTCCGGGCGGTTATGAGTGGTGAAGATGCAAGTTAACATGACAATTTCAGTGTGGTTATGAATGGCGAAGACGCAAGTAAACACGACAATTTCAGAGTGGTTTTGAATGGCGAAGATGCAAGTAAACATGACAATATCAGTGTGGTTAGGAGTAGCAAAGATGCAAGTTAACATGACAATTTCAGTGTGGTTATGAGTGGTGAAGATGCAAGTTAACATGACAATTTCAGTGTGGTTATTAATGGCGAAGACACAAGTAAACACGACAATTTCAGTGTGGTTATGAACGGTGAAGACGCAAGTAAACACGACAATTTCAGTGTGGTTATGAACGGTGAAGACGCAAGTAAACACGACAATGTCAGTGTGGTTAGGAGAAGCAAAGATGCAAGTTAACAAGACAATTTCAGTGTGGTTATGAGTGGCAAAGATGCAAGTTAACATGACAATTTCAGTGTGGTTATGAGTGGTGAAGATGCAAGTTAACACAACAATTTCAGTTTGGTTATGAATGGCGTGGTTATGAATGGCGAAGACGCAAGTAAACACGACAATATCAGTGTGGCTATGAATGGCGAAGACGCAAGTAAACACGACAATTTCAGAGTAGTTAAGAATGGAGAAGACGCAAGTAAACAGGACAATTTCAGTGTGGTTAGGAGTAGCAAAGATGCAAGTTAACACGACAATTTCAGTGTGGTTATGAGTGGCAAAGATGCAAGTTAACACGACAATTTCAGTGTGGTTATGAGTGGTGAAGATGCAAGTAACCATGACAATTTCAGTATGGTTATGAATGTTGAAGATGCAAGTAAACACAACAATTTCAGTGTGGTTATGAATGGTGAAGATGCATGTAAACATGACAATTTCAGTGTGGTTATGAATGGCGAAGACACAAGTTAACATGACAATTTCAGTGTGGTTATGAATGGCGAAGACGCAAGTAAACATGACAATATCAGTATGGTTACGAGTGGCAAGATGCAAGTTAACATGACAGTTTCAGTGTGGTTATGAGTAATGAAGATGCAAGTTAACATGACAATTTCAGTGTGGTTATGAGTGGCAAAGACGCAAGTTAACATGACAATATCAGTGTGGTTATGAGTGATGAAGGTGCAAGTAAACATGACAATATCAGTGTGGTTATGAGTGGCAAAGACGCAAGTAAACATGACAATATCAGTGTGTTTATGAATGGCGAAGATGCAAGTTAACATGACAGTTTCAGCGTGGTTATGAGTGATGAAGATGCAAGTTAACATGACAATTTCAGTGTGGTTATGAGTGGCAAAGACGCAAGTTTACATGACAATTTCAGTGTGGTTATGAATGGTGAAGATGCAAGTTAACATGACAATATCAGTGTGGTAATGAGTGGTGAAGATGCAAGTTAACATGACAATTTCAGTCTGGTTATGAGTGGCAAAGACGCAAGTAAACACAACAATTTCAGTGTGGTTACCAGTGGCAAAGACGCAAGTTAACATGACAATATCAGTGTGGTTATGAGTGATGAACATGCAAGTAAACACGACAATATCAGTGTGGTTATGAGTGGCAAAGATGCAAGTTAACATGACAGTTTCAGTGTGGTTATGAGTGATGAAGATGCAAGTTAACATGACAATTTCAATGTCGTTATCAGTGGCAAAGATGCAAGTTTACATGACAATTTCAGTATGGTTATGAATGGTGAAGATGCAAGTTAACATGACAATTTCAGTCTGGTTACGAGTGGCAAAGACGCAAGTAAACACGACAATTTCAGTGTGGTGAAGAGTGGCAAAGACGCAAGTTAACATGACAATATCAGTGTGGTTATGAGTGATGAAGATGCAAGTAAACACGACAATATCAGTGTGGTTACGAGTGGCAAAGACGCAAGTAAACAATACAATTTCAGTGTGGTTACGAGTGGCAAAGACGCAAGTTAACATGACAATATCAGTGTGGTTATGAGTGGCAAAGACGCAAGTAAACACGACAATTTGAGAGTGGTTTTTAATGGCGAAGATGCAAGTAAACATGACAATATCAGAGTGGTTAGGAGTAGCAAAGATGCAAGTTAACACGACAATTTCAGTGTGGTTATGAGTGGCAAAGATGCAAGTTAACACGACAATTTCAGTGTGGTTATGAGTGGCGAAGATGCAAGTTAACACGACAATTTCAGTGTGATTATGAATGGCGAAGACGCAAGTAAACACGACAATTTCACTGTGGTTATGAATGGCGAAGAGGCAAGTAAACACGACAATTTCAGTGTGGTTATGAATGGCGAAGACGCAAGTTAACATGACAATTTCAGTGTGGTTATGAGTGGCAAAGATGCAAGTAAACATGACAATATCAGTGTGGTTAGGAGTGGCAAAGATGCAAGTTAACATGACAGTTTCAGTGTGGTTATGAATGATGAAGATGCAAGTTAACATGACAATATCAGTGTGGTTATGAGTGATGAAGATGCAAGTAAACATGACAATATCAGTGTGGTTATGAGTGGCAAAGACACAAGTAAACATGACAATATCAGTGTGGTTATGAGTGGCAAAGATGCAAGTAAACATGACAATATCAGTGTGGTTATGAGTGGTGAAGATGCAAGTAAACACGACAATTTCAGTGTGGTTAGGAGTGACAAAGATGCAAGTTAACATGACAATTTTAGTGTGGTTATGAGTGGCGAAGATGCAAGTTTACATGACAATTTTAGTGTGGTTATGAGTGGTGAAGATGCAAATTAACATGACAATATCAGTGTGGTTATGAGTGGCAAAGATGCAAGTAAACATGACAATATCAGTGTGGTTATGAGTGGTGAAGATGCAAGTAAACACGACAATTTCAGTGTGGTTAGGAGTGACAAAGATGCAAGTTAACATGACAATTTTAGTGTGGTTATGAGTGGCGAAGATGCAAGTTTACATGACAATTTTAGTGTGGTTATGAGTGGTGAAGATGCAAATTAACATGACAATTTCAAAGTGGTTATGAATGGTGAAGATGCAAGTTAACATGACAATATCAGTGTGTTGATGAATGGCGAAGATTCCAGTAAACACGACAATTTCAGTGTGGTTATGAATGGCGCAGATGCAAGTAAACACGACAATATCAGTGTGGTTATGAGTGGTGAAGATGTAAGAAAACATGACAATATCAGTGTGGTTATGAACGGCAAAGATGCAAGTAAACATGACAATATCTGTGTGGTTATAAGTGGCAAAGACGCAAGTAAACATGACAATATCAGTGTCGTTATGAGTGGTGAAGACGCAAGTAAACATAACAATATCAGTGTGGTTATGAGTGGCAAAGATGCAAGTAAACATGACAATATCAGTGTGGTTATGAGTGGTGAAGACGTAAGTAAACACGACAATTTCAGTGTGGTTAGGAGTGACAAAGATGCAAGTTAACATGACAATTTCAGTGTGGTTATGAGTGGTGAAGATGCAAGTTAACATGACAATTTCAGTGTGGTTATTAATGGCGAAGACACAAGTAAACACGACAATTTCAGTGTGGTTATGAACGGTGAAGACGCAAATAAACACGACAATGTCAGTGTGGTTAGGAGAAGCAAAGATGCAAGTTAACACGACAATTTCAGTGTGGTTATGAGTGGCAAAGATGCAAGTTAACATGACAATTTCAGTGTGGTTATGAGTGGTGAAGATGCAAGTTAACACAACAATTTCAGTTTGGTTATGAATGGCATGGTTATGAATGGCGAAGACGCAAGTAAACACGACAATTTCAGTGTGGCTATGAATGGCGAAGATGCAAGTAAACACGACAATTTCAGAGTAGTTATGAATGGAGAAGACGCAAGTAAACACGACAATTTCAGTGTGGTTAGGAGTAGCAAAGATGCAAGTTAACACGACAATTTCAGTGTGGTTATGAGTGGCAAAGATGCAAGTTAACACGACAATTTCAGTGTGGTTATGAGTGGTGAAGATGCAAGTAACCATGACAATTTCAGTATGGTTATGAATGGTGAAGATGCAAGTAAACACAACAATTTCAGTGTGGTTATGAATGGTGAAGATGCATGTAAACATGACAATTTCAGTGTGGTTATGAATGGCGAAGACACAAGTTAACATGACAATTTCAGTGTGGTTATGAATGGCGAAGACGCAAGTAAACATGACAATATCAGTATGGTTACGAGTGGCAAGATGCAAGTTAACATGACAGTTTCAGTGTGGTTATGAGTAATGAAGATGCAAGTTAACATGACAATTTCAGTGTGGTTATGAGTGGCAAAGATGCAAGTTAACATGACAATATCAGTGTGGTTATGAGTGATGAAGGTGCAAGTAAACATGACAATATCAGTGTGGTTATGAGTGGCAAAGACGCAAGTAAACATGACAATATCAGTGTGGTTATGAGTGGCAAAGATGCAAATAACATGACAATATCAGTGTGGTTATGAATGGCGAAGACGCAAGTTAACATGACAATTTCAGTGTGGTTATGAATGGCGAAGACGCAAATAAACATGACAATATCAGTGTGGTTACGAGTGGCAAAATGCAAGTTAACATGATAGTTTCAGTGTGGTTATGAGTAATGAAGATGCAAGTTAACATGACAATTTCAGTGTGGTTATGAGTGGTAAAGACACAAGTTAACATGACAATATCAGTGTGGTTATGAGTGATGAAGATGCAAGTAAACATGACAATATCAGTGTGGTTATGAGTGGCAAAGACGCAAGTAAACATGATAATATCAGTGTGGTTATGAGTGGCAAAGACGCAAGTAAACATGACAATATCAGTGTGGTTATGAGTGGCAAAGATGCAAGTAAACATGACAATATCAGTGTGGTTATGAGTGGCAAAGATGCAAGTAAACATGACAATATCAGTGTGGTTATGAGTGGCAAAGATGCAAGTAAACATGACAATATCAGTGTGGTTACGAGTGGCGAAGATGCAAGTAAACATGACAATATCAGTGTGGTTACGAGTGGCAAAGACGCAAGTAAACATGACAATTTCAGTGTGGTTACGAGTGGCAAAGACGCAAGTAAACATGACAATTTCAGTGTGGTTACGAGTGGCAAAGACGCAAGTTAACATGACAATTTCAGTGTGGTTACGAGTGATGAAGATGCAAGTAAACATGACAATATCAGTGTGGTTATGAGTGGCAAAGATGCAAGTAAACATGACAATATCAGTGTGGTTATGAGTGGTGAAGATGCAAGTTAACACGACAATTTCAGTGTGGTTATCAATGGCGAAGATGCAAGTAAACATGACAATATCAGTGTGGTTATGAATGGCCAAGACGCAAATAAACAAGACAATATCAGTGTGGTTATGAGTGGTGAAGGTGCAAGTAAACATGACAATATCAGTGTGGTTATGAGTGGCAAAGACGCAAGTAAACATGACAATATCAGTGTGGTTATGAGTGGCAAAGATGCAAGTAAACATGACAATATCATTGTGGTTATGAGTGGTGAACATGCAAGTAAACACGACAATTTCAGTGTGGCTAGGAGTGAAAAAGATGCAAGTTAACATGACAGTTTCAGTGTGGTTATAAGTGGTGAAGATGCAAGTTAACATGACAATTTCAGTGTGGTTATGAATGGCGAAGACGCAAGTTAACATTACAATTTCAGTGTGGTTATGAATGGCGAAGACGCAAGTAAACATGACAATATCAGTGTGGTTACGAGTGGCAAAGATGCAAGTTAACATGACAATATCAGTGTGGTTACAAGTGACAAAGACACAAGTTAACATGACAATTTCAGTGTGGTTATGAGTGGTGAAGATGCAAGAAAACATGACAATTTCAGTGTGGTAATGAGTGGCGAAGATGCAAGTAAACACAACAATTTCAGTGTGGTTACGAGTGGCAAAGATGCAAGTTAACATGACAATTTCAGTGTGGTTACAAGTGGCAAAGATGCAAGTTAACATGACAATATCAGTGTGGTTACAAGTGGCAAAGACGCAAGTTAACATGGTAATTTCAGTGTGGCAATGAGTGGTGAAGATGTAAGTTAACATGACAATATCAGTGTGGTTATGAGTGGTGAAGATGCAAATAAACATGACAATATCAGTGTGGTTATGATTGGCAAAGACGCAAGTAAACATAGCAATATCAGTGTGGTTATGAGTGGTGAAGATGGAAGAAAACATGACAATTTCAGTGTTGTAATGAGTGGCAAAGATGCAAGTTAACATGACAGTTTCAGTGTGGTTACGAGTGGCAAAGACAGAAGTTAACATGACAATTTCAGTGTGGTTACGAGTGGATAATATGCAAGTTAACATGACAATTTCAGTGTGGTTACGAGTGGCGAAGACAGAAGTTAACATGACAATTTCAGTGTGGAAATGTGTGGCGAAGACACAAGTTAACATGACAATTTCAGTGCGGTTACTAGTGGCGAAGACGCAAGTAAACATGGCAATTTCAGTGCAATTACGAGCGGCGAAGATTCCAGTAAACACGACTATTTCAGAGTGAATATGAAAGGCAAAGACGCAAGTAAACATAAAATTTCAGTATGGTTATGAGTGGGAAAGACACAAGTATACACCAAAACTTCAATGTTGTTATGAGTGGTGAAGACATAAGTAAACACGCCATTGTCAGTGTGATTACCAGTGGTGAAGACACAAGTAAACACGGCAATTTCAGTGTGGATATGAGTGGCTAAGAAGCAAATAAACACAACAACGTCAGTAAGGTTACAAGTGGCTGAGATACAAGTATACACAACAACATCAGTGTGGTTATGAGTGGAAAAGACCCAAGTAAACATGGCAATTTCAGTGTGGTTACGAGTGGTGAAGACGCAACATGGCAATTTCAGTATGGCTTCAAGTGGTGAAGACGCAAGTAAACATGATGAATTAAGTGTAGCTACAAATGGCGAAGACGCAAGTAAACACGACAATATCAGTGTGACTACGAGTGGCGAAGACGCAAGTAAACACAACAGTTTCAGTGTGGCTACAAGTTGTGAAGACGCAAGTAAACACAACAGTTTCAGTGTGGATATGAGTGGTGAAGACACAAGTAAACAAGGCAACCTCGGTGTGGTTACGAGTAGCAATGATGCAAGTAAACACGGCAACTTCATTGTGGTAACGAGATGCGAAAAAGCAAGTAAACACAGCAATTTATGTGTAGTTATGCGTGGATGCAAGTAAACACAACAATTTCAGTGTCCAATCAATATTTCACTGAAACTTATCATTTTCATTTTATGATTTAAACATGAAATACTCTATTAAAATGATTCTTTTAGGGATCTCTTATATATATTTTATTTAGTATTTAATAAGTCTTGAGGAATCATCACAAAAAAGCAATAGAATTGGACACCACATAAAATAACAAGAGATGTGGAAATTCCCTGAAAACCATGTTTTTTAAACATTATAGCAATTCTGTAACTATAACTCTATTTCATGCCTGAATTTTATGTACATTGAAGCAGAAAATAAAAAAGCATACAATTCAAATTTTGTTTTTTTATTTGTAAAACACTGATGCAATAGTTTTGTTTAAAAAAGCATGAAATAAAGTTTTTCTCTTGTTTCTGTGCTATTCACTGGTTGTTTGGCTAAAATATTACTTCCGTAATTCACATAATGAGGATGTAATGTGATTATACCCGGAAACAAACATGCATATTCAGATTAAAAACATCAATATTTTCACATTTTGCATTGAGGCTAAATTGGTGGTATTGTTTCCAGTGCCCACCGATAGGAGGTAATTCACACATGCTCAATTGTTAGCAACAATTTCTTAAACACCATGTCTGATTCTACAAATATATTACAAAATGCATCAAACATTATGAGAAATTCAGCTGTATTGTAAAAATTTTAAACAGACCTGTACATTTCTCTAATAAATTATTTGTATCTTTTATAATATTTTTGCCTCATGGCTATCAACTGAGCAACGGCACCGCAAACCATTTTCAAGATAAAAATGTGCATGTTAATGGAGTTTCATTTTAATATATATCAATCCAAACCTTTTAAGTATATTGATCAAATAACAAAAGAAAAAGATTATTTTTACCTACTGCTAGAAAAATTGTATAAGTTTGGTTGCAGAAACAATAAATTTTAGCATTTTTGACTAATTAAAGGGCCATAACTCTAAGGATAATGGTCCATATTGGATGGCTATCGAACTTGGCTCAGATTTTATAGAGAGACATACTTTGTGTAAGTTTGCTTCAGTTCTGATAAAGAATAATCTAGTTATTGAGCAGAAATGGTAAATTTTAGCATTTTTTATTAATAAAAGGCCATAACTCTAAGGATAATGGTCCATATTGGATGGTTATTGAACTTGGCCTAGATTTTATAGAAGTACACACTTTGTGTAAGTTAGGTTCAGTTCCGATGAAAAATACTCTAGTTATTGAACGGAAATGGTAAATTTTAGCATTTTTGACTAATTAAAGGGCCATTACTCTAAAGATAATGGTCCGTATTGGTTGGTTATCAAACTTGGGCTAGATTTTATAGAGGTACACACTTAGTGTCAGTTTGCTTCAGTTCTGATAAAGAATAATCTAGTGATTGAGCGGAAACGGTAATTTTTAGCATTTTTGACTACCTAAAGGGCCATTACTCTGAAGAAAATAGTCCATATTGGCTGGTTATCGAACTTAGCCTAGATTTGAAAGAGGTACACACTTTGTGTAAGTTAAGTTCAGTTCCGATGAAAAATACTCTACTTATTGAACTGAAACGGGCAATTTTAGCATTTTTAACTAAATAAAAGGGCCATAACTCTGAAGATAATGGTCTGTATTGGCTGATTATCGAACTTGGCCTAGATTTTATAGAGGTACACACTTTGTGTAAGTTTGGTTCAGTTCCAATGAAAATATTCTAGTTATTGAATAGAAACAAAAAACTTGACGCCGCCCATCCGCCACCTGCCGAATTCGCCAATCTAATAACTAGGTTATCAACTTTGAAAAAACCTGGTTAAAAAGAACTATAACAAGAAAAAAGAGGCCCAAAAGGGCATGAGGACACTCTACTAGCTCAGAGTGGTCATAACACTTTCACAATATTAACCCTCTTTGATGGCTGTCTTATAACCTTATGGATAAATACCCCCGCCACTCTCAAAATGCTAATTACTATGAAAAGGAAATATTTTTAATTCCCATACCATTCATCTGTCAAACAAGTATAGTCCCCGTACAGGACTCTTATACATCCAAACCCCTTGGTTTGTCAAATCTTAAATACCCACTCATAGAGATTTGCTATGACGAGACAATGCTTTAGATTTTAAATAGAAGTTGTTTTTTTTGTACACAGTGACATGTATGCAAAAATGAAAAATTTCAGTTTCCCACATATATTCCTATGTAAAAGTAAAAGTCACTTTACATGGTACCTATCTATCACAGCTCCTTGATTTGTAGGATCTTCAATCCCTTACTGATGTAGGAATAATTTATATCATATGTGAACAAGTTTGACAGAAAGGTTATTGAGAGGAAGATTTTTGAAATTTCACAATTTCAACCCTTTTGTTGTCCTTTTGGCCCTTTTGGAATTTCCATCCTCCCTATTGAACCAAATCTAATTTGCTAAGACTTAACAATGCTTCAAATATAAAACTATAAATTAGTATTGAACAAACAGATAAAAATGGGAATTTGTTAATTTCCCCATAATATTCATATATAAAACTTGAAGTTTCCTTACAAGGTTCCAATGTACCCTAAACCCTGGACTAGTAAAAGCTTCAAACCCCATAGGCAATGATTATATCAATTATGACATATCTGATTGACTGGCTATTAAGAAAAAACAATTATGAAATTTACAATTTTACCAATATTGTCCCCGCTCCCTGGCCCTTAAGGAAATTCAATCCTCTTTTTTTAACACAATCAAATTTACTGTTACAAGACAATGCTTGGGATCTCAAACAGAACTCAATATTTTCACAAATAGATGAAAAAAGTCTCCGTTTTCCCTTAGTATTAATTCTTATGTAAAATCAAAAGTCCCCTTACAAGGAGCCCACTTGACATCCCAGTGCCCCTAAAACAAACTTAGTACTCTTAATCATAGGGATAATCTATATCAAAATTAATATGAACAAATCTGGCTGACCGGTTGTTGAGAATAAGATTTTTGAGAATTTTCAATTTTATCTTTTTTTTATCCCAACCTGGCCCCTTATAGAAATTCAATCCTGCTTATTGAAATAAATCATATTTGCTATGACTAGTAAGTGATTCAGATCTCAAACTTAATAACAATTCTGCGCAAAATTATTAAATGAAAAAATTAGAATTTTCTCTTTTCCCATAGTATTCCAATGTAAAACTTAAAATCCCTTTACAGGGCCCCTATAACTACTAGCCCCTTGACTTGTACATTCTTCAAACCCCTATTTATAGGGATAACTTACATCAAATATGATGACTGACCAGTTGTTAAGTAGATTTATGAAAACATTCAATTTTAACCATTTCCACCACATAAATACATATATGAGTTTCAATAGAGAAGTTCTGATCAACAACATATATGAAACATTTGATAAGCTGGGCAAACATCTTTCTAAGTGAAAATCAACTTCACATGGACAACATTTACATCAATTAAATCTATTTCTACTTGAAGTGCCATCTTAGATTACAGACCGACTATGATTTTCCTTGAGGACCAATTGCACATTTGATACAAGATTCCTGTAAAATTTAAACTAAAACAAAAAGGTTTACACACAGATGTACGGACAGACAGATGGATGCTAATCTTTGATAAATAGTCTCTGCTTTCAAACATAACATTCACTACAAAATTTGACAACTTTGCTGTGTTAGCAGAAATATCAGGTCCACACTTGTGTTATCTTGACAACAAACTTAACAATATAAGTGATAAACAAACCTTGCTTTTTCTTATTCTTTTTCCGATAGCAGTAGACGGCGGCAATGACGACCACAATGATCACAATGCCAACTGATACACCAACTCCAATAGCAACTGTGTTACTTCCTTCAGCATCAGGTACATCTGGATTATAGAACAACAACTTAGACTGCTCCTCTACATAGACATGTACAGGTATCTGATAATAAATGTAACGTTAATGTTTAATGAATGGAGACTGCACTCTGCAGAAATTTAACAAAAGTTGTACATTCTCAGGACAGGTGCAATCCATAACCATACATTTTCAAAAATAAACAAGTTTTTGTTTTTTTGTCCTTCGACAAGTGAATTTTCCAGTTCCAGTTTACAAGGGTGAGAACTTACCGCTAATTACAGTACCAGTATGTTGTTTCAAAAGCTAGTTTAAGTGATTTTTCATGTCAATTTTGGGTTTATTTCTAGTTTTTAAAGTTTCGATCAACTGTATGGGTATTACAGGAATCAATTTCACTATTATACATTTCAGTGCAATTTACAAAATTTCAGATTACCTCAAAAACAGTTGAGTGTCATGTCCAGTAATGTTCACATTTAGAATGAAGCTCAACTGTTTTTAGGTAATTTGGAATTGTGTAGATATCACCGATCTATATTTTGGAGAAAAAGATTCCTCTAATTCCCAGATGGTCAGTGGGAACTATAAAATATGCACATCTACCAAAAAACAAAATGAAAAATCACTAAAGGATGTTGGAAGTAATTAGATATTTTTTTAATTCAGTTAAAAATCATATTTAATAATTATCCTAGATAAAATTGATAATAAAAAAGGTATGTTACTAGCTCTTTTTTGTGCTTTTTAATTTTTAAAATGTCACCTACGACAAAAACAAACAAGCCAACATCCTTAACCCTTTACTTCATATAGACGCCTTTTGACACCTCTAATATAGACGCCTTTGGACATTGCTTATATAGAAGGCTTTTGAATTATTGGGTGAATTATGTTTATATAAACTGACAGAGTGGAAAACAGTGCAGAAAGTGTTCAGATTGCTTGTTACGAGCAATCTGAAATCTTCCTGCACTGTTTTCAAAGGCCTTCTGTTATTGGTGTGGGAAAACGTGTATCTATGGAGTAAAGGGTTAAAGGGATTTATTGGCATATTATCGTCAATTCCCTGTCCTAAATACACATGCCCAGCATGAAGATACACTTATAACTTAAATATATACGCGTCTTAAGTTTCTAATTGCATAACCTCTTTATTACAAACATCGAGTTTCTGAAGCCACATTTTTGTTTTTGTTTATATTCACCGTTTTCAACGAACTGCTTTCGGGGTTCCGATCAATCATCGGATAACATCGTGAAGACTCGTTCCCGATCTCGTTTTCAAGGCTTTGTTCAGGAAGTTTACGGAGTTCAATGTAAACATTGCGCAATACTTTATTGCGGGACATATTAAAGTTTTGGCCAATATTCAATTACTGTTAATTTGATAACTTTCAAGTAAATAAAGGTTATACGTCAACACATATGCATTATTTTGTGCACACTGCATACAGGAAAAGTCTGGATTAACAGCGTGTTTGTGTTACTTGCCAATATAATTCCTTTAACAAGCTTTTGAAATAATGTCCCGGTACCATATTTAGCAGGTAAGTGTGACATAAGTTCTCTCCCTTGGTTTAAATCATTAGAAAGATTAAGTAATGGCATTGTGAGAATGACTTATTTTATAAACAGGTGATCAGTCTTTATTTTCCAAATTAAATTTATATATTAAGTAAAATGACTTTCCATTAAGTGGCTCCTGTAAGCTACAAGGCCAAATGAAAAAATATTTTTGTTTCCTGTGACATGCTGGAAAAAAAATGTGCCATCCATCCATCCCATCCCATCCCATCCCATCCCCCCATCCCATCCCATCCCATCTCATCCTCCCATCCCATCCCATCCCATCCCATCCCATCCATTCCATCCATCCATCCATCCATCCATCCATCCATCCATCTGTCCACAGTTAAAAAAATTAAGGCAGAAAAAATATTTAATGAAACATTTTGACTCGGGCAGTTTTGGCCAAAGTAAAAGTCATTTATGTCATCTGTTTTGTTTTTGCAATTGTTGTCATTTCATCTACTGACAAGGCATAATTATTGTTCATCTGCCCACAGACAAGTCAGATACATGTAAATGGTCATGGACAAATAAATACATGCTGTCTAGTAAATCTGGGATTTTTATAAAGCATTATTTTCATATGCAATATGTTGAATGTATGATCATATAATTATGTTAGATTTGTTTGAATGTTTAGCGTCATTTTATGCCATCTAGAGCTAACAAACGGTTAGTTAACCAAACTACTCATTCCTTGGATCCTGGAAGTTAACCAGTACTCAAGCACAACCCATCTCCGCAAGTAACTATCCCACTTGAATCAGCGATGAGAGATCAATGAGACATAACGACTTCTATCAATCATTATGGAAACTATTGCCTGGAGGGAATTCAAACTCGTGACCCCAGGATTGATAGTCAAATGCACTACCAACTGAGCTAACCTGGCCTGGCAGATTTATTAAAATTATATAATATTCTCTCAGGTTATATTAGATTTCACATGGTATGAAGTTAAACTAGAGCAATTTGTATCGGTCTTGTTAACAATTCTGTACTTGGATTATTCAGCCACAAGCTGGATTTGATGTTTGTAATGAATAATCTCATTAAAATGCAGAATACAGGAATCATTAACTCAGTTTTAGGTTTGACAAAAATATATGTTGACTTGAGTTTAACTTTAACTTATCATTCAAACAACCTCGTAGTTGGCTCCTGTAAAAAATTGAACAAATCATTAACAAAGAATTGCAGAAAATGCATGGTCTATGCAAACAGTTCAGAACTGTTAGCAGCCCCCCAAAAAATTGATTCTCCAAACCAAACCAACCATAGATCAAAATGATTAATTCTTAAGACATCAAAAATGAGAGAGCAATGAAGCCACAAAGAATACATAAATACTTACCTTTTTTATTGGAACCTAAATCTGTGAAGTTTTTTGTGACTCCCTCCACTGTGACTTCAACATACCCTAGGTTTGTAACATTGGTAGCATTGCTAAAGGTCAATAACTGTGTTTCATTATAACCTATGGTGGCATTCAGGCTGGTCCCATCTTTGTCCATCCATTCTATGGTGGCTTGGTGGGAACCATACACATTGCATGTCCAATTGCCAGGGAGATCTTGTTGCACTTTTACAACTGAAAAAAATATATTTCATTAAACATACTTTAACCACAATTTACATCATAATACCAATGCATGTGCTTTGGTGAGATTGCGTAACTCACTCACCAGAGTTGATGTGTGAGATTGCGTTAGTAACTCACCAGTGTTGATGTGTGAGACTGCGTATATAACTCACAAGTGTTGATGTGTGAGATTGCATTAGTAATGCATCAGTGTTGATGTGTGAGATTGCATTAGTAACTCACCAGTGTTTATGTGTGAGATTGTGTTAGTAACTCACCAGTGTTGATGTGTGAGATTGCGTTAGTAACTCATGAGTGATTATGTGAGAGATTGCGTTAGAAACTCACCAGTATGGAAATGTGTGAGATTGCATTAGTAATGCATCAATGTTGATGTGTGAGATTGTATAAGTAACTTACCAGTGTTGATGTGTGAGATTGTGTTAGAAACTCACCAGTGTTGAGATGTGTGAGATTGCATTAGTAACTCACCAGTGTTGATGTGTGAGATTGCGTTAGTAACTCACCAGTGTTGAGATATGTGAGATTGCCTTAGTAACTCACCAGTGCTGATGTTTGAGATTGTGTTAGTAACTCACCAGTGTTGATGTGTGAGATTGCGTTAGTAACTCACCAGTGTTGATGTGTGAGATTGCGTTAGTAACTCACCAGTGTTGAGATATGTGAGATTGCCTTAGTAACTCACCAGTGCTATGTTTGAGATTGTGTTAGTAACTCACCAGTGTTGATGTGTGAGATTGCGTTAGTAACTCATGAGTGATTATGTGAGAGATTGCGTTCAAAACTCACCAGTATTGAAATGTGTGAGATTGCATTAGTAACGCATCAGTGTTGATGTGTGAGATTGCATTAGTAACTCACCAGTGTTGATGTGTGAGATTGCATTAGTAACTCACCAGTGTTGATGTGTGAGATTGCATTAGTAACGCATCAGTGTTGATGTGTGAGATTGCATTAGTAACTCACCAGTGCTGATGTGTGACATTGCGTTTGTTACTCATCAGTGTTGATGTGTGACATTGCGTAAGTAACTCATCAGTGTTGATGTGTGAGATTGCATTAGTAACTCATCAGTGTTGATGTGTGAGATTGCATTAGTTACTCACCAGTGTTGATGTGTGAGATTGTGTTAGTAACTCACCAGAGTTGATGTGTGAGATTGCATTAGTAATTCACCAGTGTTGATGTGTGACATTGTGTTACTAACTCACCAGTGTTGATGTGTGAGATTGTGTTAGTAACTCACCAGTGTTGATGTGTGAGATTGCATTAGTAATTCACCAGTGTTGATGTGTGACATTGTGTTACTAACTCACCAATGTTGATGTGTGAGATTGCATTAGTAACTCACCAGTGTTGATGTGTGAGATTGCTTTAGTAACTCATGAGTGATTATGTGAGAGATTGCATTAGTAATGCATCAGTGTTGATGTGTGAGATTGAATTAGTAACTCACCAGTGTTCATGTGTGAGATTGCGTTAGTTACTTATCAATGTTGATGTGTGACATTGCATTAGTAACTCATCAGTGTTGAAGTGTGAAGTTGCATTAGTAACTCATTAGTGTTGATGTGTGAGATTGCATTAGTTACTCACCAGTGTTGATGTGTGAGATTGTGTTAGTAACTCACCAGTGTTGATGCGTGAGATTGCATTAGTAATTCACCAGTATTGATGTGTGAGATTGTGTTGATAACTTACCAGTGTTGATGTGTGAGTTGCATTAGTAACTCACCAGTGCTGATGTTTGAGATTGTGTTAGTAACTCACCAGTGTTGATGTGTGAGATTGCGTTAGTAACTCATGAGTGATTATGTGAGAGATTGCGTTCAAAACTCACCAGTATTGAAATGTGTGAGATTGCATTAGTAACGCATCAGTGTTGATGTGTGAGATTGCATTAGTAGCTCACCAGTGTTGATGTGTGAGATTGTGTTAGTAACTCACCAGTGTTGATGTGTGAGATTGCATTAGTAACTCACCAGTGTTGAGATGTGTGAGATTGCATTAGTTACTCACCAGTGTTGAATTTTGTGTTATTGCATTAGTAACTAACCAGTGTTGATGTGTGAGATTGCATTAGTAACTCACTGTTGGGTAATGTGAGATTGCCTTAGTAACTCACCAGTGTTGATGAGTGAGATTGTGTTAGTAACTCACCAGTGTTGATGTGTGAGATTGCCTTATTAACTCACCAGTGTTGAATTTTGTGTAATTGCATTAGTAACTCACCAGTGTTGAGATATGTGAGATTGCCTTAGTAACTCACCAGTGTTGATGTGTGAGATTGCATTAGAAACTCACCAGGTTTGATGTGTGAGATTGCGTTAGTAACTCACCAATGTTGATGTGTGAGATTGTGTTAGTAACTCACCAGTGTTGATGTGTGAGATTGCATTTGTAACTCACCAGTGGTGATGTGTGAGATTGCATTAGTAACTCACCAGTGTTGATGTGTGAGATTGCATTTGTAACTCACCAGTGGTGATGTGTGAGATTGCATTAGTAACTCACCAGTGTTGATGTGTGAGATTGCATTTGTAACTCACCAGTGTTGATGTGTGAGATTGCGTTAGTAACTCACCAGTATTGATGTGTGAGATTGCATTAGTAACTCACCAGTGTCGATGTGTGAGATTGCATTAGTAACTCACCAGTGTTGATGTGTGAGATTGCGTTAGTAACTCACCAGTGTCGATGTGTGAGATTGCATTAGTAACTCACAAGTGTTGATGTGTAAGATTGCATAACTAACTCGCCAGTGTTGAATTTTGTGTTATAGCATTAGTAAATCACCAGTGTTGATGTGTGAGATTGCATTTGTAACTCACTAATGTTTATTTGTGAGATTGCATTAATAACTCACCAGTGTTGATGTGTGAGATTGTGTTAGTAACTCACCATTATTAGTGTTGATAAAAAATGTAAATGCTACAGAACTCAGTCTATATTAATTAATTTAAGCTTCATTACGAAGCTACCCGAGTAGAACCAGTACTGAGTGTTGTTCTTGGCAGGCATCAGGTCGAGCGTGAGATCAAACTCGCAACCTCTGGCATTAGCAGCGAACACTCTATACACTGCACGACCACCATCTCAGTGTACAAACACACCCAAAATATAGAGTAAACAAACTCCAGAAGTACATCAATTTTAATTAATAAAGATAAAATGAATAACCAAATAATCATTTGTTCACACTGAACGTGTGATTAGCATGTACTGAATGTACTATATTTTGGAAACCTGTGATCATGGTAGAGATTATTTGGCCTTTGACACGAGTAGGTAGTAGGCCCTTCAGCACCAGAATGTGAAGCGCATGGTCAAGTGGTAAGGTATCGAACCCAGGATCAGAGGGTTGTGGGATTGATCCTCCCCCATGACTATGTGTGGTGTCCTTGAACAAGACACTTTTTATGCATGTACTTAGCATTGGTTCTACCTAGAAAGACTTTGAGCATGATTTGTACAAGTTGTAATACTGTATAACCATCAATTTTTATTGGGATTAATTTCCACTGTTTCTTTTTCAATGACATATTTGTGGTGACTTAATTTTGTTGAAAACTCATTTTAGAAAATAAAAAAACATGTTTTAGTGTGAACTTTCAGCTCATTTGAATTCAAAAATTTCTATTACATAATGCGTTTAAATTACTGATCTGTTAAGTCCTGTATTGACATGCTTGTCTTATGAAATGAAACGGATGGAAGATTAATACAGTTACCATGTTTTAACTTAATCAGAAGACTTAATTAGAAAAAAATTGAATTAGAATTTATTTTTCCATAAATGTACACTTAATAGAAAATATCAGATAATGTATAGATCTAGCTAAGAAAGTTCTACGTTTTTTATACAAGTGCAACACGTTGCAAAATTAGTGAGTGTTCCGGCATTTTACTATGAATCTAAAGATGTAGTTAATGACTTTTAAGTCCATCATTGCACTAACTGACCTAGTACATGACAGGTACCAAGCCAGCGTGAAAGTTCATTTTTGGAGGCAAGCTCCACCCATAAATTGTACCTAGCAATGTTATGATTTTGTTGCTAAGTCATTTTCTATCGTTAAGAAGGGCGCATAAACATTTTCATATAAACAAATTGACTGTTTGGTGATTAAATACCAGTAATTGACAGGCTGTGTCAGAGCCAGTGGTCGTCACAAAAATATCAAAACATGACTATATATTAAACAGATCAATAATCAATGATCTTACATTGTCACGGAATCCAAAAACACTCATCGATTTCGCGACGTGTTGTTAATACTCTGCAGTACAGTTGTAACACAATGTTACCTATGTTTAGTAATTAAATTTGTTGTCGAGGCTCCCCACGAAATCAACAAAAATCAGTCGGCCACGAAAATTATTGATTCCACAGTAACTTTGCACAATCAAATGGCCATGCATTAAGTCAATATTTAAAGTCAACTACATACAAAGCAAACTACCATCTCATAGCATCTCCACCATTACCTTAAATGGCAGTTTGTCTGACTAACAATCATGAGATCATGAGTTTGAATCCCTGCCCAACCACATTCTCCGTGAGGATTGATATACAACATTGTGTCTCATTGTCATTAGTCCTGGTTCAAGCTGAAAAGTTATCCATTACTTGAGGAGATGGGTGTGCTCATGCACTGGTTACATTTCAGGATCCCAGCCAAATGATGTGTTACTTGAGCAAATGGGTGTGCTCATGTACTGATTACCTTTCAGGATCCCAGCCAACTTATTTGTTACTTAAAGAGACAGGTGTGCTCACGTACTGGTTAATCTTTCAGGATCCCAGCCAACTGATCTGTTATGTGAGGAGACGAGTCACATGCTCATGTACTGATTACCTTTCAGGTCCCAGCCAACTGATCTGTTACTTGAGGAGATGGGTGTGCTCATGTACTGATTACCTTTCAGGATCCCAGCCAACTTATTTGTTACTTAAAGAGACAGGTGTGCTCACGTACTGGTTAATCTTTCAGGATCCCAGCCAACTGATCTGTTATGTGAGGAGACGAGTGTGCTCATGTATTGATTACCTTTCAGGATCCCAGCCAACTGATCTGTTACTTGAGGATATGGGTGTGCTCATGTACTGGTTACATTTCAGGATCCCAGCCAACTGATCTGTTACTTGAGGATATGGGTGTGCTCACGTACTGGTAACCTTTCAATATCCCAGTCAACTGATCTGTTACTTGAGGAAACGGGTGTGCTCACGTACTGGTTACCTTTCAAGATCCCAGCCAACTGATCTGTTACTTGAGGAGATGGGTGTGCTCATGTACTGGTTATCTTTCAGGATCCCAGCCAACTGATCTGTTACTTGAGGAGATGGGTGTGCTCAGGTACTGGTTACCTTTCAGGATCCCAGCCAACTGATCTGTTACTTGAAGATGGGTGTGCTCATGTACTGGTTAACTTTTCAGGATCCCAGCCAACTGATCTGTTACTTGAGGAGATGGGTGTGCTCACTTACTGGTTACATTTCAGGATCCCAGCCAACTGATCTGTTATGTGAGGAGACGAGTGTGCTCATGTATTGATTACCTTTCAGGATCCCAGACAACTGATCTGTTACTTGAGGATATGGGTGTGCTCATGTACTGGTTACATTTCAGGATCCCAGCCAACTGATCTGTTATGTGAGGAGACGAGTCACATACTCATGTACTGATTACCTTTCAGGTCCCAGCCAACTGATCTGTTACTTGAGGATATGGGTGTGCTCATGTACTGATTACCTTTCAGGATCCCAGCCAACTTATTTGTTACTTAAAGAGACAGGTGTGCTCACGTACTGGTTAATCTTTCAGGATCCCAGCCAACTGATCTGTTACTTGAGGAGACGGGTGTGCTCACTTACTGGTTACATTTCAGGATCCCAGCCAACTGATCTGTTACTTGAGGAGACGGGTGTGCTCACTTACTGGTTACATTTCAGGATCCCAGCCAACTGATCTGTTATGTGAGGAGACGAGTGTGCTCATGTATTGATTACCTTTCAGGATCCCAGCCAACTGATCTGTTACTTGTGGATATGGGTTTGCTCATATACTGGTTACATTTCAGGATCCCAGCCAACTGATCTGTTACTTGAGGATATGGGTGTGCTCACGTACTGGTAACCTTTCAATATCCCAGTCAACTGATCTGTTACTTGAGGAAACGGGTGTGCTCACGTACTGGTTACCTTTCAAGATCCCAGCCAACTGATCTGTTACTTGAGGAGATGGGTGTGCTCATGTACTGGTTATCTTTCAGGATCCCAGCCAACTGATCTGTTACTTGAGGAGATGGGTGTGCTCAGGTACTGGTTACCTTTCAGGATCCCAGCCAACTGATCTGTTACTTGAAGATGGGTGTGCTCATGTACTGGTTAACTTTTCAGGATCCCAGCCAACTGATCTGTTACTTGAGGAGATGGGTGTGCTCACGTACTAGTTATCTTTCAGGATCCCACCCAACTGAGCTGTTACTTGAGGAGATGGGTGTGCTCACGTACTGGTTACCTTTCAGGATACCAGCCAACTGATCTGTTATTTGAGGAGATGGGTGTGCTCATGTCCTGGTTTACCTTTCAGGATCCCAGCCAACTGATCTGTTACTTGAGGAGATTGGTGTGCTCATGTACTGATTAACCTTTCAGGATCCCAGCCAACTGATCTGTTACTTGAGGAGACGGGTGTGCTCATGTCCTGGTTAACCTTTCAGGATCCCAGTCAACTGATCTGTTACTTGAGGAGATGGGTGTGCTCATGTACTGGTTAACCTTTCAGGATCCCAGCCAACTGATCTGTTACTTGAGGAGACAGGTGTGCTCATGTACTGGTTACCTTTCAGGATCCCAGCCAACTGATCTGTTACTTGAGGATATGGGTGTGCTCATGTACTGGTTACCTTTCAGGATTGCAGTCAACTGATCTGTTACTTGAGGAGAAGGGTGTGCTCATGTACTTGTTACCTTTCAGGATCCCAGTCAACTGATCTGTTACTTGAGGAGACGGGTGTGCTCACGTACTGGTTACCTTTCAGGATCCCAGTCAACTGATCTGTTACTTGAGGAGATGGGTGTGCTCACGTACTGGTTACCTTTCAGGATCCCAGCCAACTGATCCATTACTTGAGAAGATAGGTGTGCTCATATACTGGTTAATCTTTCAGGATCCCAGCCAACTGATCTGTTATGTGAGGAGATGGGTGTGCTCACTTCAGGATCCCAGCCAACTGATTCATTACTTGAGAAGATGGGTGTGCTCATGTACTGGTTAATCTTTCAGGATCCCAGCCAACTGATCTGTTATGTGAGGAGACGGGTGTGCTCATGAACTGGTCACCTTTCAGGATCCCAGCTAACTGATCCATTACTTGAGAAGATGGGTGTGCTCATGTACTGGTTAATCTTTCAGGATACCAGCCAACTGATCTGTTATGTGAGGAGACGGGTGTACTCATGTACTGGTTAACCTTTCATGATCGCAGTCAACTGGTCTGTTACTTGAGGAGATGGGTGTGCTCACGTACTGGTTACCTTTCAGGATCCCAGCCAACTGATCTGTTACTTGAGGAGACGGGTATGCTCACGTACTGGTTACCTTTCAGGATACCAGCCAACTGATCTGTTATTTGAGTAGATAGGTGTGCTCACGTACTGGTTAACCTTTCAGGTTCCCAGCCAACTGATCCTTTATTTGAGTAGACAGGTGTGCTCACGTACTGGTTAATCTTTCAGGATCCTAGCCAACTGATCTGTTACTTGAGGAGACTAGTGTGATCACGTACTGGTTAACCTTTCAGGATCCTAGCCAGCTGATCTGTTACTTGAGGAGAAGGGTGTGCTCACATACTGGTTAACCTTCAAGGATCCTAGCCAACTGATCTGTTACTTGAGGTGATGGGTGTGCTCACGTACTGGTTACCTTTCAGGATCCCAGCCAACTGATCTGTTATTTGAGTAGACAGGTGTGCTCACGTACTGGTTAACCTTCAAGGATCCCAGCCAACTGATCTGTTACTTGAGGAGATGGGTGTGCTCAGGTACTGGTTACCTTTCAGGATCGCAGTCAACTGATCGTCTAAGCCCTTGATGGCATAATGAATTAATGAATAAATGAATGGTTGAATGAACCTAGAACTTTTATACCTGCAGAACTACAGAATTCAGGAAATTCTATTGTATTACTCAAATTGTTGCTATTTACGACATGCATAAGCCAGTGATCCTATTCTTGCCATCACTCATATGGCTTCCTGGAACCACGCAGGGGTTGGTAATTAAATCACAATAATGAACATGACAAAAAATGATAAAATGAACATGATACCCATTCGGAGGATTCCTGCTCCTCTGCAGACATAAACAGTGATTCTATTCTTAACGGAACCACACAGGGTTAGATGGCATGAAATTTATGCTACATATTCAAACAAACATACTGTCTCATAGCAATCCACTTTCAGTACTTTAATACTTTGACCGTAACATGAGAAATTAAATTCTGACGTAGCCGAATTTTAGCCTCTATGGTCAAAAGCCCTGGCCAACAACAGTGCTGATGCCAATGCCATGACAATGACTCTTTGCTTTTTTAAGAACACAGAAAGAAAAATGAGCTAAAAATGGTAGACCTTTATTTTTCAGATCATCTTCGTAAGGCCATTATAAATTAATTGCTAGATTTTCATCCAAAAATTTCTTAAAAAGGGGGAGGGGGGGACGGGGGAAGGATTTTATTTTTTCATTTAATTACTTTAAGTTTTTGTTATTTTTAGAAAAAAAAAAAATTATATATATATTTATATATTTTATGATTATAAAAAGGGTAAGGCGGCATGAAAATTAGGGGGCGTGCAGCCTAAGGCCAATTATCATGGCCTAACGAACAAAAATTAAAAAAGAATAACATCATTATCAAGATAACATAATTTATTATGATTAAATGCCATCATTTAGATGTTTGATTAAGTCAGAAAATATATGTAAGGTGATTAAACAGATTCCAGTAATATGGAAAACACTGAGTGATGAATTGGCACCTTTGCACTGTAAAATTATTATGTGATATAAGAAAAAGTTAGAAACTGACATGAAAGACAGGACTTCACATATCAAGAAACTAACAGTTTTGGTCTGATATGTGGGATCTGCATATTTTAACCACTTAGCAAAGATTACCAACATTTAAATTGCTACGTACCAATGAGTTGTTTTCTTGCTGTCATAGTTGCTTTGTGCTTAGTTGCATTAGCAATAGTTCCATAGTAATCCAAGGCAGATTTTGATGCCACAACACATTTATAGTGGTACTCGCTGTCTTTTACCTCTGAAAATGTAATGTACGTCTGGGTTATTATTCAGTAAGTCGACATCACTGTATATTGTAAGGAGAAGAGTTCTCTACATTGCATAATGTTGATTATTTTTCAAAAATGAATGCATTTAGGGTTATATGGTGAACCCACACATAATTTAAGGTGATATGATGCCAGCACAGGCACTCCATGTACAAAAACAAATTAACATATAGGATAACAAGAGGCCTAAGAGGACCTGAACGCTCTTTTGCATCTACAACATTTTCCCTATATAATTTTATGTATAACAGTGACCCCTGTGGCAGCCCCAAATTTGACCCCAGGGATACGACTTTAACAAATCTTTTACAAGACCCCCATTCAATGCTATTTGTAAAATATATAAGGTCTAGACCTTGAACTTGCAGAGAAACTGATTTTTAAAATTTCGCTTAAAATGTGCTTATAAGCCCTGTGGCAGGGGCATTTGTGGTCGAATGATGCTGGTTTAAAGCCTCGTCCGAGATCTTGTGATTATATAACTGCTGTGCAAGTTTGCTTAAGATTCAATGAAAAATGAAGGTACTATCGCATCTACAGCATTTTCCCAATATAACTCTATGTAAAATGGTGACCTCTGTAGTTGGTCCAAATTTGACCCCAGGGACCCGACTTCAACAAATCTTTTAGGAGTCCTCCGTGCAATGTTACATATAATATATCTCAGGTCTAGGCCTTGAACTTTCAGAGAAACTGCTTTTTTAAAATCCAAAGGTCAGGTTTTCCGTTATAATATGTAATTGATGCAGATAGAGTAGTATTAGGGATATCTGAACTTTGTGTTGTCAAAATCTGTCAAACAGTTTGGTACCAAGCATGTTATTAAGTAAATTTTACCTGTAGCATGATCTATTTATAGAAATTACCAGTAGATGCGTTTGATATCAAACAGTTACATTGGCTCGCACTGTCGCTACTTGGAACATATTTGTTTTACAATAATAAATAATCACACAAATATAACAAGGTTACATGGGTTGAAGTAGATCCCCACATTGCAACTACTCACACCAAATTTATGTTGCAATATTGCTGAACATATAGTAACACAATTGTACCAAGTTTATTCTACCAGAAGGAATTCAACTTCATGTGGCATAATAAGTGTTTTGACACTAGTTTGAGTCTGTTATTATTGCACCGCAGTGTGGTCTAGTGGTAGAGTGCCTGCCTTGCATGTGGAAGCTTGTGTGTTCGATCCCTAGTCGGGTCATACCAAAGACTTTAAAACTGGTACGAGAAGCTTCCTGGCTTGACGCACGGCCCAATGTCAGTATAATATGACTGGGTGGGGTACCATACCATGTGTCTGCGGCATGATACTCCACTGTGACAGTGCTCAGAATACTGTCTCAAGTAGATACCATCACGATATGACTGAAAAATTGATTTAAGTGATGCTAAGCATCACAGAACAACTATTTTTATTTTCCTGCCTACATGAGGTTATGGGTACAATTCCCTACAGGGTCATATAAAAAACTGTAACTGTCGGATCACAGTGCTTGCTCGACTTTTCTAGCCTTGTCACGGAACCAGAGTGGGGTGTTAAGGGGGCAAAATAAAACAAGCTTTAAAATCAAAGGCCTGAATGGCCTGTGGGAAGGCTCACATGTTCACAGTTTTGCCCATCAAGTCGTCTTTCTTTAATTTCTTGTCAGAGTTTGATATACAGATTTACCAATGAGCTCATTTACTACTGGCATCATAGTATATTTTTCAGCACTGACTCTGTGTTTCTAAATAATTAATTTGTTGTTCCTTGCAAAATGTAGACTTCGCACTTGTGACACCATTTTGAAAATAACACGACTGGTTAATATCTTTTGACAACCTTTAAGCATATATGTAAAAGACAAAACATCAATAACCTACGATAGAGAATGATACCTACAAACACTATTCCAACATTACTATGGATTACTAAATCTGCAAAATGTCAGTGTTCCTCCCCGATACTGATTTAAAACTGTTTACAACTGAAATTCTTTTACAGATTATTGAATTATTTTATTTAGGCCTATTTTCTCATCATCTTTTGTATACATATATTCAAAATGAAGAAAAAAATATTTTTTCAATTACAGTTAATGAAAATTGTTAATTGCACTAAAGTCTTACTGAAACAATGTCAAGATCATAAACCAGTCATATTTGTTGGTTACAGACTTTTTTTTATTGAATGTTTATCAAAAAAAAACAAAAAAAAAACAGATCTAAAAATAGATAGAAAGAAATTTTGTTATAATAATGAAAATATATTTTTATTTCAAATATATTGATATTTTCTAATTTTTATAAAATTTTTGTGATGACATAATTGTATACAGTTTTGATTCTTTTTTTATTGTATGCCTTTTTGATATTATAAACCAACACATTCATGAATGACCTAAACATGATCATAGTTGTTATGTTAGTTTGTTAGTTTTAATACTAAAATTGATTTTTTTATGATTTAATTATTTTTAAAACCTACACATGTTAACTCATTGAGTAGAAACAAAATGGGCAAGTCGCTCATCTGATTTCACTTCCTTTCAAATTTTTCAAGGATTAAGCATTTAAAGAACTTTTTTTATGATTTTTTTTTTTAAACCTTTACATATTAACTTATTGAACAGAAACAACAAAAAAAACATAAAGGGAAGTAACAGAAGTAATAAACTCTTAAAAACAAGATTTTTGATTAATGATACGCAAAATAGGTGAGAAAAACAGAATTATCTGTTTTCCTATAGTACTGGTATTCCTATGTAAATATCAAAGTCCCCTTATGGGACCCCAGTATACATTAATCCATTTATTTGAACAACTTTGGAATCCCTATTCATAGGGGACATTTTAACCAAATATTAACACATTTGGCTCATCAGTTTTTGGGAAAAAGATTTCACAATTTTGTCCCTTTTAGGGCCCCTGCTAGTCCCTTATTTATATCAAATCCCCTTTAAAGGACCCAGTCTCAACTGTTATGTCTAAGCAATGCTCCGGACTGAAGATAATTAAAATAATACCCAAGATAGATCAGAAAAACAGAATTTTTCGTTTTCCCATATAGTATTCCTTTTAAAATCAAAGTCCCCTTACTGGGCCCCAATAGATCCTAGTCCCTTTATTCTAACATATTTGAAACACCTAGTCATTACTAAGGGATCATTAATACCAATATGAACGAATTTGATTTGACGGTTATTGAGAAGAAGATTTTTAAATGTAAATATGCCTATGTAAAACTGACATGTCCCCGGGGCGGGGCCAATTTTGACCCTAGGGTCACGGTTTGAACAAGCTTGATAGAAACACATTAGATGATAATACATGCAAACTATCAATGCTCCAGGCCTTGTATTTTCGATTTTTGAATTTGAATAAAAAATACTGATAAACCCCTGGGGTGGGGCCAAATTTGGGTGGGTGGGGGAGTTGTGTAATAAAGTTAAAATGGGACTGAGTATTTCATTTAAAACAAAACAAAATTGAGGTGAGGGAGGATGTTCAGGAAGGTGTCCAAGTAGGTATAGGGTAATTGGGACAGAAATGTTCAAACAACAATACAAGGTGGTGCTAATCCCATGAACAAATAACTATTGTATTGTGTTCAACTCCAAAAACAATCTGGGTACAATTTACAACAGTTCATATTGATACCAAGTATAAGGCTGGAAAATTCCACTCGTCCGCTCGCCATGACGAGTGAACATTTGGTCAGAACGAGTGAGATTTAAGAAACTGACCTTAATATTTCTTTGATTTTAAGCATTCTATTAAAAATGTCGGAAAGGGAGGACGAGTAGTTTTTATCAGAAATTTCAAGCCCTGCAATAACAGTTTTGGGCTCCCAAGTAAAAAAGATACTGAACCCAAAAGTTGTATTGTTCTATACGAAACATTAACAGAAAAAAATATAGCTATAAACAAGATATACGAAAATAAGAATCATAATACCTAAGTGAAAGTAATATCTATATATTATACAATTGCACCTATTAGTAAACATTATAATAGTTTATAAGCTCATTTTCTCCTTTTAATCTGATTTATCGTCTTGAACTTAAATATAGCAGCCCTCTAAGGCCATTATAAATTTATTGCTAGATTATCATCCAAATTTTTCTTAAAAATGGGGAGGGCGGGAGGAATTTATTTTTATTTTCATTTTTAAAATTTTTGATGTTTTTTTTAAAAAAAAAGAAAAAAAAAAGGTAATTTTATATATATATATATATATTTTTTTTTTTTATGAAAATAAAAAGGGTCGGGGCAGCATAACAATTAGGGGATGTGCAGGGATGATAATCTAGTAATTAATTTATTATGGCCTAATAGTACAGACACTAGAGGTATATAAGCATACACCATTGTGCTAAGTAACATTCACATAACTGTCAGTATGCAAGTAATAAATCACAGCTTGCACCAAAACTTTAACACAGAGTTTAAAGACAAAATATGTTTTCAGTACTGAGCAATATTGCGTAAATTTAACTACAATACAACTCTTTGTCACTGAGCATTTCATTCCAATTTTGTAATCCTTCTTTTAAATATTTTAGGCCATCCTTAAAAAAAATGTGTTTGCTTCATGCTCCGACCCAGTATTTTTCATGTGGGTCAGGTAGGTAGTATTTTTCAATTGCAATTTTTGGCAATGTTCCTCAACTTTCTGTAAAATAAAACTTACCAACATTGTGTATTACAAGAGTGGGACCGTCCAGTTTATATTTATCATTGTTCTGTATAACTTCTTTGTCTTTCATCCATTCGACCTTCAGCAACTCATCTTGATGGGGCAACAAACAGTCCAACCTTGCTGGTTTTGTTTCTGTCTTCACTATTTCTGGACGAGTATTTACTACAAAATTTTCAATAAAATATCTTAGAGGAAAAATATGTCAATAAGTGACCAGGAGCTGACTTCACTAAACATCTCAAGCTGAGATTTTCATTAACCCTTTACTTCATAAAGACGCCTTTGGACGCCTCTAATATAGAAGCCTTTGGAAGCCTCTAATATTGACGTCTTTGGACGCCTCTAATATAGACGCCTTTGGACGCCTCTAATATTGACGTCTTTGGACGCCTTTAATATAGACGCCTTTGGACGCCTTTAATATTGACATCTTTGGACGCCTTTAATAGACGCCTTTGGACGCCTCTAATATTGACGTCTTTGGACGCCTCTAATATAGACGCCTTTGGACACCTCTAATATAGAAAGCTTTTGAATTATTGGGTGAATTATGTTTATATTAACTGACAGAGTGGAAAATAGTGCAGGAAGTGTTCAGATTGCTCATTATGAGTCTTTGGACGCCTCTAATATAGAAGCCCTTGGACGCCTCTAATAAAGACGCCTTTGGACGCCTCTAATATTGACGTCTTTGGACATCTAATATAGACGCCTTTGGACGCCTCTAATATAGACGTCTTTGGATGCCTCTAATATTGACGTCTTTGGACGCCTCTAATATAGACGCCGTTTGACACCTCTAATATAGAAGGCTTTTGAATTATTGGATGAATTATGTTATATTAACTGACAGAGTGGAAAACAGTGCAGGAAGTGTTCAGATTGCTCGTTACTGTTTTCCAAGGCCTTCTTGATTGGTGCGGGAAAAACATATCTATGGAGTAAAGGTTTAACTCAAAAACTTTAACTTCTCTAAATGATAACTTAAATTCATTACACATTAAATGACGACATATAAATCATTTTAAGTCTTTACTCATTGGTAAAAGTTAACATGCAAAATGATCAATGAAAACTAAGTTATATACCATTTCAAAATTTGAGCTGATGAAAATCTCAGGTTAAGACGTTTAGTGAATGTTTAGTGCCAGTATGTAAAAAAGTAACTAGTATGTAAACAAGTGACCAGTGTGTCAACAAGTGACCAGTATGTAAACATGGGACCAGTATGTAAACAAGTGATCAGTATGTCAACAGGTGATGAGTATGTAAACAAGTGACTAGTATGTAAACAAGTTACCAGTATGTAAATAAGTAACCAGTATGTCATCAAGTGAAAAGAATGTAAATAAGTAACCAGTATGTAAACAAATGACTAGTAAGTCAACAAGTGACCATTATATAAACAAGTGACAAGTAAGTCAACAAGTGATCAGTATGGAAACAAGTAACCAGTATGTCATCAAGTGACCAATATGGAGAAAAGAAACAAGTATAGAAACAAGTGATCAGTTTGTAAACAAGTTACCTGTATGTAAACAAGTGACCAGTATGGAAACAAGTGATCAGTATATAAACAAGTGACCAGTGTGTAAACAAGTGACCAGTATGTAAACAAGTGACCAGTGTGTCAACAAATGACCAGAAGGTAAACAAGTGACCAGTATGGAGAAAAGTAACCAATATGGAAGCGTGTAATGAGTATGTCAACAAGTTATCAGTATGTCAACAAGTAATCAGTATGTCAACAAGTCACAAGTATGTCAACATGTGATCAGTATGTTAACAAGTGACCAGTAAGTAAACAAGTAATCAGTATGTTAACAAGTAATCAGTATGTCAACAAGTAACAAGTATGTCAACATGACTGTGACCAGTATGTAAACAAGTGACCAGTATGTAAACAAGTAATCAGTATGTCAACAAGTAACAAGTATGTCAACATGTGACCAGTTTGTAAACAAGTGACCAGTATGTAAACAAGTAATCAGTATGTCAATAAGTAACAAGTATGTCAACATGTGACCAGTATGTTAACAAGAAACCAGTATGTAAACAAGTGACCAGTATGTCAATAAGTAACCAGTATGTAAGCAAGTGATCAGTATGTAAACAAGTGACCAGTATGTAAACAAGTAACCAGTATGTCAATAAGTAACCAGTATGTAAACAAGTGACCAGTATGTCAACATGTGACCAGTATGTCAATAAGTAACCAGTATGTAAACAAGTGACCAGTATGTCAAGAAGTAACAAGTATGTAAGCAAGTGATCAGTATGTAAACAAGTGACCAGTATGTAAACAAGTAACCAGTATGTCAACAAGTAACAAGCATGTCAACATGTGACTAAGTATGTCAACAAGTGACCATTATGTAAACAAATTACCAGTATGTCAACAAGTAACAAGTATATCAACATGTGACCAGTATGTAAAGAAGTGACCAGTATGTAAACAAGTAATCATAATGTCAACAAGTAACAAGTATGTCAACATGTGACCAGTATGTAAAGAAGTGACCAGTATGTAAACAAGTAATCAGTATGTAAATAAGTGACCAGTTTTCAACAAGTAACAAGTATGTAAACAAGTGACCAGTATATAAACAAATGACAAGTATGTTAACAAGTAATCAGTATGTAAACAAATGATGAGTATGTCAACAAGTAAACAGTATGTCAACAAGTGACCAGTATGTTAACAAGTGACTAATATGTAAAATAAGTGACCAGTATGTCAACAAGTAACATGTATGTCAATAAGTGACCAGTAATAAACAAGTGATCAATATGTAAACAAGTAATCAGTTTGTATATAAGTGACCAGTATGTCAACAAGTAACAAGTATGTCATCAAGTAACCAGTATGTAAACAAGTGACCAGTATATAAACAAATGACAAGTTTGTTAACAAGTAACCAGTATGTAAACAAGTAACAAGTATGTCAACAAATGACCAGTATATAAACAAGTGACAATTATGTTAACAAGTAACCAGTATGTAAATAAGTGACCAGTATATAAACAAGTGACAAGTATGTTAACAAGTAACCAGTATGTAAACAAGTAACCAGTGTGTAAACAAGTGACCAATATGTAAACAAGTGACCAGTATGTAAACAAGTAAGCAGTATATAAACAAGTAACTGGTATGTCAACAAATACCCAGGAAGTCAACAAGAAACCAGTATGTAAACAAGTCATCAGTATGTCAACAAGTAATCAGTATGTAAACAAGTGATGAGTATGTCAACAAATGATCAGTATGTCAACAAGTGACAAGTATGTCAACAAGTGACTGGTATATCACCATGTTACCAGTATATCACCAAATGACCAGTGTGTCAACAAGTTCTCAGTATGTAAACAAGTAACCAATTTACAAATGCCCAGTAAGTCAACAATTGACCAGTATGTTAACAAGTAACTGGTATACCAATTACCAGTAAGTAAACAAGTAACCATTATATAACCAAGTGATCAGTATGTCAACAATTGAAGAGTATGTAAACAAGTGATGAGTATGTAAACAAGTGACGAGTATGTAAACAAGTGAAGAGTATGTAAACAAGTGAAGAGTATGTAAACAAGTGATGAGTATGCAGACAAGTGATGAGTATGTAGACAAGTGATGAGTATGTAAACAAGTGAAGAGTATGTAAACAAGTGAAGAGTATGTAAACAAGTGATGAGTATGTAGACAAGTGATTAGTATGTAGACAAGTGATGAGTATGTAAACAAGTGATGAGTATGTAAACAAGTGATGAGTATGTAAACAAGTAATGAGTATGTAAACAAGTAACTGGTATACCAATTACCAGTAAATCAACAAGTAACCAGTATGTAAACAAGTGATCAGTATGTCAACAAGTGAAGAGTATGTAAACAAGTGACGCATATGTAAAAAAGTGATCAGTATGTCAACAAGTGATGAGTATGTAAACAAGTGATGAGTATGTTAACAAGTGAAGAGTATGTTAACACATGAAGCGTATGTAATCAAGTGATGAGTATGTAAATAAGTGATGAGTATGTAAACAAGTGACCAGTATGTCAACAAGTGACTGGTATGTCACTAAGGAACAAGTATATCAACAAGTAACCAGTATGTAAACAAGTGATCAGTATGTCAACAGTTGACCAGTATGTAAACAAGTGACTAGTATGTCAACAAGTTACCAGTATGTAAACAAGTAACTAGTATGTTAATAAGTAATCAGTATGTCATCAAGTGACCAGAATGTCAACAAGTGAACAGTATGTAAACAAGTGATGAGTATGTAAACAAATGATGATTATGTCAACAAGTGAAGAGAATGTAAACAAGTTATGAGTATGTAAACAAGTGCTTAGTATGTAAACAAGTAACCGGTTAACAATTGACCAGTAAATTGACAAGTAACCAGTATGTAAACAATTGATCAGTATACCAACAAGTGAAGAGTATGTAAACAAGTGACGAGTATGTCAACAAGAGACCAGTATGTCATCTAGTAACCAGTATGTCATCAAGTAACGAGTTTGTGATCAAGTGACCAGTACGTCAACAAGTAACCAGTATGTCAACAAGTGATGAGTATGTAAACAAGTGATGAGTATGTCGGCAAATAATCAGTATGTCAACAAGTGACAAGTATGTCAACAAGTGACTGGTATATCACCAAGTTACCAGTATATCACCAAATGACCAGTATGTCAACAAGTTCTCAGTATGTAAACAAGTAACCAATTTACAAATGTCCAGTAAGTCAACAATTGACCAGTATGTAAACAAGTAACTGGTATACCAATTACCAGTAAGCCAACAAGTAACCATTATATAACCAAGTGATCAATATGTCAACAATTGAAGAGTATGTAAACAAGTGATGAGTATGGAAACAAGTGAAGAGTATGTAAACAAGTGATGAGTATGTAGACAAGTGATGAGTATGCAGACAAGTGATGAGTATGTAAACAAGTGATGAGTATGTAAACAAATGATGAGTATGTAAACAAGTGAAGAGTATGTAAACAAGTGATGAGTATGTAGACAAGTGATGAGTATGTAGACAAGTGATGAGTATGTAAACAAGTGATGAGTATGTAAACAAGTGATGAATATGTAAACAAGTAATGAGTATGTAAACAAGTAACTGGTATACCAATTACCAGTAAATCAACAAGTAACAAGTATGTAAACAAGTGATCAGTATGTCAACAAGTGAAGAGTATGCAAACAAGTGACGCATATGTAAAAAAGTGATCAGTATGTCAACAAGTGATGAGTATGTAAACAAGTGATGAGTATGTAAACAATTGAAGAGTATGTTAACACATGAAGAGTATGTAAACAAGTGATGAATATGTAAATAAGTGATGAGTATGTAAACAAGTGACCAGTATGTCAACAAGTGACTGGTATGTCACTAAGGAACAAGTATATCAACAAGTAACCAGTACATAAACAAGTGATCAGTATGTCAACAGTTGACCAGTATGTAAACAAGTGACTAGTATGTCAACAAGTTACCAGTATGTAAACAAGTAACTAGTATGTCAACAACTGACCAGTATGTTAATAAGTAATCAGTATGTCATCAAGTGACCAGAATGTCAACAAGTGAACAGTATGTAAACAAGTGATGAGTATGTAAACAAATGATGAGTATGTAAACAAGTGCTCAGTATGTAAACAAGTAACCGGTAAACAATTGACCAGTAAATTGACAAGTAACCAGTATGTAAACAATTGATCAGTATACCAACAAGTGAAGAGTTTGTAAACAAGTGACGAGTATGTCAACAAGTGACCAGTATGTCATCTAGTAACCAGTATGTCATCAAGTAATGAGTTTGTGATCAAGTGACCAGTACGTCAACAAGTAACCAGTATGTAAACAAGTGATCAGTATGTCAACAGGTGACCAGTATGTAAACAAGTGACTAGTATGTAAACAAGTTACCAGTATGTTAATAAGTAACCAGTATGTCATCAAGTAACCAGTATGTAAACAAGTGATCAGTATATAAACAAGTAACCAGTATTTAAACAAATGACCAGTATGTCAACAAGTGACAAGTATGTCAACAAGTGACTGGTATATCACCAAGTTACCAGTATATCACCAAATGACCAGTATGTCAACAAGTTCTCAGTATGTAAACAAGTAACCAATTTACAAATGTCCAGTAAGTCAACAATTGACCAGTATGTAAACAAGTAACTGGTATACCAATTACCAGTAAGCCAACAAGTAACCATTATATAACCAAGTGATCAATATGTCAACAATTGAAGAGTATGTAAACAAGTGATGAGTATGGAAACAAGTGAAGAGTATGTAAACAAGTGATGAGTATGTAGACAAGTGATGAGTATGCAGACAAGTGATGAGTATGTAAACAAGTGATGAGTATGTAAACAAATGATGAGTATGTAAACAAGTGAAGAGTATGTAAACAAGTGATGAGTATGTAGACAAGTGATGAGTATGTAGACAAGTGATGAGTATGTAAACAAGTGATGAGTATGTAAACAAGTGATGAATATGTAAACAAGTAATGAGTATGTAAACAAGTAACTGGTATACCAATTACCAGTAAATCAACAAGTAACAAGTATGTAAACAAGTGATCAGTATGTCAACAAGTGAAGAGTATGCAAACAAGTGACGCATATGTAAAAAAGTGATCAGTATGTCAACAAGTGATGAGTATGTAAACAAGTGATGAGTATGTAAACAATTGAAGAGTATGTTAACACATGAAGAGTATGTAAACAAGTGATGAATATGTAAATAAGTGATGAGTATGTAAACAAGTGACCAGTATGTCAACAAGTGACTGGTATGTCACTAAGGAACAAGTATATCAACAAGTAACCAGTACATAAACAAGTGATCAGTATGTCAACAGTTGACCAGTATGTAAACAAGTGACTAGTATGTCAACAAGTTACCAGTATGTAAACAAGTAACTAGTATGTCAACAACTGACCAGTATGTTAATAAGTAATCAGTATGTCATCAAGTGACCAGAATGTCAACAAGTGAACAGTATGTAAACAAGTGATGAGTATGTAAACAAATGATGAGTATGTAAACAAGTGCTCAGTATGTAAACAAGTAACCGGTAAACAATAGACCAGTAAATTGACAAGTAACCAGTATGTAAACAATTGATCAGTATACCAACAAGTGAAGAGTTTGTAAACAAGTGACGAGTATGTCAACAAGTGACCAGTATGTCATCTAGTAACCAGTATGTCATCAAGTAATGAGTTTGTGATCAAGTGACCAGTACGTCAACAAGTAACCAGTATGTAAACAAGTGATCAGTATGTCAACAGGTGACCAGTATGTAAACAAGTGACTAGTATGTAAACAAGTTACCAGTATGTTAATAAGTAACCAGTATGTCATCAAGTAACCAGTATGTAAACAAGTGATCAGTATATAAACAAGTAACCAGTATTTAAACAAATGACCAGTAAGTCAACAAGTGACCAGTATGTAAACAAGTGATCAGTTTGTCTACAAGTGATGAGTATGTCAACAAGTGATGAGTATGTCAGCAAGTGATCAGTATGTCAACAAGTGACTTGTATGTCAACAAGTGATCAGTTTGTCTACAAGTGACGAGTATGTCAACAAGTGATGAGTATGTCAGCAAGTGATCAGTATGTCAACAAGTGACTTGTATGTCAACAAGTAACCAGTATTGAAACAAGTGATCAGTATGTCAACAAGTAACCAGTATGTCATCAAGTGACTAGTATGTAAACAAGTTACTAGTATGTAAACAAGTGATCAGTATGTCAACAGGTGACCAGAATGTAAATAAGCGACCAGTATGTCATCAAGTGACCATAATGTCAACAAGTAACCAGTATGTAAACAAGTGACCATTATGTAAACAAGTGATCAGTATAGCATCTTATTATTACCTTTTCCTTGCACATTATCTCCTTAAAGTGACATAAACAGTAACTGAAATTGTTCATTTTAAAAAGAAATGAATAACATTTTGATAAACATTTTCATGAATTTTTGTCGCCTTCCATGGATTTTTTGTTCTTGTTGGAACCTAATTTTATGGACATGGGAAACTGTTCATGGAGCAGTGAAGGAAAAAAGATAGTGTTGCCAGGGAAATGAACAAGAAAGTATAATTATTGTCATGAGGTTCCAACTCGGTTTGCCCTTTATTGACAATCTGCAGATAAAACAGAAACGTTGGATACTGGCAACAACAAAAATAAGCAATAGTTGTCAGAAGACAACAAAGCTCCCCGATGGGATAAAAAATCACCACCCATGCAAAGACTGAGATTGGAGGCAATCATCAAAACTTAAACGCATCTAAATGCAAAAGTTTAACCATGGTGTCTACAGACGAAAAATAAAGTCTTAAAGGGCCATAACTTTGCCAAAATTCAGTTATGGTTCTTGTCTCTGTGTGTTTCATTGATGATGGTGAACACATGTGTGAAGTTACATTCATATACAATGGGTGGTTGCATAGATATCTTACCCGATAAACACTTTAACCTGAAAAATTAAGTCAAAAAAGGGTCATAACTGTGCCAAAATGCAACCAAGAGTTATTGTTCTTGTCTCTGTGTGTTTCAACGATGATGGTGAACAAACATGTGAAGTTTCATTCATATCCAAAGAGTGGTTCCATAGATACCTTACCTGATAAAAAAACTTTAACCTGAAAAATTAAGTCTTAAAGGGCCATAACTCTGCCAAAATGCAACCCAGAGTTATGGTTCTTATCTGTGTGTGTTCCACTGATAATAGTTAACACACATGCGGAGTTTCATTCACATCCAATGAGTGGTTGCATAGATATCTGAAACTTAAACACAACTAAACGCAAAGTTTAACCTGGGTGTCTAAGTCCAAAAAGGGCCATAACTGTGCCAAAATGCAATCAAGAGTTATGGTTCTTGTCTCTGTGTGTTCCATTGATGATGGTGAACAAACATGCAAAGTTTCATTCACATCCAATGAGTGGTTGCATAGATATCTGAAACTTAAACGCAACTAAAAAGAAAGTTTAACCTGGGTGTCTAAGTCCAAAAAGGGCCATAACTCTGCCAAAATGCAATCTCAAGTTATGGTTCTCATCTGTTTGTATTCTATTGATGATGGTGAACACACATGCGAAGTTTCGTTCACATCCAATGAGTAGTTGCATAGATATCTGAAACTTAAATGCAAAAGTTTAACCTGGGTGTCTACAGATGACGCTGCCGCCGTCATGACAATAGCTCTCCTTGGACTTCGTCCCGGCGAGCTAAAAATAATGATTTTTAGGGGAATGCAACTAAATTAGGGCAATTTCATCAGGCAGGAAGGTAAAGGACAAACATTATTTTATTTTAGGCCTTGTGTATTGCCAGAAATACAAAGGTTTGGTAAATCATGTCACTCTGAGCACGGCCCAAACAGTTCTACCAATGTTCTAAATTTTGACTGTAGTTGGAAATGGTCAATTGTTATTGTTCCAACTGGTTATTATGTCAAAGCACATTCAGTTGAGATTGATTGGATGTATTTGTATGGCTGTTGTTAATTTTAAAACAAAAAACATTATAGTTACCTCTAATGACATGCACATATGATAAAACTGTTGGCTGATCTTGATCATCTGCCATGACAGTACAGGTATAATTCCCAGCATCCTCCAACTTAACTGGTTTCTTGAAATACTCCACATATAGCCTGTCATTATAGCTTTCAATTGTGTCGCTCATTTTTACAGTTTTCCCATTCATATTTTTTATTTCAAACTTGATGTCCAGCTTATCTTTTTGAAGAAATGGTGCAGCCAAACACTGTAAACTGACCGCTGCACCCTCCTGAACAACTGGATCTTTTGGTAGTAAATCAGTTCCATCTGAAAAGTTTGAACATATTCATTAAGTAAAATAAATTATTTAAATATAGTAGGAAAGTTGCTGTCAAAAGCATACAGAGAAAGTTGTTAAAGCATACAGAGAAAGTTGCTGTCAAAGCATAGAAAGAAAGTTGCTGTCAAAAGCATACAGAGAAAGTTGCTGTCAATTCATACAGAGAAAGTTGCTATGAAGGCATACAGAGAAAGTTGCTGTCAAAGCATATACAGAGAAAGTTGCTGTGAAGGCATACAGAGAAAGTTGCTGTGAAAGCATAGAAAGAAAGTTGCTGTCAAAAGCATACAGAGAAAGTTGCTGTCAATTCATACAGAGAAAGTTGCTGTGAAGGCATACAGAGAAAGTTGCTGTCAAAGCATACAAAGAAAGTTGCTGTCAAAAGCATACAGAGAAAGTTGCTATGAAACCATACAGAGAAAGTTGATGTTAAAGCATACAGAGAAAATTGCTGTGAAAGCATACAGGGAAAGTTGTTGTCAAAGCATACGGAGAAAGTTGCTGTGACAGCATACAGAGAAGTTGCTGTGAAAGCATACAGAGAAAGTTGCTGTCAAAAGCATACAGAGAAAGTTGCTGTAAAAACATACAGAGAAAGTTGCTGTGAAAGCATACAGAGAAAGTTGCTGTGAAAGCATAAAGAGAAAGTTGCTGTCAAAGCATACAGATAAAGTTGCTGTGAAAGCATACAGAGAAAGTTGCTGTCAAGGCATACAGAGAAAGTAGCTGTGAAAGCATACAGAGAAAGTTGCTGTCAAAGCATACAGAGAAAGTAGCTGTCAAAGCATACAGAGAAGTTGCTGTGCATTCTGAAAGCATGCAGAGAAAGTTGTTGTCAAAAGCATACAGAGAAAGTTGCTGTCAAAGCATACAGAGAAAGTTGCTGTCAAAGCATACAGAGAAGTTGCTGTGAAAGCATACAGAGAAAGTTGCTGTCAAAAGCATACAGAGAATGTTGCTGTGAACCATACAGAGAAAGTTGCTGTGAAAGCATACAAAGAAAGTTGCTGTGAAAACATACAGAGAAAGTTGCTGTGAAAGCATACATAATTGTAATGTTTATCTGGAACAAAATTGTCAAAAACATGTATTTAAACTGACTTATAATTATCACTGATACTTGAGTTAGACCGGAACCATGAAATAGCATAAATGATTTAGTATCAAAACTATCTTGGCTATATCCGTAAATGTCCTGAACTTTCCTCGCATCATCAGTAAGACCTGGGTAAGTGTTTTAAGTTTCAATTTAGAGGTGACCTTGTTATATTCCTATATGGCGCAGTGGTTATGACTGCAGATTGTGGCTAGCGTGAACAGATTTCGATAGGGGTTAGGAGTGAGGGGGGCGTGGGGGTGGTCAATAATATAATATTGCCTTGGTAAAGTGACTCCCACCAATCTTTTTATTTTAAATTATAACTGTGTAAAAGACTGATACTTTCTCATTCATAATAAAATACAGGGATAAAGGGATAATACAACAGAAACAACTGCACTGTTGCATATTTATATGCTATATGATATGGGTTGTGGGGGGTGTCAATATACTATGACCATAGTAAAGTAACACCGTGGCACTTCCACCATTTTTTTTCAAGTTTAAAACTATGTAGATGACTTATATCTTATAATTTCTCATTCACAATAAAATGTTAAAGAAATAATAAAACAGTAACAAATGCTATAGAAAATATATAGATGACAGGGGCATTGGTGGCAATGTAATATGACAATAGCAAAGTAACCCCCACCCCGTACCCTAGCAATGATTTTTTCAAGATTATAACTGTGTAGATGATAAAGGGATACAGGGATAATAAAACAAACATATCTAGATGACAGGGGTTTGGGATGGTCAATATAATATCAGGGATTTTTTCCTGCAAATAGGGAAGCGACCAAAGCCTTTGAGATTGGGGAAAAACAGCTCAATTGTGGGAAATAAAGACTTAGACACATACTAACCATTAATTATCATAATATTATACTACAATAATATTTCATATCCGGTGTTTTTATCTCCTTATGTAAGAAAATTTCACAGAAAAAAACAACAACACTTTCCAGTATTTTTTTTTCATTTCGGGATTTTTTGTCCCAACTGGGAAAAAACATGATTTTTTACTAAGAGAGTGGCCAAGTATCGGCCTCTTAGCAATGAGGAAAAAAAGCCTTGAATGTTGACATAGAAAGTAATATGGCCATGTAGGAAAGTGACCCTTCTCACCAATCTTTTTTCCTCAAGATTATAACTGTGTGAATTATCTTATAAAAAATCATTCATAATACAAGGATAACAACTGCTATGGAATATAAATATAGGTTTGGGTGTGGTGGTGGGGGGGGGGGGAGTCAATATACTGTGACCATAGATCATGTTACCATAAACAATATTTAGACTTAAACTGAGATAAAATTATCTTTATTGATGTTAAATATGGGGGTCAATTTACTGTAGGTGGTGGGGTGGTAATTTCACTTTATAGTAATTTGACCCCAGGGTCATTTCACTGAGGGGTCTAAATAATAAACACCGGTATGAGTTTCATTTCAATCAGCTTAAAACTGTGAAAATATTGCTTCTGCAAAGTTATTCACCAGGTTTAAATCAATATAAAAAAAAAATGAGCCATAACCCAATCACAAAACATTGAAATATACTGGATCATGTTCAGACCATGTTACTCGTGTACAGCAAGTTTCATTTGAATAAGCCTATAAACTGTAGGAGGAGTTGCGTCGCAAGGCTGTTAATTGGTCCAAAAAGTGACAGACAAAGAAAAGGAGAAGACTTTTTTACCAAAGGAAACTTTAATAAAGGTGTGCTATTTTTAAACACATTACTGGTAACCCTACTTTATCTAAATATAGACTGGAATTGCCAGTTGTGTTATATATACTGTGTGAAAGATTTGGTTTTCCAAGTTGGTATGCGTTGAAATCACCATTTATTATACAGTCCTTGAATCCATCTTTGGCATTTATAGATTTACTTATGTGGTCTATTAAAGGCTCAATGTTACATTCCCTGTCGTATAAATTTATCAAAATGAAAGGGGATTCCCCTAGACAAACCCTAAACACTTAAGTTTCAAGTGAATACCGGTAGTTCCCCAAATTATATTTGATTTCCTCATAAGTAATATTGTTTTTAAAGTTTACTGCTAAACCTCCGCATGTGTTAACATGTGCACTGGAGTAAAACTTATATTCTGTATGATATTTCTTTCTTTGTTATCAGATAACTTGCACACAGAGAATATCTATATTTGGATTTAAATCCAAAACAGCTTTTTTATCCCTGGGCAATAAAATATATGACAGTGAGATCCCTATTGAAAACTAAGGTTGTTGTTGCAGCGGTTACAATCAGACAATACTTTGTGGCATGACGACTGAGGCAGTAATTTTTTTTGAGTTTTTATCCGTCTCAATAAACGGGTAATCTGTTTGCGGGAGGTGCACATGCCGGAATTTTAACTGTAATTTTTCCAACTCCGAGTTGTATTTTGTAGGCTGGATTTCAGTTGTGTATGTTTCCTTTAACTAGAAATAAATTCTATATATATTTTTGTATTATTTACCCTTAATTTGTATTTGTAGGTGGCTTAGATCCCATGAGCATTTTTGTAGCTTTTACTAAGTGACCTGTTTGGGTCTGGAAAAAATGAGAGTTTGTTTCTTTTTTGTTAACCATTTTATAACCCTCCTCTGAGCTAGAATTACTACTGCTATTTGTGTTCATTTGGGTTTTTGTACTGCCACCCTGTAGGGGCGAGGGGGCAGCAATAAATGAATTTTTTTGCTGCCACATCTCTGTGGGCCAGTAATGCTACTTGAGCTGCTTTTATGTAGGATGAGCACCCCCTGAATCTCATTGTGTGCTACTCCCACAGTTCCCGCAGCATGGTAAACCTATGTAATGACACTTTTTAATATTGTGATTTCCAGCACATTTGGCAGACCTCTCCTCATTTTTGAATATTGAGTTTGCATGACCGAAGGTCTGGCAGTTGAAACATATTATTGAGGGTGGTGAAAATTCATCTAAAGTGAAAAAAGTAGGGGTGTTTGCCAGCTGGACAGACACCATAAGTGTTTTGCCAGATATGGACAATTTCACCATCCCTGAAGGCTTACAGTATTTATCTTGCAGCCTGTCCATCTTAAGGATCTCCGAACCCCAATATTGGAGCTTCAGATTAGAATCGGAGGTCCTCAAGATCCACATGCTGCAGGATACCATGTATTACTCAAGCCACTGTGTAACCCTTAGGTGGTATAAAAATCACCAGTAGTCTTGGCTAGGGAGAAAGAATTTTGTTTAAGAATAAAATTAACTGCTTTGACCGATACAAGCTCCAACATGTATGCTCTTGACGTCAGTGGTATGATTTTTGTTACCTTGTTTGCTAGCTCCCTGTGTACTGCCTGTGTAAAGGCTACCATAGAATTGTATTTCACCATGGGAGCTGGCCTGGCTGATTTAATGACCAGCTTCTGTGACCAGGTACTCTCGGTAACAAAGCATCTGCAGGCGCACAGGTCTGGCCATGTTTATACGGTGCTCGGTTAAACCAAGCCTCGTGTACGTTAAAGAAGAATTGACTTAATCCTATTTCAAGAATGATCAGTTCAAATAAAGAGTATATAAAGAGTATATGGTGGTACTATAAGAGCTGTGTTGTTTCCTAAATTTTTACAGGTGGAAGCGAGCGAGAGGGTTTACCGTCAATACCAATGAAGTTGATGAATGTTTATAAAAATGTATAAAAGCTAATATATCCCTTGTCGTTGAGGTAAACAAGAAATTGAGATTCAATACTATCTCACATAAGCAATATGGCCACCTCCAGGCAAACAGGAAACAGAAAGTGTCATGTTGATCAATTGAGCCAAGTGTTTTTGAAATCCATGTGTGACATGGTTACAGACTAGACATGAAATCTCACTCAAGACTCACAGTGTTGTCAAACAAACTCAAACTGTGACCTTCTTGACCTTTGAGGTATTGGTGTTACGTGGGACACATCATCAATAGGGAAAGGGCCTAATCTAATGTTGGCAGAACTTATGACCCAACCCCATTTCATGTAAAATGATGAAAAAAAATATGTTTAAACTTAAACTGCACGTTGTCATGTTATGCTGATCAAGTGAGCCAAGTGTTCATAGGTGACATAGTTAAGGCCAGATACAAAATCTAGAACAGACTGAAAGTGTTGTCAAACACAGTTAAAGTGTGACCTTGATCTTTGAAGTGGGAGTCTGGGTGTAACACGTGACATGTCGTCAAGCTACGTTGATCAGTTGTAGCAAGTATTTATAAAATCCATCTATGCATGAAAAGTTACAGGCTGGACACGAAACCTCACACAGACTCAAACTTTTGTCAAACAAACTCAAAGCTTAATCTTTGAAGTACAGCTGTGGTCATATGCGTGACAAGTCATCATGTAATGCTGATGAATTGACCAAAGTGCTTTTGAAATTCATACATAGGTGACAAAGTAACAGATCTGACATGAAATCTCAAACAGACTGAAAGTGTTGTCAAACGGAGTTAAAATGTGACCTTAACCTTTAAAGTGGAAGTCTTGGTTTACATATTACACGTCATCATGATATGTTTGTAGTAAGTATTTATAAAATTCATCTAAGCATGACAAAAATACAGACTGGACACGGACTCTCACACAAACTCAGTGTGACATTGACTTTTGAGTATAAATACCACCACTATACCATTCTAGTGGTTAGCAGGTTTGCTTCATGACTCAGAGATCCCTGGCTCGATTCCTGGTGGGATTTCATCTGTTTTTTTTTTAAATGCACCTCCACAGTGCCTTTTTCGGGCAAGGTACTGTGAAAGTATGCAATCCTTCAAAGGAAATTTAAAGTAGTTCACAGTAGTGAGAGTCATACCAAGTGCACTAGTGTGACAATAATTATTGCATGTCTCTAAGAAGCCTTTAAAAGATTGGACAGCAGATCGGATATCCAAATTACAAAAAAAGCTGTCCATTAACGCCTTATTTAATCAGGCTAACTACCAGTGCACGTGAAAGATCTCACTATACATCTATGTTAATCATTGAAACCAATGTCTGTAAAACTTCCCTCAGAAATTTCTGATCCATGTCTACTTTCACTTTGTCAACTGTACACACTGAAATGAAAAAACGAGACCCCCTACTTTTCTAGTGATATTTTGGCACTGCAGATGTCAACAAACAATAACATGAACGTTTCCTTTCTATGATTTGAGTATTTTGATGAATTACAAGCCGATTACAATAGATAATTATGATGATGATGATGCTGATGTGATTAGATGATAACGGCGGATGTACAATTTGACACTGTTGAACGAATATAATTTTATATTGAAATCATAACAGTACCTTGACTTCCACTTTAGTTATGTGAAATGTTACTTACCTTTGCAGGAAACTGAAGCACTGGCTGATAGCAACACAAATATAAATCCTTCGAACCAAAACATAATTAATTCTAAATGAGGCGGCGCACCGTAAGAAACACACAATTGTATGAAATCACTTCAGTTTAATCGATTTTAACGATTATTTTGAATACATTTCCGTTATACACAGTGTTATTGTATATATGTACATATGTTTATGTATGTATTATAGCTATAAATACTTCACTGTTGGTTTTCCCATGGCGGTGCGTCCGAAATGAAGATAAATTTTATAATTAAGAAGACTACCGGGACAGTTACACGTTGTCTATTTATAGATATGGAAAAACCCAAGGAATTTCCGATGTGCGAACGGTTTTAGTCACACCCAAATTAGAGGTGACAACATTCGGCAATTGACAATGCATCCACCATGACAACGATTGGTGAAAGGTGTTAAAGTATCCACCGTAGGTGTGAATGTACTATATAATTACCTTTTTACCGAGGTCACCAATCCATTTACTATATAAATCCTTTTTACCGAGATTGTCATTTACCGACTTCACCGTCACCCCACTGCCCTAATATCCGGGTGTGTATAGTTACCGAAATTTCGGTAAATTTACCGAAATGAAGCTTAAAGTTAATGTTCTAGTTAATAATATGATAAAATTAAACTTAAATATTATAAATAATGTTAATTTAATATGCTAGGCCCATTTTCAACACATTTGGAAGTTTATAACTTGACTTTAATTGATTTTTACCTTTCCCATGTAATCCGTATGGGTGTTGGTCACTTCGTCAACCTGCCATCTCGTCAACATGGAGATTGTGCACAAAGGGGGTAGTCAGGTCGTCAACCTGGCAATTGTGTATAGATCACACTTGATGGGGTGATAATTGACGATAATTGTCGTCATTACTTATTTAAATAACGGTTGATGTTTACGATTAGATAAATTAGGCTTATAATATAATTGTTTGGATGCCAATCATTTGGGATTTTTTTTAAACTATATATAAATATATAAAACTATTTCTTTTCAGGTTTCCTGTGGACGAAAATGTAATTTAATGTGGATGTAGTTGTTAGACCCATAATTCTACCTGATTTGAATCGAAAACAGTATAGATCCAGAATTTGATCCGTCTGATTCCACAAAATTCCAGATAATTTAAATATGCTTCAAATATTGTCGTCTGCTATTCAAAGTATTGAAAACTGTATATTTTGGACCAGAGAGTCCGAGTGGCAAACAGTTTGGATCTCAGATGAGATGCCGAGTTACTCGGCGTCTATTCTGGATCCAAACTGTTTGCACATGGAGTAAAGTTGCGACCAGCAGGCAAAGGGTTAACTCCCTAGTAAGTAGATGGTATATTAAAAAAGGACGGTCATAAAACGACATGATTGTGTATACGATAATAAAATGTTTATTCAACATAGCACATATATGGATAGCACATACAGGAAATGACAATAATACATGATACACAACAAAACATACATATAATTATACAGGAACTCTGAGAACTGACAATAAGATATAATACACAACAAAACATACACACAATATTACAAGAAACGACAAAATGCACAATACGCAACAAAACATACATATACTATCATATTCAACGTAGGGAGATATGTACAACGTACGGACAGACAGCACTAATAATGGGATATATCAATGAAAACAAACAGAAACCGAACCACTCTCTAAGAAACGGGTCTTATTGCTGAACATGCGTTAAAGCTGATAAAAGAATTTCACTGGCTAATATGAAGCTAATGTGAACATATCCATAAGACGCTTTAATCAGGGAGTGGTGCAGTGTACATGTAGGTTTAACTATTTATTTCAGTAATCAGTACATAAAAACAGGCACATGTGACATTCTCTGAGATTTTGTGCCCAAATGACAAACTAAAATTTCAAACAGTATAGATATACTGTTGACGAGTGTCGAAAAGTGTAGACCCTGAGCAGACGCATTTGGGCATAAAATCTCAGAGAACGTCACATATATGTAAATACATCAGTCTGTAACACTCGGCTTCTTCACCAGTCTGCATCAGTCATCGTGTTGTCCTCACTCCTCCTCGTCGTAGATGGGGTCCGTGGGCGCGGTCGGGGCAAGTCCGGCGATAATGCTGCACGGCCGCAACATCTGTACTGTGGTCAGCTCCCCGTCCTCGTACTTGTCCCATGCGTTGAACAGCGCTCCGTGGATCTTCTGGTAGCGGGCCCTGTGCAGTCTGGTGAGCAGGTGAGCGGAGACCAGGCGGATCTGTAGATCTACGGTCTCAGCCTCGCCGCGAAGCAGAGGCACAAGCACGTAGAACCCCAGATCCGCTCGGCCGGCTCTGCTGTTGATCCTCCGGTGCCACCCTGAAAATGAATAGAAGAAAGCAATTATGATATGCAAAATAAAAATATAAATATATAAATCCCTTAATTGTCTGTAAGATTATTTATGTGGCTGCCTAATACACACATGACCAGTGTTTACCGATTTTACAGCATAAGAAAACAAATAAAAATTCTAACTCGGAAATTTCATAAAGCTAGATTTCGCATATACTGAAAGTACCAATACATATAAAATACACACCCTCGGCGTCATTGTTGGTGCGCACTGTCTCCCGGAACACGCTCCAGTGGGCGGGCTGCCACATGGTCCCCTCGATCCAGGTCTTCTTGACGTAGGTGGTCACTTCCTGGACGGCTCCTCCAACCTCCTCTGCCTGCTGGTGTAGTTGTCCAAATGCTGTTGGGATCTGTTCCGCCGGGAGGTAGGGCAGGCTCATCACTTTCCGGAAGAAGAGGTACTTGTCGTCCTTGTCCTGGTAGGATGCGGCGAGGCCCTTCATCTGTATCTTTCTGTAGACACGCTGGCACCAGTGAAAAACACACCCCTTCAGCAGGACACCAGGGTACACTTCCCGCAACGCCTGCCATGCAGCTGAAATTTAAAAAATTATAATTAAGCATCGATATGTATCAATCAATAATAATGTATTAATAATTAACCTTCAATTTTTGTATAAATATAAGGACATCTGTATGTTTTGCTCCGAAAATAAAGTAGGTACTTTTACTTTCGATTTTTGTATAAATTATTATAAAGCCGATAGTAACGTTTTTAACAGGACATCTGTATGTTTTGCTCCTAAAATAAAGTAGGTACAAAATAATTACTCACCAGCCTCAAAATCTAACATGATCCACTCTACCAGCGTTGGTCCCATCTTTTCGCGCAGACTGTTCAGCACCTGAAAAATAGATAAATAAATATAAATACTTTATTAACAACATATTATCAGAAATCGTTTAGCTCGAACTTCGGTTAAGTGGTCCCAACGCTTTCGAGCTATCGAGGGTTGACTGTATAAATACTCATTTTTCCCATACGGTTACATTGTTGCACTGTTTTAAATATTTCTCCGTATACTGACATTGTAAGTATAAATTATTATTAACCCTTTCACCGCCGTAGGCGACTTAAGTCGACATTTGCAAAAATTGCAGTCCCAGACCAGCCGCCGCCTCTCTGAGACGGCGACTGATCAGGGACTTCACTTTTTGTCACAACCTTTTGCTCTCAGTCTGAGGCTTCTTCATATAGTTGATTTTGGTAAATTACATTCGTTAATAAAGTCATAATTGAACTTTGTTTCTCCGTTGGAATACCGACAAGAAGATCCGCCATTTTGTTTATGCGAAGGATACTTAACCCGTTAGCGTCAAGAAGCTATATTTGCGTAGCTGACACTAATTATAAACATTTTCTACACTAACACTTATTGAATTGATTTTAAATAAATAAATAACATTAAAATAGTGTGGTTTTTTTATTTATAATTGTTGTGATTGCTAAAGAATCCTTTCGTTACATGTTAACCTAGATCTATTTCAAAATATCAACGTCATGAAATCTGATAACTAGCGTCAGGAAGCATCACTTTGTAAAAATTGTTTCAGAATATCAGTGTCAAGAAATCTGATAACTAGCGTCAGGAAGCATAACTTTGTAAAAAAAATTTCAAAATATCAGTGTCATGAAATCTCATAACTAGCGTCAAGAAGCATAACTTTGTAAAAATTGTTTCAAAATATCGACATCAAGAAATCTGATAACTATCGCCAGAAAGCATAACTTTGTAATAATTGTTTCACAATATGAGTGTCAAGAAATCTGATAACTAGCGTCAGGAAGCATCACCTTGTAAAAATTGTTTCAAAATATCAGCGTCAAGAAATCTCATAACTAGCGTCAGGAAGCATCACCTTGTAAAAATTGTTACAAAATATCAGCGTCAAGAAATCTGATAACTAGCGTCAGGAAGCATCACTTTGTAAAAATGGTTTCAAAATATCAGCGTCAAGAAATCTGATAACTAGCGTCAGGAAGCATCACTTTGTAAAAATGGTTTCAAAATATCAGCGTCAAGAAATCTGATAATTAGCGCCAGGAAGCATCACTTTGTAAAAATGGTTTCAAAATATCAGCGTCAAGAAATCTGATAACTAGCGTCAGGAAGCATCACTTTGTAAAAATGGTTTCAAAATATCAGCGTCAAGAAATCTGATAATTAGCGTCAGAAAGCATCACTTTTTGTAAAAATTGTTTCAAAATATCAGCGTCAAGAAATCTGATAACTAGCGTCAGGAAGCATCACTTTGTAAAAATGGTTTCAAAATATCAGCGTCAAGAAATCTAATAACTAGCGACAGGAAGCACCTCATTGTAAAAATTGTTTCAAAATATCAGCGTAAAGAAATCTGATAACTAGCATCAGGAAGCATCACTTTGTAAAAATTGTTACAAAATATCAGCGTCAAGAAATCTGATAACTAGTGTCAGGAAGCATCACTTTGTAAAAATGTTTTCAAAATATCAGCGTCAAGAAATCTGATAACTAGCGTCAGGAAGCATCACTTTGTAAAAATGGTTTCAAAATATCAGCGTCAAGAAATCTAATAACTAGAGACAGGAAGCACCACATTGTAAAAATTGTTTCACAATATCAGCATAAAGAAATCTGATAACTAGCGTCAGGAAGCACCACCTTGTAAAATGGTTTCAAAATATCAGCGTCAAGAAATCTGATAACTAGCGTCAGGAAGCATAGCCTTGTTAAAATTGTTACAAAATATCAGCGTCAAGAAATCTGATAACTAGCGTCAGGAAGCATCACTTTGTAAAAATGTTTTCAAAATATCAGCGTCAAGAAATCTAATAACTAGCGTCAGGAAGCATCACTTTGTAAAAATGGTTTCAAAATATCAGCTTCAAGAAATCTGATAACTAGCGTCAGGAAGCACCACCTTGTAAAAATGGTTTCAAAATATCAGCATCAAGAAATCTGATAACTAGCGTCAGGAAGCATCACTTTGTAAAAATGGTTTCAAAATATCAGCTTCAAGAAATCTGATAACTAGCGTCAGGAAGCATCACCTTGTAAAAATTGTTACAAAATATCAGCGTCAAGAAATCTGATAAGCATCACTTTGTAAAAATGGTTTCAAAATATCAGCGTCAAGAAATCTGATAACTAGCGTCAGGAAGCATCACTTTGTAAAAATGGTTTCAAAATATCAGCGTCAAGAAATCTAATAACTAGCGACAGGAAGCACCACATTGTAAAAATTGTTTCACAATATCAGCATAAAGAAATCTGATAACTAGCGTCAGGAAGGACCACCTTGTAAAATGGTTTCAAAATATCAGCGTCAAGAAATCTGATAACTAGCGTCAGGAAGCATAGCCTTGTTAAAATTGTTACAAAATATCAGCGTCAAGAAATCTGATAACTAGCGTCAGGAAGCATCACTTTGTAAAAATGGTTTCAAAATATCAGCGTCAAGAAATCTAATAACTAGCGTCAGGAAGCATCACTTTGTATAAATGGTTTCAAAATATCAGCTTCAAGAAATCTGATAACTAGCGTCAGGAAGCACCACCTTGTAAAAATGGTTTCAAAATATCAGCATCAAGAAATCTGATAACTAGCGTCAGGAAGCATCACTTTGTAAAAATGGTTTCAAAATATCAGCGTCAAGAAATCTGATAACTAGCGTCAGGAAGCATCACTTTGTAAAAATGGTTTCAAAATATCAGCGTCAAGAAATCTAATAACTAGCGACAGGACGCACCACATTGTAAAAATGGTTTCAAAATATCAGCGTCAAGAAATCTGATAACTAGCGTCAGGAAGCATCACCTTGTAAAAATTGTTACAAAATATCAGCGTCAAGAAATCTGATAACTAGCGTCAGGAAGTATAACTTTGTAAATATTGTTTCAAAATATCAGCGTCAAGAAATCTGATAACCGGCGTCAGGAATCATCACCTTGTAAAAATTGTTACAAAATAGCGGCATCAAGAAATTTGATAACTAGCGTCAAGAAGCATAACCATGTAAAAATTGTTTCAAAATATCGGCTTCAAGAAATCTAATAACTAGCGTCAGGAAACATAACCTTGTAAAAATTGTTTCAAAATATCAGTTTCAAGAAATCTAATAACTAGCGCCAGGAAGCATAATCTTGTTAGAAATGGTTTAAAAATTTTAAGCGTCAAGAAATCTGATAATTAGCGTCAAGAACCATCACGTTGCAGACATATTAAATTGATACGTAAATAATCAATATGAAGAAGCATATAACTTATACTTTCCTATAACTATATTCCCATGGAAATTCCTTGTTTTTTCCATATTTATAAATAGACCACGGGTAATAATATCAATGACCTATATTACATAATTAGGTCACTGGTTATATGCATTACAACATATTTTTAATTCTTTTGTAGATCTATTCCGGTATTCTTCTAAATTATTAAATTTACAGCAATACAAGTTTGGTTTTGTTGTTGTTGTTCGATTTGATTTGATTTATTTGTGATATATATCAATGCACTATAGCTGTTTATAAATCTAATATTTTCATTTCTCTACCATGAAGAACTTGAACAATGAAAATGACATTGTATTAAAGAAATACAAATAGTCTTTCTAAGGGATACATTTATGTAGTGTTTACGTCTATACAAAAAACTTATTCTAGAATTTACATTTTCACGATATTGTTCACAATGAATGTAGCAGACAAATATTTAACATTGCACCGACATATTTGACAGATATTTGTGCTTGTATGTTGTGACCATTACCAAGCACTGGAAATTGTTCATCTTTAGCAAGCTTGCGTTTTGATCCAAATAAAATACATTCCTGCATACCAAGGTGCAATGACAGTTTGTTGTCTGTAAACCATTTACTGCAATTTTCTAGTTCACTGCCTAAGGTTTTGCTTATGACATTTGGACCCTTATGTGAGAAAAAAATAGCACAATCATCAGCATAGAGAATAATTTTACATAAAATTTATCACTTGTACTAATAGTCATTTTTCAAAGTCGGACATGGTATTGTTAACATAAATATCAATTCTAACTTACGACATAAAATGTTGTGATCAGCTGTATCGAACGCTTTCTGCATGTTGAGCGTAACCATACCAGTAAACAGGCCTTTTTTGCCTTTTGATTTGTTATGTAATCCGAGAGATGAGTAAGGCATGCGTCAGTCGAGTAGTTCCTTCGGAATCCACTTTGAAGATCATATAACATATTATTTTAAGTTAAAAACTTCGAACTGATTATATACAGCTCTTTCTAGAATATTAGAAAAAAAATCATAAATACTAACTGGTCTATAGTAGATACACCACACCTAATATATATTTTGAACAAAGGGTTTACTTTGGCACTCTTAAGATCACATGGAATTTCATTACTATTGATCAAATTGGTATCTTAAAAAACGGTGCTGCATCTTTCAAAAATGGGATGTTGCCCAATCCAGCCCTTTTAGAACAATTTCATTAACATAGTTCTTTGTACATAAAAATCTTCACTTACTGTGTAAAATTTAAATTGAACAGAATCTCTGGATTTATTTTTCTATAAACATCTTTAAAATAGTTGAATCAACATTGTACATTTTTTAAGGTAAATCTATTTTTAACTAGCATAGCAGCAACATTGGTAAAACATTATTAAAATGATTGGCAATTTTCATCAACAATTTTTAAAACAGTATTTGGAGAGGATTTAGTCCAATTACTGTATTCTAACTTTTTAATTTGAGACCAGAGTTTATGAAGACAGTTTTTATTTTCTTCTAGCTTATTTGAAAGATTCTCAGATTTGACTCTTTTAACCTCCCTCTGCACTAAATGTCTGTATGAACAATATGATAAGTTTAATAACTTCTAAAATATTAGAATCTAACTAACCAAGGTTCACTCCTTTGTTTATGACGTGCTTCTTTTATAGATGCTGCAAAATTTAAAACTGATATAAATATTTCTGCCAAGAGTCCTGTACAGATTTTGCAGTAAAACATTAGTCCAATCATATAACTATAACCTGTAAATGAAATCATCTGCACTGTAAGTTTTTATTGACCTAATTAATTCATGTTGAGGAAGTAGTCAATCTCAGAACCTGATATCTCCAGAATCAGGTCTACTAACACCCAATGAAAAAGTATGAAATTATATGCCTGTCCCACAATTCATAGTAATTGAACACTTACTAAACTGTGACGTCATTCAAACTTCCAGTTGAAGTAACTGACCAATCAACGTGCTCAAAGTGGCTTTCCCAACATTGCTATTTAACAGACCCAATCGGGACAGCTGGGTCCATTTTACAGACTACTGGGATAGCAAAGAATGCAACGTCATGAAACGTCATCACACATGAGCTGTACACAGGACAGTTTTTAAAAAAAAAAAAAGAAAAAAGAAAAAAAAGCGGTTTATAGATAAAGAAGTTAGTATTGCACCGCCAGCTATTCGTTCCAAAAAAAAATAAATTTAACACTATCGTCAGGTTTTACACCACCCATAAAAGAAAAAAATCGCGTCAATTCAGTAACTTTCTTAATAATAAACCAATTAACATGCGATAAAGCGCACCGTACCCGTCCATGTTTATACTATTTATATATTGGCATGTCAAAACGTGATAAAATTGATATTTATATTGAAATGGTAAACTTACAATAAAACTACTTCACGACATTCGCATCGTCTTTCGGACTCTTTCATTTTTTAGTACGAGTAAAGCTGATCAAATTTTAAGCGGAAATCTTTTTTAGTCTAACCTAGGTGCGTAGGAAAGCCCTTTTCAATAAATATTTTGGCATGTTTAAATATATATCTTTTTGGCAATATGGGTCAGTAACTAGATGTAGGATATGGAAATAAAACAAGTTTTAGCCAATTTCAAAATTTTTAAAAATTCTGTTAATTTCCTTTAAGTACCGAGACGAGCATATTCTAAATATGACCAGTGAAAAACATGTATTTATGCACTTGAATGGTTGTGCAACAATATACTTAAAATTTTAAAATATGCTGTTAAAGCGTTTGAGCGGAACAAAATAGTTGTAGAAATACGAAGGTAATCTAGTTAATCGTCTTATTAACTTTGGCATTATCAGGTGTAAACTGAAACCGTAGCGGTAAACAGATGTTACACTATTTATAATGCTCAATTTAATTGATTGTTGGAAAAACATCTGATAAAGAGGAAATGATCGATCCACTTAAAGCACAGAGCACAGCTAAGGAAAGAAAATAACACACTTGGTTTTATTGGAGTCTGTTCATGGGAGAGGAGCGTGACATGCAATATGCTTCACGTGTCACGTGTCATTGTAATGGTTTAAGCGGTATTGTATGTTCCAACAACACTGGCTAAGCTCTATGTTTTCAAAGAACTCGAAATAATAACAATCTTGCGTCAAATGCATCGACTTCATTGCTGACTTTTGTACCGTTGAACTTCATTATCCAACAAACCCCAGATGATATGTATTTGATATTTATAATTATAGACTCATATCTCAACAGATAGAACTATTTATATATATTTCCACAGACAGTACTATTTATAATCATAGATTCATATATCCACAGACAGTACTATTTATAGTCATAGATTCATATTTCCACAGACAGTACTATTTATAGTCATAGATTCATATTTCCACAGACAGTACTATTTATAGTCGAAGATTCATATATCCACCGACAGTACTATTTATAGTCATAAATTCATATTTCCACAGACAGTACTATTGATAGTCATAGATTCATATTTCCACAGACAGAAATATTTATAGTCATATATCCATATGTCTACAGACAGAACTTTTTATAGTCATAGATTAATATTTCCATAAATAAAACTATTTGTAGTCATATATTCATATTTCCACATATATGTCCACAAACAGAACTATTTACAGTCATAGATTCATATTTCCACAGATAGAACTATTTATAGTCATATATTCATATTTCCACAGACAGTACTTTTTATAGTCATAGATTCATATATCCACAGATAGTACTATTAAGATATTAATATCTATACAGATAGTATTATCCATAGTTATGTATCAATATCTATACAGCAAGTACTATTTATAATTATAGATTGATTTCTATAAATATAGTATTATCTATAGTCATAGATTCATATCTTCATATGGATGTACTAATAATAGTTATAGATTACTATCTCCACAGATAGTACTATTTATAGTTAAAAATCAATATCTTCGCAGAAAGTACTAGTTATAGTAATAGATTTATACTTTCAAAGATAATACTACTTATTGTTATAGATATATCTATAAAGAAATAACTATTAATAGTCATATATTGAATTCCCAACAGTTAGTCTATAGATAATTAAAAATTCATATCTCCACGGATAGTTCTGTTTATAGTTATGAATTCATATATCGTCAGAAAGTATTATTTAAATTAAGATATTAATATCGCCACAGATAGCACCATTTACAGTTATAAATTCATATCTCTTCAGAAAATACTATTAAAACTTTATAGTTATATATTCATATCTCTACATATAGTACTTCTTATAGTTATATATTGATAGCTCTAGGTGGTATTTTATGTATGATAAGTGTTTCTCATTTTGAAAATTTTGTCCTTTCTACCTATCCAATCATGGAAACTAGGAAACGAAAAAAAAAAATAGAACTATTTGATCGACGATCTGGGGGAACTTAAACAGGTGCAACTGTTACTAGCATACATAAACTCTAAATTGGCGAAGACAGGAACACGCAACTTTGAATACTAGCTAGAGGTTGATTAAGTCATGACTTTTCTTCCATCAGTAATATAATAAAACCAGATGAAAGGACCCTTTGGAATCCCAGAAAGCAATCACAAAAAGAAAAAAGCAGACTCGGTTTTATTAATTCTTTTAAAGGGGGAATATGTGCTACATCTTGATGATTTCAGCTCCGGTTTAAGTATTATCTTTAAAAGCGGAGCGGTAGCGTAGTGGAAACAGTGTTGTCGCCCACGTCAGAGGTTGCGAGTTCGATACCCAGTTCGACCGGATGTCTCTAAAATACGACACTCAGTACTGGTTCTTCCCAGGAATGTGGACCAGAGAGTGGTCTTTAAGAGTTCTTCGCAATCTAGTTAAATAAATTAGTATGAAATAAGAAGTATTATATGATAGAGCGTCATTAAGTGAGTTATTGTCACAAAAGGAGCTGAAATAAATGACGAGACTGAATCATAGGGCAACACTTTAAGATAATATACATGACTTCCTTTTACGGCCGTTACACGACTAGCACAACTGCTGATTTGAGAGTAACAAGGGTTACATCAGAATATTGCGCTCGATATTTCAAAACTTATTCCAAAAGAACATTAGCTATCGAATTGAAACATAGCTTAAAATACGTACACTAATTTTTAAGTATACATTCAGACCATAATTTTGACTAAAGTCAAAACGGAGTTATTCCACTTGTATCACAAAGTCCCTATGCTGGTAATGAATATGCACGTGACGTTTTATTGATGTATGGGAAGTAGGTACTGAGATGTGAGCATACCCATAAACGTTAAACGAATTTTCTAAAATTTAAAGGGGTTGGACTTTTGGAAACGTTTGGAAATTGAAAATCCCCGTTTAACATAACGAAATGAGTTCTGGGAACATTTTAAAAGAAACCAATATACTTGTATCAAAAAAATGTAATGATATAAAATTAGCTTTTTTTTCATATAATGCTATTTCACAAATTAGATGACATGTACAATAATTCAGAAGATTTCGCTCAGCATAATTTTAATAATCTTAATTGCTCTTTCGATGAGCTGGATCGTAGAATAACTGTTTCGGAAATTAGAGAAACAGTTAAATTGCTTAAAATGGGAAATCCGTAGGTAGTGATTTTCTATCAAATAAATGTATCTCAAGTCATAATTTTACTAAAGTGTCGAGTACGGTTAACGACAATGGAGACCAACACAGATGCATGCGTTAAAATTGACAAATAAACATGTTGTTCATGTATTTTTACAATAGAAATAAACATTAATTTTGTTATAAATTGTTTTATTCCGTATGATTTACATATATATGCAAGAATTACATTCATCACAGCAAAGGGTTACTTTAAATACATACATTGCATTATGGTGTTCACAACTTTGCTCTGGATGGTAGTAAATGCCTGAAACTAATTGTTTTTATTGTAAATTGTGAGTGTTGACGTTTTTCAGTGTGAGGAAATAATTTTAGTCAATTTATTTATCTAAATAAAGGTGAAGACAAAATAATGTGGACAGAATTAAAAAGGAGAAATAGAAGGGAAAAAATATATGTACGAGTCGTATGCGCACTGCATATTTGTCATAACCAATTAGTTAATATTGCTTTGCTTTTCCCTTATATTAGGAATATTTTTGCGGAATAAAATATTATTAAAAATATTATTAAAATATTATTGATACTTTCATATTCACTATTAAGTTAGAAATTCTTTACATTTAATCTAAAGACTTTATGATACATTTTGATATTTTGTTATTTGTTTGTTATGTTTTATTTGTTTATATACGTATTCGTTGTATGTGATAAAGTGTAGTATTAGTTTTTGAATAAAACATATTTTGCACGTAATATTATGTTATTTTCTTATTCAGTTTTAATATTTCCGTTTTCAAATCCAAATTTATATTTTCTGTATTGTGCTTAACTTAAAAGGGTTCGTAACTCTCTCTGACCAACATTGTTGAATATGCATACATTCCCAAAGAATATGATTTAAACATTCAACATTCGTGGTACAGAACTCACAAAGGTTTGAGCAGACTATTTGGCATTTAAACACTGATTTATTCGTGAGTATGATTCCCAAAATATATTTATATTTGAGTTTTGTATTACTTGTGGATTTATTCGGCATACTATATATTAAGTTCCATTCTATAACTGGAAACATGGCTGGTTGTGTTTTATTTAAAGTTTTGATGTCTATTTTAATAGGAAGTCATATACAAATTTAAATTGTCTCGATTGGAGGACTTACTTCATTAAATTTCAATTCTAACTGCATTTTGTAATATCATGTTTTACTTTTGTCTCCAATCTTTAGATATAAATAAGACTAGAAACAATCCGTGTTTGGAATTTCATATAATTTACATGCCTCGTGAAATTTTCTCTGTAGTCATAAATGTGTTTATTAAATGTTGTTCCTCCATTATGCCAGATTTTAATGATAAATGCTTTTCCTATTGTCTTAAGGTTATAATTTGTCCAAATGATATATCGACTTAAACGTTTACTGCAATTATTCCCTCTTATGTCATGCTTTAATGTCACTACGTCAAAAGTTTGTCTTCTGGAAATAATTTACTTATTTCTGATATATTAACATTACAATCTAAGACACGTTTTCTTACATTCCTTTATCTAATTTAGCTAAGTAAAATATTTTTCGTTTATTATATTGTCTGTTTGCGGTATACTGCGTATACAGATTGCTTTTAAGGAGATGAGAAACATATTTATATCAATCATTTTGATACCTCCATTTGCATAGTAGTGAACGGTCGTTTTCCTTTTATTTCACAGGTTTGTTATCCTACCAACTGAGAACATATTAATATCATTTATAATTCAATCTATTGTTTTTGTCAAAAAATACATTTATGGTGGCAACAGTTAAGCATCACAATGGATATTTTGTTAAAAAGAACACAACAATCATTTACCCTTTAGGGACCTTACCTGATATCTTCTTTCAATTGAATCCTCTTTACTGATGATACTTCAGATCTCAAAGTATATATTCTATAAATGATTAAAAAGCAAGAGAATTTTCCATTTTTCAATGAGTTTTTAATCTAAATGTCTAAGTTCCCATATATAACTCCTTAATTGGACAGACATAAAACTCCTACTCATGGGGATAATTTGTATCTAATATGAACACTTTTGACTGACCGGTTGTTGGGAAAAAAGAGTTTTGAAAAATCTAAATTTTTATCATTCGGGGCCTTTCATGATGATTAAACATTTGGAATTTTCTATTCCCCTATAAATTTCCTAAGCAAAATTCTAAGTCTCCTTTTGTAGCCCATGTAAATTCTAGCCTTTTTATTATGTCTACAAACTTAAGCTCCTGACTCTTAGGGATAATATATATCAAGTATTAACACATTTGACTGACCGGTTGTTGACAAGAATATTTACCAATTTGGGGCCAATCTGGTCCCTAATTCTCTTCACAGAATAAATATAATTTACTATGCAATAATTAAATTTTCCATTTTTCAATAAAATTTGGACCATGTAAAACTTCCCTTGACTTGAACAAATGTGAAATCCCTATTCATAGGGATGATTTGTATCAAATATTAACTAATTTTACTGTCCGGATAAGATTTTGTTTGAAAACTCATTTTTTATCCATTCCATTTGACCCTTTATTGCAATTAAATCTTCCTTAATTCCAACTTGCTTATCGCCAATTTAATTCACTGAAAAGACAACTTTCAACTTTAAATTGGTTAATTGCATGTTGCAGATGTAAAAGTGTAAATTGCACTGACATTTACTCACTCTTACACACAGGCGTGTTAAACGCAATTACTGAAACTTTTAAATTGATAGTTTAAAATTCCATTAAAACAAATATGAACTTTTTGTTTGTACATATGTCAATTTGTAAAAATTGTATAATGCAGCATATTGCTATTATGAATTACACAAAATGCGGGAAAGGCAGTAGTTTTAGTTCGTTACCGATTGTAATTTCTATAATTATCAAACATCACAATCTACAGAGCTACCTAACGTCTTATTGTTTCGAATTGTGAACTCAACCGGCACCTTTCATTTATGTCTTAACAAAACCAATAACTGCTCCCATCGTAGATAAAATCATACATTCTCGGTCAATTACCGGTACATGTGCATTGCAGCAGTCACTAGTTTGAAATATTCAGAAACTGGTCCAGGAAAAATGTCCAAGTAAAATGAATATGGCTGTGAAACCTAGTTTAGTAACCTCTTTGAAGCTATATACTGATGTAATGACATACACTTTGCACCTTCTAAATATTTATATGGTTGCCAATGTATAAGTGAAGTTTTCGTCGTAAAAAAAGACGGGTAGGATTTATATTTCGATCTGAAGGGAAAAAAATAGATGAATACTAGTATGCCAAAATGTGTGTTAATGTAAGTTATGCAGTTTCCTATATCATGTATACAGGCAATAGTGTAGGTGTTTGGATAAACCTTTGTCTGACCCCTAAACACAGGCCGTATCCGCTGCAAATATAATTTATTTTCAAGGTAATCATTTGATTTATATCGATATAGTTACTTATAAAGTGTGTGTTTACATAGACAAAGCAAAGCATACAGCACATTTAATGTCACAAACCTTTGTTTTTTACTCTCTGTAATGACATACATGTATATATGTTGTTTAATTTAGATACTTCTGTAGCATAAACTTTCCAGTCTATATAAATGCTTCAGGGTTTCGTGATATAATATGGCGGGGCTAGATGTAGGATGTGAAGACGGGATGGGGGAAGAACGAGGTTGGGAGCAATAGTAGACCTGGTTAAATCTCCCCAGTGGCGGTGTCAATACAGATCAATTCAGGCGGTGACCCCTGTTGTCACTTCTTGTCAACGTTATATTGCTACAAATTATGATTATCCTATATATTTATACTATTCCATCACAATGGATATTATGCTATTCTATCACTATGGATATTATGCTATTCTATTTTGGCGACTGTATCCTATGAATTCTACGTATCCTTCGGACATATAAGTGAAGATTTGTAAATTAGATTTTAACTGATTGTCACATAACTTTCTACTACAATAACAAACATCTAAATAACAGCTTCAGCAGGCTCTAGGGTTTCCGGAATCGTTTCTCGGTTCGGTAGGAATGGTACGTATTTCATGACACGCCATCGTAACATCCGTTCCGGAATAAGCGGATTATACACTTCGTAACCTTCGTTATACATATCCGGGTCAAGTTTGGAAGTATCCTCATCGTTACCCACGTGCCAGGCTGCAATGCTGCGTTCTTCTCTTGTACCTGCGATAAAACATATAAAATGAAATTAAACACTAATTTTCGTCACAATGAACCATTAGTACACGTATTTGGCATCGTAGTTTTACTTTAATACGCCAAATGTGTCAAAAACGATATTTTAAACCGAATGTTGAAATCTAAAAATAAACATCAAGCATACAGTGCATGGCAACCTTCACCTTGTTATTGGCACTCGTAATTAAATTGAAAGATACATCGAAATCAAATTGAAGTAACGTGACTCGTTGAGAACGTCATAAGAAACATTACAATTTTAAGCAGGGCATTTAGTCTAACTTCCACAATGTGTACTTTTATAATTATGTCATCAATGTTTACTTTTAAAATATGTAAGTTTGACACATTTGACGGGCCTGTATGGATCAGGTGTAAGTCGTAAGAATTAACTGAACACACAACACAGGATTTTCCTAGTTGAACCCATCGTGAGTGAACATACATAAGGCATATGTGCATGAGCTTATTTACTATTATATTTTACTTTCAGTATTTACTTTTTATGTCCAAAAGGTTTGAGACTTGTTTCTAGAGGATAATTTAACGCTGAGTTTGAAAATCCATTTCTAACTAACCGCTGTTGGGGCGTTTGACCACAAACCAAGATGGTCGCCAAAATGGCCGCCAAATATTGAATTCATGCTATAATATATAAACTGATAGAAAACACTGCAAAGTGTTAGAATTTAGATTTATTGTGATGTTGTACGTTATATGGCATGTTTTAGGGTAACACAGAATAAAATATGGTTGATTCAAGTAAAAAGAAATCGAAATTAGGGACAAAATGGCTGCCAAAATATTTAACAAATTACACTTTTTCTGTAATATACTCATGTTGTTGAATGTTTTGGCTTTATTTTTGTTTATGAATGCTTGTTTCTTGATGTAAAATGTATGCTGAGTCTGAAAATCTATTTCTTACTAACGTTTGTTGGGGCGTTTTGTCACAAATCCAAGATGGCCACCAAACATTGATATTCATGTTATAATGTATAAACTGATAAAAAGCACTGCAAAGTATTAAAATTTAGATTTATTACGTTGTTGTTAATTGTATAACATGCTTTAGGGTAAAAAAGAGTAAACATATGGTTGATTCATGTATATAAAGTCTAAATAATTGGGAAAATGACAGCCAAAATATGAAATAAATAAACGCATTTGTTGACTGCTTGGCCGTATATTTATTTATTAATGCTTGTTTCTAGAGGTAAGATGTATGATGAGTCTGAAAATATATTTCTTACTGACAGCTATTGAGGCGTTTGGTCACAGATTCAAGATGGTTGCCAAAATGGCCGCAAAATATTGATATTCATGTTATATATAATCTGACTGAAAACATTGCAAAGTATTCAAAATTAAATTTATTGTGTTGGTGTAAGTTGTATGGCATATGTTATGGTAAAAAAAAGCAAAACAATGATTGATTCATGTACAACAAGTCTAAATAAGCGACAAAATAGCCGCCAAAATAATAAAATTGACAGTTTTTCTACAAATATACGCATTTTGTTGAATGCCTTGGCCTTATTATTATTTATTAATAGTTCTTAAAATACTGAACATGTTTAAGGATTATACTTTGCTATTTTTACTTAATACAAACTGGAATATCTGTATCTTCCTCACGTTATGCTTCTTTCATTCTAACAAAGCAATGCAATAAACAAGTTTATATGAAAATTTCATATTTAAGATAAACTCGGAAAATAATACAATTGTTGAGTCATGTTTCTAGTGATAAATTGTATGCCATGTTAAAAAGTTATTTCTTGCTAAAACTGTTGGGGTGTTTTTGTAAAATATCTAAGATAACCGCCAATATGGCCACCAGGTATTAAAAATCATCAATATTGCTATATAATCTGTTAAAACGCTACAATTATTGAAATTTAGGTCTATGTTGTTCTTTGTTGTGTGACATGTTTCAGGATGTTTTTTTTCTGCTTCTGCTTAATAAAACTGGAATATGTTTATATTTACAAATTAAGCTTCATTCAACTTTACAAAACAATGTAATAAATAAGTTCATGATGTCTTTTCATGTTATGAATTCATGTTCATTAAATGTTGTGTTTTTCTTACTTTATTTCCTTCAGCCATAATACAGGAATAGTTGCTCCATATTCATTAAATCACTTTACTTTAGCATGATACATTTCATAACATATTGCGTCATAATCACTTTGCTGCACCAACATTAGTAGTTATTTATCATTTTAACATTTTAGCTAGTATGATTGATCATAGTTTAATGTTTAATGTTTAATATCCCTTGAATTTCCTACATTAATTTGAGTGTTTTAATAATCACAGGTTACTGAGTAGCATGAAATGAATGTTGTCATTTATTACAAATTACAGCATGTACCTATATGCAAATTGACATCATCATACTGATTAATGCAAAACTCTAAAAACAAAAGGGATACATGTTGTGTTTAGAGAGCATTAATCATATTACTTTAAAGTCATTTACTGTATATTCTATCATACACTCAATATGAGTCGCCAGGTCTTTAAACATGCAATTTATCATCAGTTTCAGCTTCAGCAGTATCATTGAAAAGCACATCAATGGTGACCATGGCAATTAACCTTCAATTAATTTCATAAGATAACATATTAATATTCCGTTCGCTTCTTCATGTCTACATTGTTAAGGTCTTTTTTTGACCTTTTTCAATGAGACTGTATCAGTTGTGCTCTGCAGCCATATCAGCTATATAATATGAAATGTTTTAAAGCAGAATTGCATATGGCCGATGCCTTTCATAATGGGAGAAAACTCTGAATACTATCATCTTAAACGATAGAGAGTAAAGTGATTGTTGCCATTTTTTAATTTCTGAATTTGAGAGAGAGATAGGTAGTTTTCCCATTATTTTGTATTTTCCTGTATCTGAGTTAATGTGTTAATTATGAACAAGAAACAAAATACTAGATAATTAGTTGGGTCCATGTATTAATAAATATCATTAGGTAAGGAGTACCTGCCGGGTATCATTGGAGAACCCGGATTTGGAATCACCGATGGAAGTTTACGTTTTGGCCGTTATCTACAATGAATATAATCGGACGCGATCGCGAATGTGTCAGAGTCAGTAACTACAATGGGGTATAGCATTGTAAGGTTTATCACATGGAAGATATAAAGCATTTTAATTTGCAAAATTGAGATAAAGCATTGTGTAAAAGCGTTGGAGGTTAAGTATTGAGTCAGTGCAGTTGACACAAACAGTATTTAGAAGTAAAATGGCGCGCATATATAAAACTAACAGAACATAGAACAGCCTAAGTTTCATATAATCATTCGTATATTTATTGATATTTGTTTACTTTGTCATGTAAACAACTTTATAACATTTTGTTTTGGGTATATATGTATCTTTATTCGCCCTTGGTCAGTCGTTTGCCCTTGGTCATTTTGCCACACTAACCTGGGCACACAGGCCTAATTTTGGAACCCTTTTTCAAAACATTATTTTTGTTTTAATATCATATCCTTATGGCAATTATGGCTAAATCAGCAATATTGAATAATGCAAAAATAGTACGAACATAATTATGTTACGTCGTTGTTTATGATAATTATGTAACGTTGTTGTTTATGATAATTATGTTACGTTGTTGTTTATAATAATTATTTTATGTTGTTGTTTATAATAATTATTTTATATTGTTGTTGATAATAACTATGTTACGTTGTTGTTCATAATTATTTATAATTATGTGACGTTGTTGTTTATAAAACAAAATATGTAGTCGGGGCATAACGAGCACCGTCTTTTTTTTTCAGAGAGCAACATTTTATCTCGGGAGCTGAGACAATCATATCTTAAAAACTGGAGTGACACGACACTATTAATAACTTCATTATGATAAATTTTCAGTTAGTAATACATAGATATTGATAGCTTTATAAGGTTATAAATTGATAGGAATTTCATTATTTTATGTGTGAATATGAGTTAAAGTCGACTTCAAGATTGTAGTGTGCCCTTCTAAATGAATGAATTGGGTTTTATATCGTAACAACACATTGTATTCTTTACGACGCCAACAGGAAGGAAGATTCAAGGTCCACTGTCCATGTACAAAAATAGGCATAAGAAAAATGCATCAACAAATGAATAGGCAGAATGTGCCTAGAACCTTGATATGCAGAGTTTCAGCAAGTTCTCAAATTGTCGCTTCTTACAACATGCATGAGTCACAGGGATCACATTCTTGCCATCACTTATTTGCCCCCACCCCTTGTACAACACAGGGGTTAGTAATTTGATCACATTAATGAACATAGAAAATTGATAAAATGAACATGAGACCCATTCGGATACCTGTCTGCAGAGATCGACAGTGATTATATTCTTATCCGGACCCACACAATCATGTGTTAAGAAGTTTTAAGACTATTTTCAAAACAAGAGAGACACTAAAATGTTAATAACTTCATTATTACAAAGTTTCATATAATTATACTAGGAGAGTAATATCAAAAGATTATAAATTGATAGGATGTTTATTTATTTGACGTGTGAACATGAGCTAAAGGCGATTTCAAAATTGTCGTCTGCGCCTTCAAAATAAGAAATATATACAGTACATATATATAACAGACCTGGGACTGTGTTGTCGAGGAAGAACGCTATTATTATGCCACAAAAGTTTGGGTTACCAAGTAACATACCCATTATTCTGTCAAAAGAGTTGATGCCTGAAAAAAGGAAATACAAGTTATAACAATAAAATACGTTATATAACAATAATACGTGTAAACCAAGCTAGACCAGATGTGTAAACCTACTGGTATAAAGCCACAGACACTAGTCACAATATATATTTTACTATATGGTAACATGGGCGTAGGAGCGTTGCAATTTTTGCGGTGTTGTCGGGGGGATGTATGAGGATGTATACTTCCAGGCCCCAAGTATATCCTGAACATGAATATTAGGGGGTGGGGGTGGCAAGAGTCCTCCACCCCCGGCTCCTATGCGTATGGGTCATATAGTATATATCTATAATCTTTATACTGTACGACTATATATAATAAAAAGAGTGTGTGACTGGTGCCCGTGTATAAAGCAGTTGGGAACAATTTTAATTATTCTATTTTAGCACATGGAAACAATATTAAATTTTGTTTTGATATGACAGAGGTTATGTCATATACAGGAGAACATGGTGCGTTTTTATTGATTTTTTATGTAAAGATAAGCTTCCTTATCATGTAGGAGGTACTTTTACTGGTTTCAGAAAACATTTTACGTTATTAAGAGCAATACTAATCATGCTGAATTGTTTTCTTAGGTCTTTTAAAGCACACATTTTACATAATATACGGACTTGTAATTACTTTTACACTTGAACTACATCATTATACATGGCCAAGTTATGCAAATTTTAAGAAATCTGGATTCCAGTTTGCCTTAATCATAAGTTTAAAACTTTTATATTTGTAAGTCAGTGAGTACATTATAAATATATATAGCGACAAACAGAACTGAATAGTGTAATCAGTGTACAGCTATGCACACTACGAATGATTATTGGTTTATTCTAGCGGTACTGGTTCTACTCTCGGCATTGGAATACATTAATGTCATAATGTATATACATCTTACGATGAGAATTGTATGTGAGCGGTCCTGACAGTTCAGGTGGTAAAGGGCTCAGCCTGTGATAATTTTGAAAGACGATCAGGTGAAGTCCAAGGTACAATATCCAAGTCGCTTGTATATAAATATTACGATGAGAATTGTATGTGAGCGGTCCGGATAGCTCAGTCGGTAAGGTGTTCGCTCTTGATACTTTTGGAAGATGACCAGGTGAAGTTCAAGGTAACTATAATATTAATATGCCAGCCTGTTTATACATCTCACGGTGAGAGTTGTATGTGAGTGGTTCAGATGGCTCAGTCTGTAAAGGACTCGCCCTGTAACAATTTTGAAAGACGATCAAGCGAAGTCCAAGCTACCTTTAATATCTCAGTCGCTTGTACATAAATCGTACGGTGAATATCGTATGTGAGCAGTCCTGATAGCTCAGTCGGCAATGGGCTCGCCCTGTGATCATTTTGAAAGACAATCAGATAACCCGAGGTACCTTTAATATCCCGGTCTCTTGTATATAAATCTTACGATGAGAATTTTATGTGAGCGGTCCGGGTAGTTCAGTCGGTAATGGACTCATATGTGATAAAATTGAAAGATACCTTTAATATCACGGTCGCTTTATGATCACAATCGCTTTAATATCCCGATCACTTAGTAGGAAGAGATGATTTTTGTTTTGATTTGAATGAGGTCTTTTTCAAATTTTACTCAATTTCGTTTTTGACTGGCGTTGTTATTATCTTCCCTAAGATCCGTATAGCATCGTTTTTGAATCCAATAGGCGGTTAACCAGTACTACACACAGATAATCTCTGTAAGTCACTAACTATTTCTCCATTTATTTAGATGCGGTATACTCATTGCGAAAAAACAAAGCCATAAAGATACCATGAAGGGAGAGTTAGAGGCGAACTTACGACTCCGAGGTTGACAATCAGATGCAGTACCGATTGAGTAAGATTTGGTAGACCCCTGTAAAAACAATCATATATATGAGGTGAAAAATGGACAACACTTTAAAAGGTATCAGTTTGCAAGGAGGAAGATCGGATATCTAATATTGAATCATCAGTCAAACACACAAGCACGCACGCACTATATAAATGTTAACTGTCACTATGAGCTCTCTTTGACACTTTGACACTTTTCTAATTAATTCTTAGCAAGAATGTATGATAAACCTGACAAGGCGACATACCCAATTGGATTGTTGGTGTCAAATACATCTACTCTAAAAACAGTAAGCTTAAATTTTGCTTAGTCTATATATAGAACCTGATATCTCCCGAATCCGGTCTATTAACCTCCTATAAAAAAGCAAGGAATTCGATGCCTGTTCAACGATTCAATCGAACGCTTACTGTATTATAATCAGTGACTCAGAAATTATTGATTTTATAAGTTTGATAATGTAAAATTGAAACAGAATATAATACTTGTGTGGGATATTCTATAGGTAAGGCGAAATGCATGTAGTCATTAATAGGAGAGGTCCGAAATAAGCTCGAACTCCTGTCAACAATAGCGTAAATAGGTCTAAAATAGAGATGTGAACATGTTTTATGGTCAGCATATCTACGTCCATGTGCACAACAATGTGTGGGTGTGGGTGTGGGTGGGAGGGGGGGGGGGGGGGAAGATAACTCTCTCCTTAATTGGAATAGTGCAAGTTATGAGTTTTTAGTGGCCGTTTTACTTCAGAGTGCGAGATGTTAAGACGAGTTTTAATTTTAGTTTTACTTCAGGATCCAGGAGGAGAAGGGTGTTTTTTTAGGCAGTAAGGCCAGGATTTGTGTGTGGGGAGGCGAGATGGTTACATTCTGAACTAATGTTTAAGGTGTATATCGTGTTTATGTAGTGACAATTACAGTTTTAAAATTAAAGATGTAATAATGTAAGAATAAAATACATATACAAAATCCTGCGCTCTGCGTTAGTTGTGTGCGATGTTGAAACTTTACTATATCCCTCCACCACATTTGATAGAAGCATAAAATGTAGTGACGCCGTTGTCCGGGTTCTATAAAACGTCATACCTGTATCAATTGGCGTTTTCACCTTTTGTGCCCATGTTGGAATAAGCAATCCTATAAACACTGACAAACCCAGAACGGCCATATTTCTTTGTGACGACAGCTTCACTACCTGGCGAGGAAACATAAAACTGGTTCTTAATGACTGATTGATTGAATATTTAGCGTAATTCCTAGGCCATCGAGGGCTAACAGACGATCAGTTAACCTAACCACTGTTTCCTGGGATTAACCAGTACTCGAGCACACCCCGTCTCCGCAAGTAACTGATAACTTTCCCACTTGAATCAGTGGTGAGAAACGAATGATAATGAGACACAATGTCGTATATCAATCATCACGGAGACTGTCTTAATGACAACATACTGAATACTAAAATCTCGTACAATACTATATATATATAAAGGAGAATAGAAATACACCTAACAAGATCCTTTCAATAGTATTGGATCACGGAGTGATACAAGGGTGTGAAGGTAATAGTATGGGAGAGATAATAAATTAATTATTAAAAATTAATTAATACACCCAAACAATACTGAATTCTTTAAAACTATTTTATATTTTATTATATATTCCGAAAGCGCTCGGGTTTTTTAAAATAATATTAAAGAATTCAGTATTGTTTGGGTGTATTAATTAATTTTTAATAATTAATTTATTATCTCTCCCATATATATATATATATATATATATATATATATATATATATATATATATATATATATATATATAGTAAGTAGTAAATAGATACTGATGTTTGCAATATAATTGATTTTAAAATCTAATTTATATATACATTTATTAATTGACAAATAATTTATGTGAGAAAGATTGTCAGTAACTTGCGGAAGGATTCATTTTAAGGTCTATCCCCACCATAAAATTGGATACCATATAAAACCTGTAACATGTTTAAAATGATGTGAAACCGAATTCTTCCACATTAACATCCCGACCACAAACACACCTCTCAAGGTATACAGAAAACATAAATGTCTTACCTCCAAATTTGAAATGATAACACCGACAAATGTACCAAACAGTACTATAATAGCGCCGCCGAGGACAGGGTATGGGATAGTGATGAAGACGGCAGACACCTTTCCAAATATTCCGAGTAACATGTATAAAACTCCCGTAAAAATGAACACTCGACGGCTTGCAACCTGCAGTGCATATAAAAAAATATGAATTAGAACATGATATTAATTATCAATTTTATTCTTTGGTTCTGAAAATACACCAAGTCTCTCATTCAACTCATTTATACGCTACTAGGTGTTTTTTTGCAATGTGGACTTGTGCACCAACCCTCACCAAATAAACAACAACAAAAAAAAACAACAAAACGCAATGGTGCCAATTATTGTGTACAAGTTCATATGTAACGACTGCCGAAACACTTACACAGGCAATGGTCAATTTGTTAAAATAATGTATTTACCAGTATATATCAGTTATTAATTAATTAGGTTAAGTTACTCAATGTACCACTCGAACGTAAACAAAGTTATATCACTAACATGGGTTCGAACGTTTTCAATAATTGTATATGAACATTAAATAGTTCTTTATCAGACATATTTTATTTTCATTACAACATTTAAATATCAGAAAAACAAAAGAAACATATCTACTAGTACCATATCAGGACCTACGTTCGTTCCTTGTTTCTATTCAATCATTGACATGGTTTCGTTGGGAACATATACCTTATAAATACTATTTATGTTCGTTCCTAAGATGCTGTCAAATGCATATGTTTTAAGTTGTTATTTCAACCAGCACCGATATTTTCGTCATGAAATACCAAGTTATGTTCGAAATATTTACGAAGAACAATGTAGATACAAATGTATTGCGCAATACCTTTTCATATCCCGTCATAAAGTATTGGCAATATTTCAATCAGTGCGTATTTCAGAACTCGTAGGTTAATTAAGGCATTAATCCAGTACGTAGGCTCTATTACGTATACCAATAAAACGGTTTTAATTTCTGCAGCCAATATATTCCCCTTTAATATTATATACTAGTACCTAATGCGCATGGTTTGCAGCTTGTATATATAATTTGCGAATACATTCCCCTTTAACAGCATAAATAGAATCTTCATGGTTCTTTCTTATAAATTACCTTTGTCACACCGACAGCACCAATACAGCCTCCATTGGTGGACGTAGCATGACCACATCCTACCGCTCCTGATATAAATGTGCACACACCCTCTGTTAATATACCCCTATTAACAGCATGTACCGGTGGGGCTGGTACACGGCATACACGTGCGCATGCGTAGTAATCGCCAATAGAATCCAGGATGGAGATTAGTGTTGCTATCATGCAGGATATAAAAGCTGCACTGTGAAATCCGATTGGTCCAAATTGACCTGAAATATTCACAAACATTGCCTTATGAATAAACATCACTCTAAATGCGACTTTCGAAGCGGAATGACATATCCAACTGAGCTCCAGCCTTCAAAGTGGGTCAATCCGGAGTTCAACATTTTAACGTCTCACTACACAGTTACGCCCCTTTTTTCCCACGGTAGTAAGATTCTTATTCTTAAAAATAGGCCTATGTACTTTGGTTATGAAATATTTTCATTATGGATCATAGTGACTGTGATTTCCTGCTGAAGATGAGTAGAGCAAACGTTGGTATAGCAAATACTGCAATTAGACATCACTGGTGTTAAAAGTGTGACTTTAATAGGATTTCAACATATGCATATATTTATGATCATTTGAGGCCTTTTTTTTAAAAAAAAAATAGCTCAGGTTGTCACTGCACCCTCTTTATAAAAACCCAACGTGGACAACCTACCAGTTATTGTACATTTGTATGTGTGTATACATTCCTGCTATGAAAAAAAAAATACTTTAAAAAATTCTATGTGGAATTCTTTTTTTACTAGTGAAATCCTAGACCTTATTTTATATAGAACAAAGAACGAATTCAACTGTGTAGTGAGACCTTTATGATTGATGTGAACCTTTTTAAACTATCATCGTTTTAATGGTTTTAAAAGTGACCTAAGACAGGATTGTTTTAATGTTAAGATATTCGCTATACATATATCAACACTAGCAGCATTGTATTATGTAGTATCACAGTGACACTCCAACTTCAGAAAAAATTCCAGCGGCAATCTTCATCTATAATTATCTTCTTGCGACAGGAACCTTCTCCATCAATAACAAGCTAGCTCTACAATAATCTACTTATTCAAGACTCATCTATAACCGTCTACAAGAACCTAATCGTCTTATCAAGCTTCCGGGCAACGCTTAACTCCTGGTAAAGGTTGACGAAAAGCAAGCACAAGGGCACTGGATGCCGTGCAACTCTGAACAGGTGGTATGATGCTAACTACTTCACGGATGCACAAAATATTCATCTGTTCCAGCCAGTGATGCAGTACCTGTAAAATTACAGTACTTGGACTCTACCGATGCTGTCCAGTGGCTAAATGTAATCGTCTTTTCCTAGAGCTAAGTGCAAAGGTAAACCTATACATTATGAATAAAATGCATTTATAATATGAGTAGCATACATATATATGTCTGCTGCTCAGTAACGTGCATAATGCAAGTGGTATGGTCAATATATACGTAATGGATTGCAGTTTGTCGTCATCTACCGGTACCGGCTAGCAAAATCGGTAATGCGTTTGACTTTCAAATGTTGGTACACGAGTTCAAATCCCCGACCGATCAAGGTCTCTATGGCCATGATCTTCTCAGACATAAATATTATAAGGTGTGTAAAGAATTGGTTAACTGTCAGGCAAATCATGTGAACAAATACTAGAAGTTTGACGAGAAGTTTGACGATCATTATATTGCTGGAATATTAAAATTGAAAGAATAAGCGCAACACCTGATTAAAAAAAACAACAAATCATGTCACTTGAAGTATTTGCAGTTGACGTAACATGCAAATATTTGATCAGATCACCTACACTGGCTCATTATAAAACTAAACGACATAAGATGCACCGCATAATAATTAGATACATATAGTATTCTAAAATGAATTTAGTTAAATACGGTAGTTGCTTGTTAGTTGATGCAGTGGTTCCAGTAGAAAGTTGAGTCGTTATGGATGCTGGAGAACATAACTATTATATAGGTTTACGTTCAGTGTGTTTGATTGCCTTTTAAGCAGATAGATAGAAAGCAAATGTTAAATGTTTGTTTGTTTTTTTTTTGCCTGCTTTAATATATTTAATGTCATCGAGGGCTAACAGACGATCAGTTAACCTAACTACTCTATCTGGAAGGTTAACTAATATCGATCACAACCATTTCTGCAAGTAACATACAAATTTCCCACTTGAATCAAGTCCAAGGTTGATAAGACGCATTGTCGAATTTTAAATGCGGTCGGGCGGGGATTCGAACTCACGACCCCTTGATTGGTAGTCAGACGTGCTACCGGTTAAGCTAACCTATCCCGGATACACATGTTAAAACGGTAATACAAAAGATAATCCTATATTATCTGTTATATCTTTTGAATTCCTGAATTTATTTTGAAAAGGATATAAATTAATGTATTTTGTTTAAGAAAGGGGAATGCATACATAGTTAGCTGGAAATGGTGTAGTGCACTTTTTTTCAAAACAGTATAAGTAAATAAAATCTGCTATCAAACCTGGATATGGAAAATAAAACCACGGCTTATCCGCTATAACATCTGATCGTGCGTCTGTGCGAGCGTTGTAGCCGATATTATTCGGATCATCTGTCAACACACCGGTCACAGTCAGAATACCGCACAGTAACCAGTTGATTAGTATGGCTATCAGAATCTACAGCAACAACAACAAAACAACAACAACAACAATAAAAATTACAACAGAACAAAAACAACAAAGCCAATTATATAAACAGCACCATATCAATGGAAAAAGCCATCATTCAAGATTACCATGATCATAATAAAAAAATCAACACGGAAATAAAATTCCATTGACAAATGGTATTTTGTTTTCATAATTCTAAAACTGTATGACATGATGGTCATGCTTATTACTTTAAAATTTCTTAATAGAATACTGTTAACAATATACCAGTCAATCAGCCTTACAGACAGGCATGAGAGAGAGAGAGAGAGAGAGAGAGAGAGAGAGAGAGATGGACAGAGAGTCAAAGAGAGTGACAGAGAGAGACAGAGTGATATATTGTATGAGAGAGAGAGAGAGAGAGAGAGAGAGAGATGGAGACTTACTGCAAACACTTGATGTACAGGGTACCGTATTATTCTGCATCCGCCTGCAGGCGTCCACACTGGTATCGGCATGTTGTACTTGGCTAAATACAGGACCAAAATCATGGCTACTGCAACCGTCCTATAAAGGGACACAATTTATATACAAGAAGAACACATATGGCTTAGTAAAAGGAAAATTAACACGTATTTTGGCTTCGAGCATGTGGCATGTGAAATTACATGTTATTATTTCTTTGATTTAGTCCAATGTTATGTTACCAAAACATGGAAAAAAATCAGATGAGACCGTTATGCAATAACAATTTCTGTTTGAAATGTAATGTATAAAAGTGCCATCTGAATTATCTTGTACAAATTCTTGCATTATTTATTGTTAAATTGTATTCATATTTGCACACCTATTCTAAATACCGATTAAATCAGTTATATTGGGAAGCATTGATAATTAGCATCGAGTTTTACTAAATTATTTGTTATAATACTATAACTAGAAATTCACTGAGACTCTATTCATCGGTCACTCACTATCATTGTATCATTTCCTGGCATAGGGAGTTCATCACACGTCTTTACTTATTTGGAAGTGCCTTGTAATAAAGACAATGCTCTTCTGGTATAATTCCACTGTCACGCATTTTAATAGGTATGTTTTATTCACACATGACTGTTATATCACCTTGCTATTGCTTATTTGGTCTCCCCTTTGAGCGTGTTGATAGATGAACTTTGATCTCATGAAAAATCTGCTCTTCGAATGTTTCATTGACAAAAATTCTTGGATTAATCTCGACGAATTTGAAGTGGTTTCAGTGGTTGAATGCGTAAGGTCAAATTCCATCTGAGAATGTCCAGTTCCAAAAAACCTTTGATGGATTCTTTTGAGACTTTTTGAGTTGTTCAGTGAATATAAACACGATTTGATGTTTGACTTGAAAATGTTATTTCGGAAATACATTTGCTACTGTCAGCGGAAGATATTCAGCAATGTTCATTTTCCATTGCCAAATTCGCCTATTTAGTGGTCTGCTACTTTCTTTTTGAGTTTCTTCTATAGGCAAAACATGGACGAGTTGGCACAGTACTGCTAAAGCAACAGTCACCATCTTGGGGAATGTCAACTTCTTTCAAATCCGTTACTAGCCAGTTAATGGTCTATGATATATTTCTATTAAAGTCCAAACGTTATCTTGTCTTTTACTCGATGTCTTTATTCATTCAATTGTTTTCATCATTGATAGTTGTGCTTTTGTTTCGCTAAGTTTTATTTGCTATCTTGCTGTAATTCTTTAAAAAGTTGTCTATTTGCCTATATATTTTTCTTTGACTATGTTTTCTTCTTCTTCTTTTCTACGCAGTATTTTTAACGTTTCTTCTGCCGGTACATTTGTACATTTAACAGAAGGTTTTTTATTATGTCTAGTACGTATAGCAGCACTATTTCGTTCGTTTGTCAGATTGTCCGTTCCTAAACAACTCTCATAAAAAATTTCAGATGTCGGTGGTACTCCTTTTCATTGTCTGTATCCTCAATACTACTTTCTCCATTGCTGTGTACACCTTTCTCAATTCATATTTTCATTATTAAATCATGTTTTGTAAGAGTGGAATATTATCTGAAGAGCTGGATGACATATCTTCTTGCAATTTCATCAAATTTCCTTTTAATTAAAAATCCCTTTAATTCATCATGTCTCTAATTCCTTGAAACAGTTCCCTTCATTCGTTACCGCACATGAAACTGAACTGGTTTGAGGTAATCTGGAATTTTGTAGGTCGTACTGATCTAGATATCGGTGAAATAGATTCCTCTAATACCCAGACGGTCGGTGGGAATTATAGAATCTGCACAAGTACTCAAAATCAGCTTTTGAAAACAACTTTCCGCGCTGTATTGAGCAAGTGCGCGTGACGTAGGTTCCCCCATGTAATTACTAAGAAAAACAAGACACATGCCATGTTTAAACACACTGACAAAAATAGGTCCAAGTCAATGTACACGATACACCTTTATTATGATAGCTCTAAGCAGGTTTCAATAGTTCAATTAAGCATAGTTCTTTTTAAGAGTATTATATGTTATAGTTGAACTATACTAACAAAACAATTAACCCATTGCGTGATCTAGAGACTTTATACCAACCAATTATAATCTTCAAACAACATGATGCACGCTATATGTTTATGTCAATGTCGTGTCATAGCATGAACCTAAAGACAAAATGATAACATGATGGCCGGATCGAGACACCGTAGGAATGTTTGAAGACGGCAATAAATTTATTTTGTCATTGAAAAAGAAACAGAAAATATTTCATACCTTCTATCAGCGGTTAGAATAATACAGTTATACTTGCTCGATGTAAAAGAAAGCAAATAATATTAAGTTGGATGGAATATTGAACTAGACGGTTATGACTCAAAACGTGTGGTTTAACTAAATAAGACAATTACTACATTTACACAAACACTTACGAAAACGCGATGCCCCAATTGACTTCAACGAACTTCAGGACTGGTTTAGCGATGAAGATGAAAATGAGTATCATGGTTGGTACAATAGTTAGCGGGCCAACAAAGCGGATCAGTACCCCAATCAGCCCAGTAAACCCCAGCAAGGCGTGTATCACACCGGCTATCATTAAGCTTCCCTGAATCTGTGAATGGATTAGAGACATAAATAAACCAATTGACACAAAAATCAAGTTAATGTACTTTTATAATATTATAAGTAAGGATTTTTCAATGTTTAATTTATAAATACAAATACGAATTATTGTTTTTTTCCAGAGCGATATCAAATAAACTGCATTGTGAACACATAGTTTAGCTCTCCGGTCCATCAGTGCTCATCTTCATTGATTTATTGACATGACATGTTGTTTTGCCGGCTATATACCGCCGCATTCTTCTCCATATCACAAGTGATTTAACCATGTTCTATTCATAAAACCACATTAAAATAACATAAATAATAAAGGTACATTGTAATTAAATTTAAAAATGACAATTTTATACAGGTTTCTTTCTAAATGTTCCCTTTGAGAATGATTTTGTTATCCATATTGTATTTTAAGTTGTCCCTTTATCATCACAAGATATGTTTCTGTTTAACTCACCGCTCTAACATTGTATAGTATTTTCTCCATCTGGACGTCAGTGTGCAAAGACGCGTTACCTGTTGCATTTGATGTGGCGGCGACAGAAGCTGTAACATCCATAACAATCATTTATTATGACAACATAGCTATAAAACATATCTTAAATAAAACATTTCTTCAAAGGCAAGTAAACGAATCTAAATTTGATTAGAGAAACGGATTTTTTATATAATTTTACTTAATAGGTTTGAGAATTATATATCTAAGTGATGCATGAAGTACAGTGCGACAGTATTTGTATAGGACCCTAGTAGCTTATGTTTTTATTTCTATGGATATTTCATGGGTTGTTGTAAATTTGTGCGATTAAAATAAAAATGTTTACGCATTTATTAATCGTAAACATACGGAAAGTTGTTACTTATGGCATGCAATTCATAATCAAATGCTAAATAGCTGCCAGCTTGACCTTCTAGTAAAGACAATCAAATACTAAAGACTGTCGAATTGTTCAACATTAATTTTAATAACACAGGTTATGAACAGTCCATAAAATTACGTAGTTAAAGAGTCAGATTTTAGTGCGCATATACGAAGGTGTTACAACTCTTCAAAAATATGTTACTCCTCCAACAAGTGACTTTGGAATATATATTAAACTATTTTAATTGCCATTTATCTTGGAGCTGGGCCTGATAAGCTATGTCGTTAGCGCATCTGACTATCAATCCTGGGATCGTGAGTTCGAATCCTCGACTGGCCGCAATCTCGTGATGGTTGATATGCGCCATTGTGTCTCATTAGCATTCGTCTCTAATCGCTGATTCATGTGTGAAATTTATCAGTTACAGGCGGAGATGGGGGATGAGCTCGAGTACTGGTTAACCTTCCAGGATCCAAGGAAAGATTGGTTAAGTTAACTGATCGTCTGTTGGCATAAAAATGACGCTAAATATTCAATCAACAATCGTTTATCTTGGTAATTATTGTACAGTAAATTAGTTTAAACTTATTTATTTTGCTTTGGTTCTGAAACGAGTTCTTACAACTTAGGCAAATCACGCTCGAAGTCTTCCTGGTTAGAACCAGTACTAAGCATATGCGGAAATGTGTCTTGCTCAAGGAACCACACATAGCCGTGGCGGAGGATCGAATCCACGACTCTCCGATCACGGGTTCGGTGCTCTACCACTGGACAACACGATCCACACAATAAATTAATACCAGATCAGATACTGGTATCAGTTTGTCTGCATCATTTCGTTTTCACAATTTAATTCAAAGTTAACCAATAAAAATCATATTAAAACTAAAATAACAACTGTTGATTGCGGTCTCACCAGAAATCACTTCCGTAAGACATAGAATTGGTCGTTGATCGACACCTACTTCGATGTTTGCTCTTGAAAATAAACAACTTTACACTTATACAGTGAAAATGTTTGTAACAGAAAGTAACATACACATGTTCACTCTGGCAAATATATATATAAATATATATATATATTACAAGTTATATGTCACACACAAACAATAAATACAACAATAAACATCGGGAGCGATAATCTATTGATAGAACAGCTATGTTAGACACTAACACAGAAGTACATGTAGTCTAATCGTTTGTTTCCACCAATCAGAAACCTTACAATGATTTTAAAGATGGGTGTTTGTCTTTCAGAAAATCAAATATCGTATATGTTTGCAAACCGATTGACTAATATTTACCGTCATCATTACTAAGACTTGAGCAGAATGTGTCGTCTGCAGAAGATACCAGCAGTAGTGGAATTATATACTCAGGAGAGGCACCTTGGAGTAGAGGCAATCTGAAAATAGTACTTTTCGGTGTTTTTTTGTGTTTATATCTATCACCATTCGTTGATACTACATACAAGTTTTGTTAGAAAGTTAAATGTTGATAGAACATGTGACCCAACCCATCTGCGTACAGTATGGCAATGAAATAAGTTAAAATTGCCTAGATATTACAGCAGTCTTACGTCCGCGGTGACGGCAGCAAAACTCACTCTTTGCTTTGACTTACTGTTACTATTATATTTGATTCCTTGACATCATATGGATCGTTCAGCTTTGTTTGGAAACAGAGGGCAGCTTAAGCATGTGCGAGTGGGGTTGGGTATATTTTATGTTTCCTCCCAAACAGACTAAATAAAATTAATCTTCTATTTTTGTTTCTAATTTCAAATGGAACTTTATATAAAATAGTATCATCTAACATCCTTATGATTATTTTACGTAACCATTAACACAAATCCATGTTTGAGGGCCTCGTGGAAGATTGACGACTAGTTCAAATTAATTCTCTCGTTGAAGAAAGAATGTATTATCATTACCGTTAACACTATCGTTAATAATAATAATAATAATAATAATAATAATAATAATAATAATAATAATAATAAAAATAATAATGATAATAATGATGATAATAATAATAATAATGATAATAATAATAATAGTAAAATAATAATAGGGGTCGAAACCGAAATCGCCCCGTTCGTTAACGAACCCATTACGGTATCACTTAAGCGACGTCTAGAACTCAGTGAGAAGTTGTTCATTTAGACAGAAAAAACACAACGACCTTTGACCAATACGTTGCCTCTGGATTGTTATTCCAAATAAAATATAGCTAAACAATCTTGTCTGTAAAAAAATAATGTAACACTTATATTAATATAAGTAAACTTTTTTGACAAATAAAATTCTTAGTTTTAGTTGATAATTAAAATGCCCAACCAGACGACACAGTCCTTGCTATGCAGTAAATATGTTTCGGTTTAATGAAAGGTATTCCGATTGCTGTTTACATTTTGCACATTTTAAATAGTTATTGTTATCAAAGGTATATATGTGTGTATAGTTAATTGTTATGTAGTATTGTATCATTCTTATCCTGTCAACGGCTCGCAAAATATCCATGCCCATCTTGCAAAGATCCAACTTGCCTTAACGTCGGCATTTGTATACTGGTTATACCTATTACTGCGAGTCTAAGACTTTGTCATCCATGTAAATAATGGCATCAATAATAAACAGTAATAAAGTTACCTAAGTGTGCTGAGTGATAAACAGTTGCCGGTACGAAATTTAAACAAATGGCACCGCAAACGGAAGTTGGAGCTTTGCGCATGTCTTGGAAAATTTCAAGGAGTTTGGGAGACTGATCCGCAACTGGCCCGGTCCAGCCTGTAGATGCTTTATGTATTCATAGATGTGCCTCCTACCCTTGCCACATACTCTCACGCTTACGATATATAACATTATATATGTGCTTTATTCTCTTAACTTTTCTTTAGTATTCTTATGTTCTTGTAAATGTCATCTGTTCTTTAATCTGCACTTCATTAGTCAACTGTTTATCTTCACGTTTCAACACCCCAATCCCCCACCCCCTCCAAAAAACCCCAACAAAAAACAACAACAACAAAACAAATAAAAAAAACAACAACAAAAAAACAAAAACAAAAAAACATGCTTTAGTTAGATGATTTACTGATTTATCCTCTGGTTTTAATTCTTGCTTTTTATTGCTTTATTATTAACCTGAGATAGTATAATTTGACCAAATTTCAAATACTTGTGTGGACATATTTGTGTGAGTGCGCAGGTAAGTGCGTGTGTGTGAATATATATATGTATGCATGTATGCAGGTGTGTATGAGAGGGTGCATACTATATATATATAAGGGAATAACGGGTGTGTATGGCACGAGTAGTGTATGTGTAGGTGCTGTTCATATGTATATGAAAGTGTTGGCAATCTGTATATGAATGTGTATGCATGTTTGTATATGTGTTTGTAAATATATATGTATATGTGTGTGTATATGAGTGTGTGTATACTTATGTAAGTAAAAAACAACAACAATGTTACATGTAACATGTTATGTATCTTTGTTACTGTCGGCAAATAGCTTTATAGCTAATTTTATATTTGTAAATCCGACACAAAATAAAGTATCTTGTATCTTGTATCTTGTAAAATTGAGAATAAGTTGTTTCGTCTATACTTTTTTATATAGTGGAGGATAGGTTGTTTCGTCTATACTATTTTATATAGTGGAGGATATGTTGTTTCGTCTATACTATTTTATGTAGTAGAGGATATGTTGTTTCGTCTATACTATTTTATATAGTGGAGGATATGTTGTTTCGTCTATACTATTTTATATAGTGAAGGATAGGTTGTTTCGTCGACCTTATTTTAAATAGTGGAGAATACGTTGTTTCGTCTATACTGTTTTATATAGTGGAGGATATGTTGTTTCGTCTTTACTATTTTATATAGTGGAGAATAAGTTGTTTCGTCTATACTATTTTATATAGTGGAGAATAAGTTGTTTCGTCTTTACTATTTTATATAGTGGAGGATATGTTGTTTCGTCTATACTATTTTATATAGTGGAGAATAAGTTGTTTCGTCTTTACTATTTTATATAGTGGAGGATAAGTTGTTTGGTCAATATTATTTTATATAGTGCAGGATAAGTTGTTTCGTCTATCTTATTTTATATAGTGGAGAATAAGTTGTTTCGTCTATACTATTTTATATAGTGGAGGATATGTTGTTTCGTCTATACTATTTTATATAGTGGAGGATAGGTTGTTTCGTCTATCTTATTTTATATAGTGGAGGATATGTTGTTTCGTCTATACTATTTTATATAGTGGAGGATATGTTGTTTCGTCTATACTATTTTATATAGTGGAGAATAGGTTGTTTCGTCTATACTATTTTATATAGTGGAGAATAGGTTGTTTCGTCTATACTATTTTATATAGTGAAGGATAGGTTGTTTCGTCTATACTATTTTATATAGTGGAGGATAGGTTGTTTCGTCTACCTTTTTTATATAGTGAAGGATAGATTGTTTCGTCTATACTATTTTATATAGTGGAGGATAGATTGTTTCGTCTATACTATTATAATTGTCATACCTGGTTAATCAAAACAATTATATATTAATTGATTAGCAGTTGATGTGTGTACGTGTTGACTTTTCATAAAGTTCGGCAATAAAATCACAATAATCGTAATATAATTTTATGTGTATCAATTATGGGTTTGAGTTTGCACGTGATATGATTTTAAGCATTGTTTGAATCAGCAATATTGATGATAATGATGATATTGATTAATATTTTGCCTAAAATTGTTTTGATTTAGATAAAAAGAAATATTACATGTACTGAATATTTTTATTACTTTTCAATGACATACTTGACTACATATAATTATAACCCCAGTTTGTTCATCAGGCCATAACTGGTTCTCACCTTTCCACAAGTGTCAGTCTTCTTGCTGTACACTGAATTATCACACCTGTTTAATTGGCATGCCACAAAAACTATAATAAATTAAGGTTGACTACTACCTGTTTTCAACATAAATTTAAGGTAGACAAACTGGTGGGTTAACAATACCACCATCACCTGTGGGCCACAGCGTGTGAAATTAAAGCTACGTCCAACCTTCTCAACTTTACTGTCAATGTTTGTTTGAGCGGAAATAATAGGCGTCGGACCCAAATTCGCAGTGTGTGGAGCGAACAAAAATCTCGATCAATTTTTTTGATATCTGTAGTTGTCATAGTGTATGGCGCAAAAGTTACTAACCTTACATTTTGAAGACATTAAACGTATGCCATATGTTTTAATATCTGTATTAGTCACAGTGTGTGTCGCGAAAGTTGATAACCTAACATTTACGGACATAAACATCAAGGAATTATATAGAGAAGGAAAGACATTGAGATTTTGTGAACGCTCACGCAAAATCTTGCAATATCTTTTTTCAGTTATCATAACTTCCATTCATCTCAGGAACACTAATCAAATTCTTTGCACTGAATAATGAAATTATCATCAAAACAATGCCATTCCCAGAAATTTGTGTTAAAAAAACTGTTGAAGTACTTTTGAATACAAAATTTGTATACTGCAGCTAAAATAACGTCAAATTACTAGAAATTTTCCTTCAAACTCAAATATCTTTAATTCAAGATCAGAATGGGACTGAGCGTAAGTCTTCTCATCTTGTTGATAAGCAATCGGAATTCCTCTATAATGTTCTCAGATTTACGTTGCATTTGAGGCTGCGTATTATACCCGGCATTCGATGTAAGATTGGCGCGGAGCTGGAAACCAGGAATTCATTTACTCCGTAAGAAAACAAAACAAAATGGTAGTCCAATGCAGGAGTGTTCACTTTCTCCGAACCGGAAGTAGAGAGAACATGTAGGTGGAGATCAGCCAGTGTCACTACATACTGTTATACTACAATCGACCATATTTCGGATGACTTGTTCATGACGGATATGCCTGAATTTGGTCTCTTATATTATTATGTTCAATATATGAAATATGCATACTTGTATAAAATAATTGTTTATAGCAATTTAACCTAAATATAAAATATTAATATTTATACAAATATACTCATTTAGTATAAAAGTGTTAATTTTGCAACTGCAGTTTATTTAACGATGGCATACATTAAGACATATTTTTCTCAAATTACGCGGTAACATGTATTTTCATTTTGATTGTCATTTGAATAGGTATCAAAGAGAATTTTGTGAAGTTTTAGGGAAAATTTATTCAAACGGTATATCAAAATATTAAAAAAACGCTATACTTTTATTGCAAAATTAAAAAACAATCGACACTTTGCCGAAATGATTTTGTTTTTTAAAAACCCTAAACAGTTAAATTCAAGCTTATTTTTACCATATCCATGACAATCATTATTATATGCATGCGCATGCATTTGTATACGTATTAATTAAGTACTAGATGTAAACAATTTTGAATATTGTTTTGTGCATTGTTTGTTAAATCTACGTTTTTTCGCCAAATGTCAAGGACGGGCTTGTTAATGATGGGATAATACCAAAAAATCTGTACGGTAACATGTGTTTCTGATACTGCATGAACATACATTAAACTTAAATACTGGAAAGTTTCATAAAATTCTATCTATGACAAAATCTATAGCAACCTTCTTGTAAAATAAATATTATATTTCGTTATATATTGTTCAAGATTTTATCTATTTGATTGTTACAAATTTCAATAACCTTCCTACCACAGACATTAATTATAAACATTATTAATAAATAATAAGTTATACATTAAATAAAAAACATGAGATACTGAGATATTTCGTTCATCATACGCATCAAGTAATTACTGGCACGTGGTAGACCGGTTAATAAAACGCTATCGGTAATACAGCCGTCGGTTCCGGTGTGCGAATGCCAACATAAACACGGGCTTGTGATAAAAATGCGTTAAAAGTAACTTTAGCAGAAGTGAATGGGTTAATTGTGACATGTAAATATGTTAAAAGATTTTAACTTTGATATGCTGAATTTTTGAATAATATGTACATTCCATTGAATAATGTAAATCAGCATCCAGCACTGGTTAAAAAAATTACCGTAAACATTGGAAAAATTGATACATAATTTTATGACGCTCGCATACAATGGGCAAAAAAAACGACATATAAGGCATCAAGTCCCTACAACGCAGCTTTTGAAACGCCCGAGCATATGCCAAATATCAAACAAACTACAAAGACAAAACAAATTAAAAAAAAAGCAGATTTCGCCCTCAAATCTTTCTGAGAACCTGGAAAAAAATAAGACAGTCTTAAACCGAATCACTGTCTGGAAGCGAACACTGGTGCGACGCAGAACTTGATCTGAGTGATCTGGAAGCAGACGTAACAATGATGTACAGTGCCCAAAGCCAGAGATTGCTTCAAACAGCTCATTCTATTCTGCTTAAAAGTGAAATAAAAAGAACAGCTGCCAAAATGAAAGATCTTCTTAAAAGGGAAGTAGATGAATTGGTTAAATCTAAAGTCAATGAAAAAATAGCTCCACTCGAGGCTGAAATTATTTATTTAAATCAGAGTAATGCTGACCTACATACTCAAATCAATGACCTTAGAGTTAGCCAGGATGACCAAGAGCAGTACAGCCGTAGATCGTGTGTACGCATCAGCAATTTCTCAAAAAAAAAAAAAAAAAAAAAAACGGATGAAGATACGGATACCATAGTTCTCAAAGTAGCAGAACAAGCTGAGGTTAAACTGTCAGCTTCTGACATCGATCGTTCCCATTGAGTTGGAAAACCTGACAAACAAGCGAAGCGATCACGCCCAATTATTGTGAAGTTCACTTCGTACAGATCGCGTACATTATTCCAATAGGGTCGTAAAATGCTACGTGAAAAACACATTAACATAGATGTATATCTAAATGAGGACTTGACTCGCAACCGCATGAAAATCCCGTATGAATGCAGACAGTTCGCCAAAACATGAATAGCTCCAACCAAAAGACTTGGACGTATGATGACAACATCTTTGTTAAAGACAGAAGTGATCAAATTAAAAGGATCTGGAAGCTAATTGGTCTGGACACCATCATACCGACCACCTAAGTTCGAAATTAGGTTGTTCATTAAAACCATACACATTAACTTGATTTGCCTTGTGCCTCACAACCGACATGTCACGTTAACCGACTTTTTACTTATTTACGTACCATGTTTTAACATGTCTCAGTTCGCTACAAATGTAAACTTTAATCATCTTCATAATAATACCCCTGTGCCAACATGAGGACCACTGTCAGAAAAAAGATATGATTCTGCTGCTGCTATTGCTTTTTAGTGCACATTTGTTTTATTAACCAAGGTGGTGATTAACTGTGTCTGTAAGTATTAACACTATGCACGTGATTAAAAAAATATAAAAAACTGATAGATGTAAAGTCTGTCGTATTTTTATACTATTATAAATTAGGTGATTTGTGTTGGCAAGATTTGATTCATAATAAACAAACATGCACAGGTGACATTTAAAATGTTTTGTATGCACAGCTTTGTGAGGGTATTGTTTCAGATAATGTGTGAGTTAAATAATAATTGTATATCATGTTTATCTATTTTAATTATTTTACCAGGACAATGCGGGGTACACAAACAACAACATGCTATTGAATCAATTAAAAAATGTATTGTTATAATCTTAGTGGACATCAGCGGTATTGAAAATAAGATGTTTTACGGTAGTAAACTGACTACTCATGGTTCATATATAGTTATTGCGGATATAACCATGCCTATTTTATCACCTGTATACGTCAGCAGTGTTTGCATGAACATCTCCGCTGTATTGTGATCTTATTTTATACACAGTGTCATATTGATCAGTGTACATATCAACCAATATTTTTTAGTCATTTAATTTTGTTGGTGTGAGCATTTATATTGTATAACGAATCAAAATAATAATTCCATTAAGGAAATATTTGTCACATCGTTGCATTGCTTTTACTTAAAACTGTGTAAAATATCGTTATATATGTTAAATACGCTATGTAGGACCTTATTATTCCCAGATCATATTCCTCACAGGTCTGGGAAAAATAGGATCCTATTCCTCACAGTTTCAAACTGTGACATATATGATTGACCAAAATGGTAGTAAACAAGAGAATCATATTCTTCACAGATTTTGTCGATGACATTGCTGTTTGTAAATTTGATAATAAAAATATAATAATAAAAGGAACTAAACACTAATAACAATAATAGTATGATACAAGTAATAATAATAATAATAATAACAACAACAACAACAATGTTTATAAAAAGGGGTAGTAGTAGTATAAGGAGGAGGATCGTCAGTAGTTGGTAGTGGTTGTGATGGCGGTGGCGGTAATTGCAGCAACAGCAGCAGCAGCAGCAGCAGTAGTAGCATACGTAATAGTAGAAGTCGTATATTGAACTGATTCGAGAAAAAAGTTTGCGGGTGCATATTGCAGGGACATTATAACTGCCCGGCTTAACTGACGTTAAAGACATATTTTATCAATCGGACCGGCTTTGGTATACCGGCTGACCGACCGACGGGACGACCACCTACCGACCGACTGACATGTACACAATAAAATTAAACTGTATGCACTTCTTTGAAAATGCATAATTAATGAAATGAGTTATTTATTCTAACGAAAGCCTTATACTAGTTGTACGTTATATTTGGGCCAGCTAAGAAGTTTATATTATATGTCCCCCAACGCCAAACACCTACAATAACCACTACTACGCCATTGAAACAACAACAACAACACCAACAAATCTTTAAAATTTTGTCTTTATCTATCTTGTTCGGATTGTGACCCCGGGGGTTGAACTGTTACACTAACGTTAAAGCTCGACCATATCAGGCAGGCTCAGAACAGAACTATCTTTAAACCAAAGCTCTGCTTGCATTGTGGTATTCACTGTTGGCACAAAATTTATCCGTTGAAAGTGTTGGAAATACATTTTCCAGTACATATTTTTATGAATATAAATTGCTTATTAAGAAGCTCTCACATTTTAAGTATGCCATACTTAGTTTGTGCAATTTACTTATAATTTCAGAGATGTTATAATGTATGAATATCGGTCAATGACGATATCTTTTACATAAAACGAACGTAGTCTGCTCTTTTACAACATACTAACATTATTATGATTAATTTAACACCACACATTGAGCATTTCGTGCTCAGGTGAGCGGAACACATTTAAGCGATCAAACACCACAGCAACACCAACACTTAACACTATTACGCCTACAAGTACCTCCAATTATTGCGGAAGTGTTGCGCCCAACAACAGCACGTATATCTCCAACGAAAACCACAACAATCATTTGTACATTTACCACATCTAAACTCTTATCAACAACACACATATTGAAAATCTGTCATCACCGTATGTCTGATGTCTGACTTCGACCACACATTTCCCAGGACCTGTGACATATATGCTCGAAATGTGTGACAAATGAGATCTTATTTTTCCCAGCTGTGAGGAATAGGATCCTATTTTTCCCAGGTGGGAAGAATATGATCTGGGAAAAATAAGGTCTTGACGATGACCTTATTATTCCCAGATCATATTCCTCACAGGTCTGAGAAAAATAGGATCATTTTCTTCACAGTTTCAAATTGTGTCATATATGATTGACCAAAATGGTCGTTAACAAAAAAATCATATTCTTCACAGATTTTGTCAATGCATTGGTGTTTGTAAATTTGATAATGAAAATATGATATTAAAAGGAAATAAACAACAACACCAACAACAACAACAACACCAACAACAATTAATAAGAAGTGGTAGAAGTAGGATAAGGAGGGGGATCAGCCGCAGTGGGTTGTGGTTGTGATGGCGGTGGCGGTAATTGCACTTACAGCAGCAACAGAAGCAGTAGCAGTCGTGATAGTAGTAGTCGTATATTTGACGGATTCGGAAAAAGTTTGCCGGTGCATATTGAAGGGACATCATCACTACACGGCTTACTTGACGTTAAAGACATATTATTTTAAAATAGTGTTATACTATCTTTCTCTCTGTTTCGAACATTAACACCTTAAATTTGAAACATTCAGCCTGCTGAGTACACGTTGTTTTTTAAAGTGTATACAAGGCCCGACCGGAACATTCCATTATTTATTTATATAGCAATGGTTAAAAATCACAATAAGTGTTGCGCAGACTTAAATTTTCAAAACGCTTATATGACGTCAATGTCGGCATCTAACAAAGATAGATGAAACGCGTGTGAAGTTTTGCGGCTCGTTTGATGACAAAACTTACTCGAGTAAAATTTTCACTTGCATCCAGACGTTCAGAGGAACCAGACGTTCAGAGGAGCTGGAATCCCAAAATAACGTATGTACCTTCCTTTATATGTTATGGTTTCAACGTTTTCGAACTCCCAAAGGGTGGGCATCGTCCCTTTCCGTTCCTCCGATAGCCGGAGCAGGTTTGTCGAAGTTTTTGAGAAAACTAGACCACTAATCAAACTCCTGTTAAACACGGAGATAGGACATTGTAGGCGACGTAGACAGCGCCATGTTTGATTAAGAAGGGTAAAGAAATAAAAGGAAAAAATGCAATTGTTTTGACACCCTTACAGAAAACAAAGTATTGCGTCCTGGGTGATTAAACCCAGCTACTCAACAGTAATGAAAAAAATGTGGGGAGAGGAGCCATTGCTCACCGTACTTTCAAAGGTCGTTTGTAGTGCACTGTCAGGTTGCTTAAGCCGTTTCTAACAGTATTTGTATCCTATCACCCTCACATATAACATACTTTTGCATCCTTGGTGATTCAACCCAGCTACTCAACTGTAATAAAAACAGTGTGGGAAGAGGAGCCATTGCTCACCGTGCTTTCAACGGTCGTTTATAGTACATTGTCGGGTTGTATAGGCCGTTTTCAGCATTTGTATCCAATCACTCTCGGAAAATTATTAAGAGCCGTTTTTGCTGTTTGACCATGCAAAAATGACGTCAAAAGTCAAGTGGTATGCACACAGTGGAATTGTAGTTTTAATTCATTTTTGTATTGATCATAACTCCAATACATCTAGATAACAATATAATGGAACTTGGTACCGTGGTAAACGACATTGAGAGGAAGTGCAGTGCAAATGAACCAAAACCAACACAAACAGAGTTATTGCCCTTTATTGATTTGTACCGGAGCGTTATCTACAGTGGTAGGTAGTATTGCGAGTAAGTGCAGTGCACGAGAACTTTAACTTCGTTCTAAAGTAGTTATTGCTCTTTGTACTTCCTGTCTTGAGCAAAACTCCTGAACAACTTGATGAAATGTAGTAAATCTTTGTCACATGCTAGAAGGCGGTGCGAGACAATTCAGTACACACGGGCCACAGCTCTACGACCGTCCTTATTATGCCCACTCGTCCACGTCCACCCGGTGTCCCTTCGATCAGCATTGTATTAACCAGCCTTCCGATGATAGGAAAATTGAAAGAATCCCAGTAGTTTGTGTTTTTTTGTTATTACGTGTACGCGTTGTATAATCAATAGTAACGGGTCCAGGAGTTGACGTTAGTTGGAGCCTTAGGACTTAGGGACGGCTAACATTTTGGAATGTGCGCCTCCCTCGGAATTATTTTTTTTAAGATTTAGATTGATTGCAGAAGGTAAACTAAGACGATTCCTTTTGGGTTGGGAGAGGGGCGAGGTGCGTACGCCGGGGCCGACCCCATGGAACCATCAGCGATTTCGGGAGCCATATTGCTTATATTAGTAAAAATATCCCTTGTCTAAAACAAAGATCGTCGTGCCATGAATTAATCTTATTGTCTTCATATATGATACAGTCAGGTCTTACATTTGTATGACCTGGTACCACATGAGGTACGGCTAGATTTTATGTGTTCGTCATGGTAGTAACTCAGGTACGTATGGGTTTTACATTTTTGTGATGTTGAATTGTGATAAGGATGTTGTTACCATACCGTGGTATTTACTTGACGCTGAAAAGGGTCAGAGGTTCGAATCTGCCACATTTCTCTCCGCTTAGTCAAAATGAAACACTGTTCTTAAAAGATAATTGCAGCATTAAAATGGTATGCGGTAGGAATATACTTATGAGTTCCTATATTTCATTTCAGGTATTTAATGTGAATGCTATATCTACGAAAATGGTGTTATCAAGGTAAGAAAGTATTTCAAATAAATTATCATGAATGAGTATATAACCTACACAAGTGATCTAGAGCATTCAATTGCCAAACTGTCTTTAGTTAACATTTCGATCTGAAATAATGTGGGGAGAGGGAAAATATTCTTACAACAACACACAAATAGATATTGAGTTATGTATCCAATTCCATCCCCGAAATATCAGATGACAGTTTGCGCTCGTCCCGATTCGCTCTTGACATGATGATTACACGATAGTACGATGATGATAACACGACGGTACGATGATGATAACGCGACAATACGATGAAAATATACGACAGTGCAATGATGATAACGTGACAATACGATTCTACGATATTACGATGGAGAAAACGTAACAGTTCGATGGTAAAAACACGATAGTATATCGCATTATCATCATCGTACTGTCGTAATGTCGCGTTTTTACCATCGTACTGTCGCATTATCGTCATCGTACTGTCGAGTATCGCGTTTCAGACCAACACATTTACAGTCGATAGTCTGTGATAGCCCTGACGGTATTCCGTAGTTATCAGACTTAGAATGTCAATATTCAAATATTCTGTGGGACTCGTCCCGTGTTCATGTTGGAAACCAACGGATATTTTAGAGGGGAAATAACAGGTTGTTATGATAGCTATGGCTTTTTTGTCGGAGTCTACGTTTAACCATTGTTATAACACAACACTAGTTCAACATTTTCGTTTGCCAAATTATACACATAAATCGGATATAAGCAAGAGTTTGTAACGCCTTTATTGTCTTACAATCATGTTTTGTATTATAGGCAGTACATTTTCATGTATACGAGGTACATATTTCATTTGATGTTGAGCATTTTGCATGATATGCAGTAATATTGTATAATATATAGAGGTTATTTGATAATATAAAGTGCAAAAATATGTAGATACAGTAGAATAACCAGTATATAGTGTGCAGACAACATTATATACAATACAAACAACATGATATGCAGTGTATTTTATATAATATATAGAGGTTATTTGATAATATAAAGTGCAAAAGTATGTAGATACAGAAGAAAAACCTATATATAGGGTGCAGACAACATTATATGCTATACACACAACATTATATGCAGTGCATTTTGTATGATATATAGTGGTTATTTGATAATATAAAGTGTTAAAGTATGTAGATACAGTACAGTTTATAGTGTGCCGACAACGTTATATACAATACACACAACATTATATGCAGTGTATTTTGTATAATATATAGAGGTTATTCAATAATATAAAGTGTAAAAGTACGTTGATACAGTAGAATAACCAGTATATAGTGTGCCGACATCGTTATATGCAATACACACAACATTGTATGCAGTGTTTTTTTGTATAATATATAGTGGTTATTTAATAATATAAAGTGCATAAGTATGTAGATACAGTAGAATAACAAGTATATAGTGTGCAAACAACGTCATTTGCAATACAAAAAACACTATGTGCAGTCTATTCTTCAATACGTGTGGGGGATACTTTGATAATATGCGGTTGTTTTAACTTAATAAGCGGTGCCTTACATATAGGATGATCATACGTTCCGCCATTCTCCGGAATTATTTCCGGGAATTACCTAGCATGACATTAAGTTGTCTAATCCATTTTAAAATAAGTCTTGTGGAACAATCTTAATGGAAAGTGTACACCTTTTCTAAAAAGATGAAATGTAGAATTTTGTCTATGCAGACGCTCTCTTATTTATGAAGCAAACAACTATTGAACTCATTATGGCAAAAGAATAAACTACTCTGGAGACAACCCTTGTCATTTGTCACAATGTGTTCAACAAACCCCTTTTCAATAATTACTTTCGTTTATAAAGATTTTCTATAGGCATCTGTTGCATACTTTTTGTATTACGGAGCAAATTTACAGATTTAAAAATGCGTTTAGGTTACTTTTTATGGTTATGTTTCCTCATTAAATCAACTTTAAATTCCTCAGCAGCGTATTTAAATACGAGAAATAATTTTAAAAGTGTTTAACATGATATATTTGTTTCAGGCATCACTTCATTATTTCTGAACAGTGTAGGTTCAAATCAGCCTACATAATTGCTCTTATCATTATCATTACAAGTTGACTGGTTGATTGATTTGTTGATTGGGGTTTAACGCCGTTTTTAACAATTTCTCGTGTCATATCACGGCGGCAGGTTCACCTACTGATGTGTTTCTTGGTCTTCTACTAACTCAACAATCTTCCCAAGCAAACAAGTACACGGAATCTTCTAATATTAAACATATGTTAATACATGTAATATTCTACTCCTATAACATAAGACTCCGTTGACATGCATTCGAGCTTATGAGCGGTCATAAATCATAGGAAAAGTAATATTCTGACTTCATATTTTGGATTTTGATTAGACTGCAAGTCATGGCGAATGTGCAAACCAGATCATGTATACACATCTATTTATAAATTATGCAAGTGCCTTTTCAAATTGCCAAACTATACATCTTTAAAATGTAACTGAAGTAATTAAATAATTTTATTTTTCAGAACCAAAACACAAGCATCTCTTGGCTGCTTGTCGCAGTCGAAGTACGACGTTATCGTATCAAGATTGAAAAAGGAGTTCAAGGTACCAGAACGGGAAAGAACCCCTATCCAGCGGAAGGCACTTTCCTTATTACGGAAACGGAGAATGGACTTCAAGCTTGACCGTAGATGTCAGTTATTATGTCGCGGCAAAGTAGTAATTCCATCTGAAAGATTGTCTGCACTGGTTAAGAAATCATTTATTGACGGTCAGGGATGCGAGCCACGAACATTGTACAATAAGATGAAAGAAAAATACACTGGTTTTAGTATAGTTAAAATAGCTGACATTCTTGCAAAAGGCGAATACTTCCATAGGCAATTCCCTAGATTCGCTAACAAACCAGTACCGAAAACGGTGACATGAAACAAGCCAGGACATCGTTGGCAAATAGACCTTATTAGCATGGCAAATTCGGAAGTGAAGTATCGAATTGAGAAGTACATACTTCAAATCGTCGATGTATATTCACGATATATGATGCCTCGGCCATTGAAGAGTAAGAAGTCAATTGAAATTGCCATAGTTCTAGAAAAGGTTATTCTTGAGCATGGAGCTCCTGCTGAAATACAATGTGACAACGGAAAAGAATCCCAGGGACCAGCTATGAAAATACTATTTGACAAATTTGAAATAAAGATAATTCACGGAAGACCCTATCACCCCAAGTAACAAGGCAAGTGTGAACGTTCTAATAGATTCTTAAGGCAAAAGATCAGTTTTGCTTGCACAAACCGAAGTGGTTTTAACTGGGTTGAAAGTCTACCAAAGACAGCCCATGAAATCAACACAAGTGTGAAAAGAGTCCTGGGAAATGTCACACCTTTCCACGCATATTATGGACGTGCTCATTATAACACTAGTGACGTTCCAGGAAGAGACGAGGTACGGAAACGAATAAAGCAGGTTCATAAACGTATTCGTTCACAAATCCTGAATAATGTCCAGCCGCCAAGTATATATGACGTAGGTGAAAGAGTGTTGATTAGATATCCATTCTCAATGTCAATAGTCCCCACGAGAAGACATATTTTGAAGGGTGTTGTCTTGAAAATAAGCAAAGGTGGTGGAAGCTATTTAATTATTTACAGAAAACCAAATTCTAAAGAAATCGTTCGAAACTGGGTAGGAGTCGAGAATGTAACTAGTGTTACAATCCAAAAAGAAAGACAAAAAAAAAACAAAAAAAAAAACACCGTTGGATGCAAACCGGATGTTCGTAACAAAAGGTTGAAGCAGATTCATAAGAAAAAAATATTATCTGGTACTTTCACATAGTGACAATCTAGACATGTTAAACCAGTCGAGTTTTGTTGATGGCGTGACAATTTTACTTGACCAAAAGCCAGATGGTAATTGTCAATTTGATGCCCTTTCACGCAAACTTAGTTTGATTCGTATATTCAGAAGCAATAAGCAACTTCGAGAGGAAGCTGTTGACCACCTTCGTAAAAATAGACAGTTCTATGAAAGTTTTGTACACGACTCAGCGTTTGGAGACTACATTATGCAATGTCACAAGATGGAACGTATGGTGACCATCTCACACTTGTCGCATTAATGCGTGAATACAATCTGCAATGCCCAAGGGGTTTTGAGTATTCATCTCTGGTTTCTAATGATGGTATTTACAACAATACATTGCGCTTAGTAACTCTAGTACACTTTCCTGAAGAAGCCGGAATGCACTATATAAGTGTCGGTGTCCGCCGCAATGTTATCAGTGAGTTTCAACATGTTCTTGTGAGTAATACAGTCGACCTTGAAGATGCACTAGCGACGTCGGATGACGGCCCCGAAGAGGAACCAGCGACGTCTGATGACGGCCTCGTAGAGGAACCAGCGACGTCAGATGACGGCCCCGAAGAGGAACCAGTGACGTTAACTGAAGACCAATACGTTATACTCACGTCGTCCTCTGATGGTCCCGATAAACAAAACCTGACGCCAAATTATAGCAACGAAGATCCATTTACCACATCACCTGCAATGTCATCGAAAGGTAATACAGATACACAAGCGACGTCAAGCGATTGTCCCGAAGGGATGCAAGCGACGTCAACTAATGACCTCCATAATACATTAGCGACATCACCTGCAACGTCTAACGGTTATGAAGAAGAGTTAGCGACGTCATCTAACAACCCCGAAAGTTCAATACCAATTGTACCAGCTACCCCAGCTAACAGTCCCGTAAATAAACAAGGAACGTCAAATTCCGGTCCCGAAAATGTATCAGCGTTATGTATCCTTCGTGGTATGGTCAACAGGGAAAGAGATGCGAGACGTAAAAAAAGAGTTGCATTTCCCTTATTTTCGTTTACCTTTGCACATCCAAATAAGCATCGTTGAAATGATTGTTCATGAAAACCCTTTTATTAGATTTGTTTTGGAACAGGCTCATTCTCTATTCCGACAATTAATTAGAACAATGAATATTCTAAGACCACAAATTTACATATCATCAACGGCTTTGCAAGAGGTTCTCGCTGTTGTCAGTGTTCGCCTTTTTTTAGAAGAGCCGGGAGAGCAAGCGTCCTTCTTCTCAAACTGAGAAAAATCATTAAAAACAATAATTGGATGAATGCCTGGTTACGACTACATATGTGCGGTATAGGGTGGTCCGATATAGTAGACATTTTCTACCACTGAAAATGTGAAAATGAAGACATTATCTTCTGCTGATGACCACTGACAAAATAGTTTACATAATTCATTGTGTTTTATAATTCATACAGTACTATATAAAGTGTCATTACGAAAGAACGGTGGTGACTTCCAAACTTCATACTTCACATTTCACACTTTACTCTTCATACTTCAAACTTCATAGATAATATGTTTGAAGTGTGATGTTTGCAGTCTGAAGTCATAGATAATTTGTAATGAAGTGTGAAGTATGAAGTATGACGTATGAAGTTTGAAGTGTGAAGTATGAAGTCTGAATTTCAAACTTCAGACTTCACACTTCATAGAGTATATGTTTGAAGTGTTATTTGAAATCTTAAGTCATAGATCATGTTTGAAGTGGGAAGTGTGACGTCTTAATTTCAAACGTCTAACTTCACACTTCAAACTTTACACGTCAAACTTCACACTTCAAAATTCATACTTCACACTTCAAACTTCATACTTGATACTTCACACGTCAAACTTCACACTTCACACCTATACTTCACACTTCATACTACCCACTTCACACTTCATACTTCACATTTCACACTTCACATTTCACACTTCATACTTCACAAGAGTGAAGTATGAAGATTGGAAGTCACAACCGGGCTTTCGTATGCTATAGCATCATTGTTTTTCATTAATTTGAGGTAAACGACTACTTTGTATATTTCTGATAAAATATCGTTTGATGACAAGATTTGTTGTGTTTCAAATATAGCCAATGCTAAAATTAACGACATCGTTGCTGTCAGATAACGAGTGATGAGGTGTATTATATCCATAGTTAAAATGAACATAGTCAATCCAATCATTTGGTCATAATTTAAATTTCAAACAGTAAACTGTTGAACACATTACGTAATGGTATTTATATTCAAACACCTTCGGTACCCAGGACATTCATAAAAAATATGATACCCTGGGCAAATTGGTTATATTAGTTAAGTTTATTTAAAGTAGCCACTGGTTACCCATATGAGTGGTTTCCTGGTAGGGAAAGTCCCCAGGTGTTTCACCGGACATAGAACCATCATAGAACCATGGCTTTCTCACATGAAAGTTTCGAACTCACAACGGTGAGAGACCAAGTGATTTGAAGTCAAAGACCTTAACCAATTTACAACGGATACCCAGCATATAAATAAACCATCCCGGGAATTAGACCCACAACCTCTGATATCGTTGTCAGATGCGTAACCACTGCTCCGCCTAGGCTGGTTATTTATTGGTTTATTACTTTTACTTAATATAAATAACTTATGAGGGTATGAATCCATTTGATTGGTCTCGATCTTGCTGGATCATCGTGAACCGCGATTTCACCCATTACTCAACAATTTCCGTGTCGCATGAGGTATGTGGCTGGATTTCCACTTATTTAGTCATTTGCGAGTACGAAGTTTTACTAGCAAATTTGTCGGGGATACCATCAATATTATGTTATGAATACCCTGGGTACTGAGGATGTAATTAAATGCGATCAATAGCAAACCTGTGGTATTGCAACGTTACGTTCTATGTTGTAGGAGAACATGATTGCTATATTGCCTGTACATCTGGAGTAGGTTACATTTGTTTCCATAAACTCGCTTTGATCCTCAAGTGTGTACTAAATAGCGTCTTCGTGTGTGTGTGTGTGTGTGTGTGTGTGTGCGTGTGTGTGTGTGCGCGCGTGCGTGCGTGCGTGCGTGTGTGAGAGAGAAATGGTGCAAGACCAAACGCCAAAATACCGAATATGCCTTAACTACTCGAAGTATGTGAACGCCTATATAACAGAATTAGTATACTTTAAAACTTGTAAATGAAACATCGGGCCATGATTATGAACAGTCTCAATTCTTGAGCTCATTCAGAGAGGCAAAACTGAGTTTTTATAATCTATTGAACATCTTATTATATTTTATGAACACATATTTTCGTAAATGGAATGGAATAAAGATCAATTTTGTTTAGTCATCTGGCATTGACTAAATTTGACTTGGACTCAAGACTGTTTGTAATCATGGTCTCGAACTGTAATCACGATAAAAACGAAATGAGCATACATTTCGTACCAAAAACAGATATTTGTCAAACATTATGCCCCACGAAGTGCCCTTTTGTCAGGACCATATGAATGTTTATGTATGTCCACCAAATGGCCGGCGGCATTAGTCATTTCACATTATGAGCCTACGTAGCTATTTGCAGTTATGTTGCCATTATCAACCTCTGTACCGAGTTTGAGGACCCCAGATACAAGCATTTATTTACTTTTATTTTTACTTTTACTATAAACGATCGTTGACGCTTGGACATTGACTTTTGATCTGGTTACCTCAAGAGCATGCCAAGTTTGAGCACCATAAGCCCAAGCGTTCTTAAGCAAGCAATCGGCCAAACTTTGGCATACCGACTGACCGACCGAACTGACTGACATGTACAAAACCATATAAAACGATATGTACTACTTTTAAAGGGGCATAATTAATGTAATGAGTTATTTGACTTAACGAAAGGCTTAGATTTGTTATACGTTATATTTGGGCCAGCTCCAAAGTTTAAATAATATGTTCGCCGAACACCTACAATTACCACTACTACGCCAATGAAACAAACAACAACAACACATATTCTTAAAACTACACCTAATATAAAACCAATAAAACATTTTCTTACAACAACAACATCACCAATTCTTGAATCTTAAATGTTTTCTTTATTTATCTTGGTGGGATAATGACACTGAGGGTGGATCGTTACACTATCTTTTGTTCTCGACCATATCAGAAAAGCTCCGAACAGAACTATCTTTAAACCAAAGCTCTGTTGGCACTGCAGTTATTACTGCTTGCACGAAATTAAAACGTTGGAAATACTTTTTCCATAACATCTGTCTACGAAAACCAGTGACTTATTGAGAAGCTCTCCCATTTCAAATAGTATTCTATGCTAAGAATGTTCAATTTTGCAAACAACATGTTCAGTCATAAATCCCTACTTATAATTTCAGATATATATGAGTCTCGGTCAATGAGGATATTTCTTATTAACGTACAAAGTACATAGTCTGCTTTTTTATAACATACCAACAGTATTATGATTAATTAATAATTACAGTAGAAAAATATATAAATAGTAAATACGATTGTAGAGCGGTTGACAATACGTTGCGGGGATGGACGGATTTCACACATTCCCGCGTCTGTTTTTAAAAACACATAAGTAACCCGTATACATCATCGGGAAGTCTTGATTTAGTTCAGGAACCAGTCTATCTTTGCAAATCCTATTCATGATTACTTATTTCCAGCATTTCTTTTAAGCACAGGGCGTCTGAATTTCCCACTCGATAATCAAAGGGATCGGACCTAATTTGAACAGTGTCGGTAAAAGATCACTACATATACTGTTTTGCTACATACCACATATCAAAGGTACGGGCATTGCAGTTTTAGACAAGAAGATTTCCATATACAAGTATAAATGGAACGTTTGACCTCTGGGGCGGTGCCAGATTTTGAAAATCGTTGTCAAGGATCACTTTATGGTGCTACATATTTACCAAATATAAATGGGTTCAAAGAAAGACGATATGTTTAAAATATATTTACGACGAACATACATCGGATATTTGTTGATCACAATATTTCACATTTGGCATTTCGTACTCAGGTAAGCGGAAAACAGTTAAGCGATCAAACACCACAACAACAACGCCAACAACTACCACTATTGCGCCACTATTACGGAAGTACTGCGCCCAACAACGGCACGTATATCTCCAACAATAAAACAAACAACAACAATTATTATTTCATTTAACACATCTGAACTTTATCTATACCGTAACAGGCGCTCAGATGTAGAGGTCCCGGGTTATATCCTCGGTAGGTGAACGTTCTCATAGAACTTTTCTCATGAGCACTCAGTAATGATGAGTTTGACCCAGAGTGATTAAAGAAACTGCCAGCTTTCTATTTCAATGGAGCTAATATGAAATGGTATAGACTATATTCGAATACAACGACTGCTATAATAACAACAAAAATAAAGCGAACAACTACCTTGTCTGCGCCTACATCAACCACCATTTATCGATAGCAAGCAAAACAATGCCTATACAATTCACAACAACAACCATACTGCCATAAACCATTACTTTTACACTATTACGCTGCCAACAAGAATGATTACTATTTCCACTTTTGTAGCATCAGTCAAGTCGAGAACTAACAGCAGCACCAGCAAAAAAACAAAAACAACAACAACAACAACAACAACATAATCGATGATTCTTTATAACTATAATATAAACACATACATGTATAGCAACAAAATATGTCTGCAATACCGACAATAGCAATCTGTGACAAATGTGACTCTGTTTTAAAAAGGTAATTTGTTGCTAAATAAATCATGCAATTTTTTATCTGTGAGGAATGTGATTCCATGGTACATACAAAACCGACTTCGATCATAAATTTCCCAGGACCTGTGACATATATGCTCGAAATGTGTGACAAATGAGATCTTATCTTTATTGCAGTTTTACGTGCTTTTATTGTGTTAACGGGTGTATGTTCATTGACAATGGTCTATTTGTCATGTGTGTTCACTTGTTATATATTGTGTTTAGTGTGTTTGAAGCATATTTACCGGAGAGCGATGTACGTTTTGTGTATTATATAATTTATATTCTTCTTGTTTTTTAATTGAAATGTCTACATGAGTCTTAGTTTACATAAATGCATAACTTGTGTTGTACCTAAAGGATGTAATGGGATTATACATCTGTATAGTCTTATTAAAATGCGGTTTTCTGTAATCCATTCACTCCTTTATCTTCTAATACAATGGATGAAAAAGAGTTTTTTTTCTTTTTTTCTACTATCAAACTCTTTTTTTTTTCATTTTAATTGTATCTTACTTCACTGACTTTACTATATTTATCGGATCATATCGATGCAGATCACTCTGTACATTATACGCGTTTGATGGTATAACATAATGGCTATAGATATTTCTGTATACAGGGTGAGGTATATTTTGCCTTATACAGGCTAAGTGCAAAGGCCTTAAATGTTTTATTTATTTTGAATTTTACACATGGCTTCAACTGCTTCTTTATTTATCAGGTGACATTGAGAAAAAACCTTGTCCCTTTGATACATCTGATCTAACTAAACAATCCAACATTTCCCTTGTACATCACAGCGTACAGAGCTTTTTACAAAAAAAAGACATACTCTATTTATGACATTATGATCTAAAATACTTTAATATTTTAGCATTTACAGAAACTTGACATTATTTACGACAACTACCATATACCGTTTCGTAATGAAAGACGTTTTGACGCTCATGGGGGAATCCTTGTATATATAAGTAACAGACTACATGCGATAAAAAGATATGATCTAGAGATACCTAGTATTGAATGCCTTTGGTTAGAAATTCGCCTAAAAAATAAAATCATTTTTTTTTCGGTACATTTTATAGACCACCTAACTCGTCTGCCGCTATTCTTTCACCCATAGACAACTCTACTGGTCTTGCATACGACACTAACATCATAATAGTCGGTGACTTCTGTCTTAATACACTCAACCAACAATCAAACAGTAATAAGTAATAAGTAATTAACATATCACAACAGTATAACTTAACTCAATTGGTTACTGAACCAACTCAATTTACCAAAAAAGTATCACCACTCATTGATTTATTCTTTGTATCCAATCCTACTTGCCTTATCCACTGTGGTTTAGGGGAACCCTTTTCAGACCAAACTGTACGTTATCATTGCCCAATATTTTGTATTCTAAAGTATACTAAATCAACTATCTATTCTTTCAAACGTAAAATATGGAAATATAAGGAAGAAAATTACCCACTTTTAAAACAAAATGCATGACTTTATGATTGGAATTCCATCTTTGATAGCGATATTGATATTTATGCCATAAACATGTCTAATGCCATAAAATCATAAGCTGAAGAAACGATACCGTCAAAAATGGTAAATATTAGACCATCTGACTCTCCATGGCTTCATAATGAAATAAGAAAGAAAATGCGACTAAGACTGAACAACTGTATCCTTTCCACATAACTTGTTAAACATATAGCTTTATGCTTTATTGTTAAATGTATGCTAAACATATGTTCTTATGTGAATAAAATATTGTTTAAACTAATACAGCCGTCATGCTTTAAGACATTCGGCACCACCCAGTTTAACCAGCTGTTGGTTGAGTAACCGGTCGCATAATAGAAAACCCAAGTACTTCCACCCAGATCCGAACGTTCGACATCCCGCTTCCGGGGCGGATGCATTGACCGCCAGGCCTAGGAAGACGGTAGACTATTTGTCACTTTTGTATTTTAATAATAATGAGCTTTATATTATGATTAATATAAAATTATCGTAAATGATAAATATATATATAATTTCTATTCTGTTATGTTCTAACCTTATGCCGATAACGTTCATGGCCAGGGTAGTGAGACCGCTCATGAACAGTGTCGAGCTCAGGAGTTTTGATTTGAAGACGTTGTTATCTGAAGCGCACACAGCCTCTGCCACCAGTAGTGAAACGATCAACTGCCCAGATAACGACAACAGAACTTGCTGCAATGAAAAGAAGAACTGTACAAGCGTTTAATGAAATAAACATGGTAGCAATTTAATTAACATTAAGAGAAATATATCCCCATCGCTAACCAGATTTTAGTTTTGCATCCACTAATCAGGGTAAAGTTGTGTAATCGTTAGCCAGGATTAGTTGTATAGCCTTTAACGAGGTTTTAGTTGTGCATCCGTAAATCCGGTTTTAGTTGTGCATCCGTAAACCAGATTTTAGTTTTGCATCCACTAATCAGGGTAAAGTTGTGTAATCGTTAGCCAGGATTAGTTGTATAGCCTTTAACGAGGTTTTAGTTGTGCATCCGTAAATCCGGTTTTAGTTGTGCATCCGTAAACCAGATTTTAGTTTTGCATCCACTAATCAGGGTAAAGTTGTGTAATCGTTAGCCAGGATTAGTTGTATAGCCTTTAACGAGGTTTTAGTTGTGCATCCGTAAATCCGGTTTTAGTTGTGCATCCGTAAACCAGATTTTAGTTTTGCATCCACTAATCAGGGTAAAGTTGTGTAATCGTTAGCCAGGATTAGTTGTATAGCCTTTAACGAGGTTTTAGTTGTGCATCCGTAAATCCGGTTTTAGTTGTGCATCCGTAAACCAGATTTTAGTTTTGCATCCACTAATCAGGGTAAAGTTGTGTAATCGTTAGCCAGGATTAGTTGTATAGCCTTTAACGAGGTTTTAGTTGTGCATCCGTAAATCCGGTTTTAGTTGTGCATCCGTAAACCAAATTTTAGTTGTGCATCCGTTAACTTGATTTTAGTTTTGCATCCGCTAAACAGGTTTTAGTTGTGCATCCGTTAACTTGATTTTAGTTGTGCATCCGCTAAACAGGTTTTAGTTGTGAACCCGTTAACTTGATTTTAGTTGTGCATCCGCTACACAGGTTTTAGTTGTGCATCCGTTAACTTGATTTTAGTTGTGCATCCGCTAAACAGGTTTTAGTTGTGCATCCGCTAACTAAGTTTTAGTGGTGCATCCGTAAACCAGGTTTTAGTTGTGCATCCGTTAACCAGGTTTTAGTTGTGTTGCCGTTAATCAGAGTTCAGTTGTGCATCCGTAAACCAGATTTTAGTTGTGCATCCACTAACTAGGTTTTAGTGGTGCATCCGTAAACCAGGTTTTAGTTGTGCATCCCTTAACAAGGTTTTAGTTGTGTAGACGTTAACAAGAGTTTAGTTGTGCACCTCTAACCAGGTTTGAGTTGTGCATCCCTTAACAAGGTTTTAGTTGTGTAGACGTTAACAAGAGTTTAGTTGTGCACCTCTAACCAGGTTTTAGTTGTGCGCCAGTTAACCAGGTTTCAGTTGAGCACCCGTTAACAAGGTTTTAGATGTGTTCCCATTAACCTGGTTTTAGTTGGGCACCAGTTAACCAGGTTTCAGTTGGGTACCCGCTAAAAAGGTTTTAGATGTGTACCCGTTAACCAGGTTTTAGTTGTGCATCCGTTAAATAGGTTTTATGTGTGATTCTGTTAATCAGGTTTTAGTTATGCGTCTGCTAACCAGGTTTCAGTTGTGCAACCGTTAACCAGGTTTAAGTTGTGCATCCGTAAACCAGAATTTAGTTGTGAATCCGCTAACCACGTTTTAGTTGTGCATCCGTTAACTAGGTTTTAGATGTGTAACTGTTAACTAGGTTTTAGTTGGGCACCCGCTAACAAGGTTTTAGATGTGTACCCGTTAACCAGGTTTTAGTTGTGCAGCAGTTAACCGGGTTTCAGTTGGGCACCCGCTAACAAGGTTTTAGATGTGCACCCGTTAACCAGGTTTCAGTAGTGAATCCGTTAACCAGGTTTTTGTTGTGTAGCCGTAAACCAGGTTTTAGTTACACGGTCGTGATATTGCTCTGGCCATATAATGCGTTGACTTCTCCGCCCCCTCATCCCTGATTATGTTTACACTGTAAAATGACTATAATAATATATCAAAAGTTATATTCCTTCCTCATTATTTCGGATTCTGGGAAAAAGTGATCGAATATAGAATGTGAGAGCAGGTCAATATCCCAAATATCTTAGATAAAGTTTTCATGTACATTATACATATATCTTACTAATTATAATCCGGGGATCGTGAGTTAGAATTTCCGCCAGGCCACAGTCTCCGCGACGATTGATATAATAATTTTCATTCGTCTCTCAACTCTGATGCCTGTGGGAAAATTGCTTATGGAGATAGATATTTTGGGGAACTCATTAACCTTCCAGGATCCCAGGAAAGAATGGTTCAGTTAACTGATCGTATTAACTTACTCGATGGCGTATTCTATTGAAACAAACACACACCAATGAGCATACACTTATTAGACTACAAAGTATATGCATCTTGGTCAATCTATTCCATGCGTTAATCAATCTTCCTGCTTAACAATTTACAAACACCACACATGTATATCAATTTACCATACATACTTGTCTACAAACCTATATATGATGTCCAAGTTACTTACTTGCAGATCTGCTAACCTACCTGCGTTACGGTGACGAACATAGGACACATCTACTCTTGGAGAAAAGGGTACGCTTCAGGTAAGATTTTGGACATAAAAAGTAAATATACCCACAGATAACTTATTCATTTACATTCGTCTAGATATTTGTATTACCTTTTCCAAGCATTTCATTCAACCGTTAAAACATATTTTTAAACTGTCTTTTTTTCATATAAAAATCCCCCATTCGCCTCCTGATCACTATATCCTGCGAATGTTGAGCACGTTATCTGTCTAAGATTTCTATTAATGTAGTAACACATCTTCATTGTTTTACTAGTACTTCTTCTTTATGAGCATATTAACTGTTTTTCAAGAGATTTTAAACAATCTAAAAACTATAACACTTTTATCAGAAACATTTTCAGAAACAATTTGGCAGATCAATAAAGGAGATAACTTGGATATGAATGAAAATCGGCGCCTCTTCATAATTTAGAGATATAATTTTTAAGGGTTCGTGAATGGAGTAATGTTTGATTTCTGTAAAAAGTACACCGGATATTGCTACTTTTGATCTACAAGGTAGGTTGAAATTGAATTATCTGATGTTTGTTACGACTTTAGCATACATAATTAATGTGTAACTCCATATTGGTGTGGAGTGGAAATCATCCGAACCACTTTATATGAATAAAAATGTGTTAAACACCTTTAGCTGTCAACCTCGTCATTTGATAAATGGGTGATAGTTTTAATTTTAAAATTAAAATCTCTGCATTGTTACAACATAAAACATACATAAACATAATCATTATATACAGAACCAGGTCACTCTATTTAGAATTGCAAGAGTCTATTTGCCAAAACGCATAATATCGGCAAATTCCATTACATGTCACTGCAGTTTAAGCAATTAAAAAAATTCTGGAACTCATGATTAATAATATAAAACAAATGTGCAACTTCTATTGAATATACTGATAATGGATTAGAAATTGGACGAAAAATGCACCGACGGTGTACTGGGTATTGAAAATGTTGTCACAAGTTGAGTTCTGTGTACTATTGTTATATTTTGGTGTACTGGGTATTGAAAATGGAGCACTGTGTACTTGTATTATATTTTAGTGTACTTGGTATTGAAAATAGAGCACTGTGTACTAACATTATATTTTGATGTACTGGGTATTGAAAATGGAGCACCGTGTACTTGGTTTATATTTTGGTGTACTGGGTATTGAAAATAGAGCACTGTGTACTAACATTATATTTTGGTGTGCTGAGTATTGCAAATGGAGCACTGTGTACTTGTATTATATTTTGGTGTACTGGGTATTGAAAATGGAGCACTGTGTACTAGTATTATATTTTGGTGTACTGAGTATTGAAAATGTAGCACCGTGTACTAGTGTTATATTTTGGTGTACTGGGTATTGAAAATGGAGCACTGTGTACTAACATTATATTTTGGTGTACTGGGTATTGAAAATGGAGCACTGTGTATTTGTATTATATTTTGGTGTACTGGGTATTGAAAATGGAGCACTGTGTACTAGTATTATATTTTAGTGTACTGGGTATTGAAAATAGAGCACTGTGTATTTGTATTATATTTTGGTGTACTGGGTATTGAAAATGGAGCACCGTGTACTTGTATTATATTTTGGTGTACTGGGTATTGAAAATAGAGCACTGTGTACTAACATTATATTTTGATGTACTAGGTATTGAAAATGGAGCACCGTGTACTTGTTTTATATTTTGGTGTACTGGGTATTGAAAATAGAGCACTGTGTACTAACATTATATTTTGGTGTACTGAGTATTGAAAATGGAGCAATGTGTACTTGTATTATATTTTGGTGTACTTGGTATTGAAAATGGAACACTGTGTACTAGTATTATATTTTGGTGTACTGAGTATTGAAAATGGAGCACTGTGTACTAGTGTTATATTTTGGTGTACTGGGTATTGAAAATGGAGCACTTTTTACTAACATTATATTTTGGTGTACTGGGTATTGCAATGTTGATCAAAATTTCAGTTTGAGTTTATTACAAGGATATGGCAGTGACAAATATATTAAACACGATTGTAAAATATAATAAAATATAAACGACGCCCAGTCTTGACCGACAATATAAACGACGCCCAGTATTGACCGATGTTATAAACGACGCCCGGTCTATACCGACAATATAAACGATGCCCAGTATTGACCGATGTTATAAACGACGCCCGGTCTATACCGACGGTATAAACGACGCCCAGTCTTGATTGACGGTTTAAACGATGCTCAATCTTGACCGACAGTATAAACGACGCCCATTTTTGACCGACGGTATAAACGACGCCCAGTCTTGACCGACGGTATAAACGACGCCCAGTCATGACCGATGTTATAAACGACGCCCAATCTTGACTGACGGTATAAACGACGTCCAGTCTTGACTGATGATATAAACGACGCCCAGTCTTGACTGACGGTTACAACGAAACCAAGTCTTGACTGGCAGTATAATTGACGCCCAGTCTTGACTGATGATATAAACGACAGCCAGTCTTGACCAATATTATAAACGACGCCCAGTCTTGACCGATGTTTAAACGGCGCGCAGTTTTGAATGGCGGTATAATTCACAAACATGTTGCTATTTATCATGACAAAAAGTGTAAAATA